>CAUYUJ010017158.1:182500-222500 GCA_963575745.1 Prorocentrum cordatum | reverse complement strand
ACCTCTGCGCCCTCGCGCCGTCCACGACCTGCCTCAGGCGGCCCTCCCACGAGGACCTCTCCGGGCGCGACTGGAACCCGCTGGCTACCTCGGCGTGCAGCTCGGCCTCCGCGTCCTCACACCCGCCGCCCGCACATCCGTCGCGCCCCCCCGGGCCGCCGTCCCGCAGCTGGGGGGCCTTCTTCGGGGCGAGGGCCCCCGCCGCGACCAGCGCGGCCAGGGCGAGGACTGGCCGCATGTATGGATCATGCGAGCGACGAGAGAAGAACTGGTCTTACGCTGCATGGCATCATGCCGCCGCTCACACGGGCCGCAGCGCGGCAAGCTGTGCTGGAAAACGAGGGCGTATCCGCGCGACCTTACGCGGGCATCGTGTGCCGGAGTGTCGGCGTAGTCGACCCCGTTTGGGGAAACCAAACAGTACCGATACCGCTACCCTGTGGACCTCTCCCAGGGTGCGTTCTGACCACGTTTTCGGGCGAATCCAGCGGTGACGACGAGGGCCTCCCAGGAGGCCCCAGAAAAGGGGGAACGGGCGAGGGGGGTAGAGGCATGGGTACCTTTTCCTCCTCCGACCGTTTCTTCCGCGTCGCCCATGTATGTCAGCTCGGGCCGAGCTGGCGAGTGGAGGCGGTGCGACAGGGCTGCCCCTCACGGTGCGTATGTTGTAGCCGAGTCTAACCGCAGATTCCGTGGTGGCCCGTTGGTGAGAGGAGCCGCGAGGGGTTTGGGAGCCCTGCCCAGCCGAGGATTCACACATGCAGTGGCTGTGGAGAGGCGTGCGATGAGAGTGTACGCTGTGTCGCACTGGCTGTGTCTGGCCGTCCCTGTGTATCCTTGGAGACCTGGAAAAGGACACAAACACCAACACAGGGGGGTTGCCCCCACAGGAGGAAGATGATCGTAGATTGCAGTGTTGGTGTTGGTGGTAACCTTTCGGCCACCTTGGAAGCCAGAATCTTACCACCATCACCGAGACCAGGATCTTCTTCCCTCGGTGGAGGCGCACCGCCGATCTTGGTGTCGGTGTCAACCTCTATGGGCCTGCGATATCATCCTCTTGGGCTGACGGGACGACGCCTCGGGGCTGGCGGGGCAGGCCTGGCCCCGCCCCGGGCCTGTGGGCTCTCCCGGGCGGCGGGCCGCGCACCGCCCCTCTCGCGGTGCGCGGTCATCTTCGCCCTGCACGGTGTCCCCTGGGGCCGTAGGCGACCCGAGGAGGAGGAGGAGGAGGAGGAGGAGGAGGAGGAGGAGGAGGAGGAGGAGGAGGGAGGAGAAGGAGGAGGAGGAACAAAAAGGAGGAGGAGGAGGTGAAAGAGGGGGAGGAGGGGGAGGAGGAGGAGATGGTGGAGGAGGATGGGGAGGGGGGGGAGGATATGAAGGAGGAGGAGGAGGAGGAAAAGGAGGAGGAGGAGGAGGACGGGTCGCCTAAGCCCTTCGGAGAAACCCCATCGCGAGGCCTCCCCGGACTGGAGGGGCGCAGCTCTCCCACCCACGCCGCGATGCACGAAACGCGGCAGCCGTCGCACCCCCGCGGGCGACATAGATCACGATCCTGGAACTATGCTTGAACGGTGCGCGCAAAACCGCGGCGGCCTGGCCACATCACAAATCACCGTTGTCCTGCAATCCAACAACCCCAAACTGTTGTACGAAGAACGCTTCGAACGAAAGACACGGAAACAAACCCTGCGGAAAACCAAGCCCCCCAACGCTTGGTGTGAACGAAGCCCCAAAACTTGATCGGAGAGAAACAGCACCTGTTGGAGGAGGAGGAGGAAAAAGAGTTGGAGGAGTAGGAAGAAACGACATTATGCTCGCTTGGATTCTGCCCGTGTATGAAATGACGAGGTGTTATGTCATGGTCTGTTCTGGACGGACTGGCGTGACGTCGTAACGCCTGTTGCGTTGAATTATTCCTCCAATCGGTCGTTGCTGCGCCTTTTGGACGACCAGCCTGACCTCGGCGCGCACGTTGTTCTATATTATGTTCGTTGGGGTTCGGGTGAAGTGTAGCAAATGACACTTTGTTATATTCTGGACGGGCCCGCAAGTCGTCGTGACGCCTGTCACGTTTGATAATAATCGAATCGGTCGTGGCTGCTACCGCTACCTTCTGTGGCCAACCTAGGTTCAGCACGCACGTCGCGAATGATATGGCTGCATTGCCTGGTCACTGCTATACTGTACCTCGTGACGTTCTGCTGGGTTCTGCTATTTGCACATCTGGTTTGGATTGTTCTGCTTTCGCCCAAGGTGACGTCGTGACGCCTGTCACGTCTGATATGTCGTGTGAAATGTCGTTGCTGCGCCTGTGTTGGTCCTGTGGTCAGCCTTACGTCGGCGAATGTATTGCGTTTGGCAGGATCTGTCGCTGCTGAAATTAAACATCATAAACGATGCTGGCTTCCGTCAAGCTTTGAAATATTATAGCGTAGTGTGCTCGGTTGTATTCTCGACGGACCGGTTTGACGCCTGTCGCGTTAGATATGTCGTGATGGGACGCCGTGAATTGGTGCCTGCTGTGGAAACATTGTGCAACAATATGTTCGCTAGGACCATGCCTCCCCAGCGTGGTGAATTATATAATGTTCTGTCATGGTCTGTTCTGGGCAGGCCAGCGTGACGTCGTGACGCTTGCCGCGCTCGAGCTGTCGTCTAGTCGGTCGTTGCGGCTACTGCTTGCTTCTGTGGATAGCATGGGCTCGGCACGCATGTCGCGTGTATGGTAGGGCGGCATTGCTCGGTCTCTACTGTGGTATACTCTGTGACATTATGTTCGGTTCCCCTGTTATATGCAAATCTGGTTTGTTCTGTTCTGCCCTCGACGGGTGCGGGTTGACGTCGTGACGCCTGTTACGTTTGACATGTCGTCTAATCGGTTGTTGCTGCGCCTGCCGCTCGTCCTGTATCTATCCTTACGCCGGCGTGTATGCTGCATTTGACGGGGCGTCATGAATCAGCCGCTGCTGTATTTGACTCTCGTCAACTGAATAATACTCCATCATGTTTGAGCATGACATACGACATTGTGTTCTGTTGTGCTCTCGACGGGCTGGCGTGACGTCGTGACCCCTGTCACTTTAGATATGTCGTCCAATCGGTCGTTGCTGTGCCTGTTTGTTCCCGTGGCCAGCCTGATCTCGGCGCGCACGTCGCATCTGATTATCCAGTGGCGCTGCCGCGCGATTCCGCCACCGCGCTCGGGCAAGCGGGCAGGGGGTGGGGTGGCGGGGCGCCTTGGACGGGAGGGGGGAAGCGCCATTACCCCCCCCTCCGACGCTTTCAATTTGGTACAACTTTCGGTCTGGAAAACACAAAACGTACGGACTGGGCCATGAAAAAAAGGCATTTTGGGCTCGATGCCTCGTCGGAGGTCCCAAAGGGCCCGCCGCACACCAGCCGCCTTAAGCGCGGAGGCGGATAGAAAGGTACGGTCGAAGATGTTATCATGATATTTCTGTTCAGTGGTGGTCACTGTAGCATACAAAAGTACACTATCTTAAACTCAGCTGTGCCATAATATGTATCTTAAGTATTGTTAAATTGCTATCGTATGTTATGTTAAGATGTTTCAACTGTAGTATGGCCAGTATGTCATTATTCCACTGTGTTAGCAGATGGTGTGATAGAATTATCGTTTCCGCAGTGGTGGCAGCGGTACGGTGAGCATGACATGTTATGCTGGTTATGGTGCGCCATGTTCACTGCATCATTGTATGATATGTGTTGTTATGGTATGGCTATCCATCATGAAATGCGTCCTAATGTTATGTTCCGTCCGTTGCCGTCGTGGTAGCAATAGTAAACCACATCTGATTTGACATGGTATGGTAGAATCTCGTATGCCCCGTTCTGTCATGCATTGCATTGGTATGCTCAGCGAGTACCGGTATTGTGATATGGTATGCCTGTTTTGGCATTCAGTGTCATGATATGTCATGTTGTGCCATGCTATGGCATAACGTCTTAATATCTTGCATGTCGCGTTCAATCAGAGCATGGCGGTCATGCTATAATGTACTATAGAATGTGACGATGTGTGTGTGTGGTTCAATGTGTTACGTCATGGTACGGCATTATCTGGTATGCCATGGTATGATCTCAAATATGTAATGGTACGCTGTGTAATGGTATGGCATGTTATGTTTGACCTGTTATGCCATAGCGTGCATCGACATGATATGGGATGCCATACTATGTGATGCTGTGCTGGCATGATGCGGTATTCAATGCCACGCTCAAGCATGATGCTCTGCTCTGTCATGGTATGTCCTGCTATGCTGTGTGCACCTGGTTATGTTCTGTCATGCTCACCGGGGCGGGCATCTCGGGGATCATCGGTGCACCTGGGGATCTGGCGGCCGCGGTATGCACAAAGGTCGGGCCGGGTCGGAAGGGACGAGATCTGGCGGCCGCGGTAGGCAGGGTGGGCGTGTCGGCAAGTGTGTTCTTAAAATCTAACAAGCCTTACCTGTCGGGTGGGGGGAGAGACAAGCCAGAGGGAGGTGTCCTGCATCTTCTCTCTAGTTTCGGCTCCCCGGGGGCCTTTCCAAGGCGCACCGCCAGAACATGTCCACGCAACCGCCGCATGGTCGTGCCCCTGGCACTCGGGAAGCAATGGATATGGATATCTGCCACGCGGGCGGCCAGATATTCAGGGCACGACTCCGAAGCGGTGGCGATGGACACTGGCGGTGGACCAGGGGACGTCTCCCTCGGGACACCTTGTGCTCAACGGGGTCGATGGCCCCCGTTCTGACGCTTCAAGGCGCTGCGTGTCCACGTCGCATCTGGAAGACGACGGGCGGTTGGAGTCTGGGCCCCACGGGGCTCGCGGGGCGGGGAGGAGGGAGGAGGAGGCGGAGGAGGAGGGGAGGGGAGGGGAGGGAGGGAGGGAGGGAGGGCAGGGAGGGAGGGAGGGCGGGATGGAGGGAGGCAGGGAGGAAGAGGAGGAGGAGGCGGAGGGGGGGGCGCACCACACTGAGGGACGCCCAAGGGAAGGGGGGCTCGGAAGCAGGGGAGGAAGCGATGGGGCTGTGGCGACGAGAAGACGCGATGCACCCCTCGGGAAACAAACAATGACCTAAGCTTAGGTCGGGCATGTCCTCCTACAGGCGGACTGTGGAAGGATAATAAAAGGCAGTCAAACAAAAAGAAATAATAGTCAACGAAGAAAAACAAATCGTCAGCTGACTATTTATTATTATTATTATTATTATTAGTATTATTATTATTATTAATACTATTAATATTAGTATTAGTATTATTATTATTCTTATTATTATTAGTATTATAATTATTATTTTTATTATTACTATTATTATTATATTATTATTATTAGTATTATTATTCCTCCTGTAGAGGGACATGCCCAGCCCTCCTGTAGAGAGATATGCCCGAGTCAAAGCTAAGCGCACTTCTTGGATCGGCGCAGGGGGGCCCCTGGCGGCGCCTCCAGCGCCCCCCCTGGCGCGCTCCGCGCGCCATGAAGGGGGGCCCAGCGCCGATTCAAAAAATCCACGCGGGCCTCCGAAAATGTCTGTTTACGTCACTGCGTGATCCCCGGATTCCCCCCCAAACTTACACGTCGATCGGTAGAAGCAGGAAACAACATGAAGTGAGAAGGCAAGTATAGAAGATTGGGTCTTGGCTGTCACCAAAGAGTAGCATAACCCAGAGAACACATATTGTTCCTGAAGTCGGAAGGCGCTTGAAATGGATTGGGATCCGGGAGTCAAGAAATACCTACCTCCCACGACTGGCGTGCAACGCCGCCTCAGACCCAGAGATCCGATGTCCTGATGTTTGTCCATACGGCGTCCCTGGAAATCTCGACCATTTCCCCAGGGCCGGTTTTTCATCCTGAGTCATTCTTTCACGGCCCCAGGACCCGGCGGGGGGTCTCTAGAGGCCGAAACCGACGGCAACACGCTGTCTTGATTGTTCCGATACGATGTATATTTGGGGACCTTCCCCTGCGGCAGCGCATATTCTAGGGGAACGAAGAACGGACATAAACTCGGAGGCCCACGCGGATTTCTCGGATCCGCGCTGACCCCCCTGGCGGTGCCTCTGGCGCCGCCCCTTCTGCGCGCCAGGGAGGGGGGTCCAGCGCCGATCCGAGAAATCCGCGCGAACCTACGAGTTATTATGCTCATGTCATTCTTCGTTCCCCCGGATTCGCAGCAAGAGGTCCACATCTCGGGGGCGCGCAGACATGGATTAGCGATCCATGGATTTGGCGCGCTGTCGCCAAATTCAAGGATCGGGAGAGGTGCCTTCCCAAAATGCGGACGGTGCCGCCTCGCTCGGCGGCGAAAATCCGCGATTTCCCATGGAACCGAGACCCGTCGCTAATACACGCCCCCTTGATCAATGCTTGCGATCGCCTGAACGAAGGAGTCCTGTGGCAACTCACGAAGGCCTCCCGTGTCATCTCGCTGGCTCTTGCGACTCGACGCTAGCCCACGCTACATCGGCGCTGGGTTGGCGCCGCTGTGGCGCTCTCCCCTCGAGCACCAGGCGCCAGCGCACTCTCGTGCACCCGCGAGACGACATTTCGAGGACGTGCCAGGCTCCCATGTTTTCATATAGCGCCTCCCGGCCCCGCAGGGCCGTCCCCACCGGGCCGGACTACGGCACTAGACGAGCGCGCTCCGCTACTCGCTAAGTAACTACTCGCAAATTGGCTAAGCGCGTTACACTACTCGCGCACATTGCCTGGATCCGCCGCGACGGATCTGCGATCCATGACATCGATGCAGACATGTGTTTCCTGGACGCTTGCGAGTAGGCGCTTTGCTCGGTGAACCTCTGGCGGCCCCCGGGCCCGCAGGGCCGCCCCCACCGGGTCGGACGACGGCACAGAGACGCAAACACGTAGAGGGCGGCCGTCCCGCCCAGGGCGAGCACCTCCAGCATGCCGGCGCCGGCAGCGGCGCCGCGGGGGCCGCGGGGAGTCCAGCAGGGCGCCAGCTGCCTCCTCCTCCTCCTCCTCCTCCTCCTCCTCCTCCTCCTCCTCCTCCTCCGCCTCCGCCTCCGC
Organism: Prorocentrum cordatum; assembly: GCA_963575745.1. NCBI lineage: Eukaryota > Dinophyceae > Prorocentrales > Prorocentraceae > Prorocentrum > Prorocentrum cordatum. Next base: position 215,455 of record CAUYUJ010017158.1, on the reverse strand, counting down.
CTCCGCCTCCGCCTCCGCATCCGCCTCCGCCTCCTCCTCCGCATCCTCCTCATCCGCCTCATCCGTCTCCTCCTCATCCTCCTCCTCCTCCTCCTCCTCTTCCTCATCCTCATCCTCATCCTCCTCCTCATCATCATCATCAGCATCATCATCATCGCCATCACCATGACCATCACAATCATCATGATCATCAACATCATCAGCAGCATCACAAGTTTGAGCATCAGCATGAGCATCATAATCATCAGCATCATCATCATAATCATCATCACCATCAGCATCAGCATCAGCATCAGCATCAGCATCATCATCATCATCATCATCATCATCATCATCATCATCATCATCATCATCATCATCATCATCATCAGCCTCAGCATCAGCATCAGCATCAGCATCATCATCATCATCATCATCATCATCATCATCATCATCATCATCATCATCATCATCATCATCAGATTCAGCATCCATCCCCCCACTCATATTCATCAGCATCAGGATCACCATCACCATCATCATCATCATCATCAGCATCAGCATCAGCATCATCATCATCATCATCATCATCATCATCATCATCATCATCATCATCATCATCATCATCATCATCATCATCATCATCATCATCATCATCATCATCATCATCATCATCATCATCATCATCATCATCATCATCATCATCATCATCATCATCATCATCATCATCATCATCATCATCATCAGAATCATCAGAATCATCAGAATCATCATCATCATCATCGTCATCAGCAACAGCTGCATCATCATCAGCAGCATCATCAGCACCATCATCATCGTCATCATCAGCATCATCAACATCATCAGCATCGTCACCATAATCCTCATGAACATCATCATGAGCATCATCATCAGTATCATCATCACCGTCACTATGTTCGTCATCCTTTTCCTCATCATCATCATCATCATAATGACCAGAATCACCAGCAACTGCATGATGATGATGATGATGCTGCTGATGATGATGATGATCAGCATCATCATCATCAACATCATCATCATCCTCATCATCCTCATCATAATCATCATCAGATTCCTCTTCCTCCTCCTCCTCCTCCTCCCTCCCCCTCCTCCTCCTCCTCATCCTCCGCCTCCTCCTCCTCCTGCTGCTCCTCCTCCTCCTCCTCCTCGTCATACCTCCCACTCCTCCTCTGCCTTCTCCTCCTCCGCCTCCTCGTCTCGACGAGCCGCCCTTCTCCTCCTCCTGCTCCTCCTTCTCCCCCTCCTGCTCCTCCTCCTCCTCCTCCTCCTCCTCCTCCTTGTCTCAACGATCCGCCCGCCTACTCCACCTCACCTCCTCCTCATCCGCCTCCTCCTCCTCCTCCTCATCATCATCACCTTAATCATCATCATCACAATCACCATCACCATCACCATCATCATCATCATCATCATCATCATCATCATCATCATCATCACCATCATCATCAACGTCATCATCATCATCATCATCTTCATCATCCTCATCATCATCATCATCATCATCATCAGTATCATCAGTATCAGCATCATCATAATCAGTATCCGCATCATTATCAGCATCAGCATCATCAGCATCATCATCAGCATCATCATCATCATCAGCAGCAACATCAACACCACCACCATCATCATCATCAACATCAACATCATCATCATCATCAACATCATCAGCATCATCATCATCGTCATCATCATCAGTCATCATCATCAATCATCACCATCATCATCGTCATCGTCAACATCATCATGATCATCGTCAGCATCATCATCATCATCACCATCTCCAGTTCCGTTACCACCCCCCCTCCTCATCATCAGAATCACCATCATCACCAGCAACAGCATCGTCATCATCAGCATCCTCAGTATCATCATAGTCATCGTCATATGCATCTGCATCAGCACCAGCATCAGCATCATCAGCAGCAGCATCAACATCATCAGCGTCATCATCATGTTTATCATCACCAGACCAGGATCGGTGGAAGTATATCCCAGACAATGCCTTGATGCTTACTCAATGCGGGGTCCCCGGGAGTCCCGACCACCTCCTCGTTCTTGTCGAGAGTCGTTTTTCGCCAGCCCCCGGGCCTAGCGAGGCCCCCCCATGGCAGAGGCCAAACACGACGAGAACCCTCCGCCTTGACGTGTTCAAGACGTGAGATGACTGCGGCAACCTGCCCCGATCCTGGGCCCAGGATGGACCTGGCCAGGATCGGTGCAAGTGCATTCGAGTAGGGGATCGACTGCAGGATCCCACCAGCCCTCTGTGCGTAGGTGGTCTAAGGCGGTTGCTCTTCCAACCGCCCTCTCTCTACCCTCCCCTCGACCTGGAGGGGGGGAGGTCGCGAGGCGTTGGAGCGTCCAAGATGGCCAAAGATGGCACCAAGAGGGCATCAGAGAGCCCAAGATGGTTCAAGATAGCCTAAGATGGCTCCCAATGGCACCCAAGATGCTACTACAGGCTCCAAGACCTCTCCAAGACGGGTCTAAGTGGCCACGGAACCTCCCCAGGAGGCCGCCAAAGTGCCAGAATCTGTCAAACACCTAAGATACATCAATATAGTTTGCCTTCTCGCCATGTTGCGTTGGATGTCCTTCCGAGGCATCAAGATGGCTCCAAGAGGGTTCAAAAGGGCTCCAAGAGAGGCCCAAGAGAGGCCCAATAAGCGATGTGGGGGGGGGGCTTACGAGGGGGGAAGCAAATTAAGGAACCCCTGTCTTAGCTCGAGCTCTTCCAAGATGGCTCCAGAAGGGCTTCTGAGGCCCCCAAGACAGCTCCAATAGGCTTCCGAGAGACCACCAAAAACCATACAAACGGACCCCAGGAGGCCCCCAAGAGGCTCCCAGCGGCAGGCAAGACATCCAAAGAGGCTCACAAGACCGCCAGCCAGTAGGCCCCAAAGACGCCCCAAGAGCCCTCGAGAAAGCACCCGATCGTGTGTGGACGGGCTAGTGGGGATATACGAAGCGTCAAGAATTGAACTACCATAGACATCGGCTACATATGTGTAGACTGGTTCCTTACACCTGTGATCAGTATATATAGCTTGTTTCGTGGAGTTGACTGACACATGCGTTTGGAACGCATGTATGATACAGTCGATGCCCTATTCGATACATGTATCATACATATGTATGCATGCATGCATACATACGTATATGCATGCAAGTGCACACACACATATATATATGTATATATACATACATACATCGATGCATACACCCATACAAACCGGCATATATGCGTACATACGTACATGCATGGTTGCATAGTTGCACGCATGCATACATTCATGCATACAATCTTTCCTACATGCGTTCAGACGTGCAAGCACACACACATGCACACATACGTATGAAACACACGTGCATGCGTACACACATGTTCGAACGCATACCTACATACATATACACTTGTACACATACATGAGCACATGCGTACACACGTACATACATGTACGCACCTATACATACACATGCATACATGAATGTATGCACACATACATGCACGCACACACACATTCATACAGTCATGCTCGCATACATACATCAAGTGCATGCATGCAAATATGTGTGCGGGCGGGATCGAGCGGGATTGGCATAGGAGGAGGTCGAGGAGTATGCAGGGGATTTTTGCTTGGGTCCCTTTTTGAGTCCCTCAGTTATCGGCCGAAGCTGTTGACAGAGCTTCTACTCCTCCCACGATCGGAACACACACCTGTGCGAGCCTCGAGACTCACCCCGACACCACAGCATGATTCTCAGCAACCACAAGTGCACCACCGTCTCGCGACCCAGGTCAAAACGCTACGGGCCAGAGGGGGGGGAGACTCGCACCCGAGGGTGCCAGACCGAGAAGCAGACTCTCGCGAGGCTGAAAAAACACTGGCTGGCTGGCAGAACAGAGCTATTTGTTCGATCGGCTCGTGGGCGAGCCAGAACAGCTGACATGCATTCTCTGAACGGCCGATGCTACACGCTGTGAACCCTTAACCCACACATCAACCGTAAACGTATTTATGTGAGTGCGGGCGGGGTCGAGCGGGATTGACATGTGGGAAAGTCGAGGGGTATGCCGGGGATTTCTGCTGGGGTCCCTTTTTTAGTCCCTCAATTATCGGCCAAAGCTGTTGGCAGAGATTCTACTCCTCCCAAGATCGGCACACCCCTGTGCGAATCTCGAGACTCACCCCGAAGCAACAAGATGATTCGCATCAACCACAAGTGCACCACCGTCTCGCGACCGGGGTCAGAACGCTGCGAGCTAGAGGGGAGGAGACTCGCACCCGAGGGTGCCAGACCGAGAAGCTCCCCAAACATCGAACACCCGAGCCTCGAGAAAACTCCAAGGAAAACTCTCCACTGTGTTCTAGATGTGGCTGAAAGCCGCCCTGTAAAAAAAATCCCAAGAAACTCGCAAGTAGCCTCAAGTATTACAGCGCGCCCTGACGCGGGCAACTAAAATGTCTGAGAACGTCTGGAGAGAGGAACGGGTACCCTGCTGGAGCCGCATATCAGCAAGAATTGCGGCTCCATCTTGGATGAATACCTGTGCCGCCCTCATGGAACTCCAGCGCCCTCGAAGCATGACTCTAGACAAGTCTCCTGAAAGCAGATATTAGTGAGTGGCACCTCCTCTACGAAGACTGTAAATGACGAGGGCCAAATGTTTACAACCGATCTGCTGCAGGCCAATGCGGAGACGAAGGCCACAAACGGCTGTGCCGTTGCAGCTGCACGTGCGCAACAGTTCCGAATAGCGGGCCATCGAGCGCCGCCGTCTCCCACAGGGTGTCCTTGTTCATGGCAACGAAATCACGCCGCGGCCACAAGCCTTCAGCTGGATGGCGCCGCCGGAGAGGCCGAGGGCCTCGCCTGTCCGAAGGCAGGAGGTGGAAGCCTGCCAGCGCAGTCGCAGCGAACGCGATCTCACCGCGTCTCAGCGCCCAGCCAGCAAGCGCGCTGAAGACCATCGGCGTCGTCGGCGGCGCGCGCTGAGGTAGATCCAAGCGGCCCCAGACGGACAGCAGCCGCCACGCACAATGACACTGCCGGCGCGTCCTCAACAAGTGCTGCACTCCACTCAGTGCATCGTAAGCTCGAATATTGTTGCACCCTCTGCCCAGAGGTGCTCAAGAGAATCTTGAAGGGTAATTTCCATCTTCCCAACTGAACGGCAACGGCAGGCTCATGGCATTGACGCAGTCAACAAACTGCTGGGCGGCACAACGATATTTCGCAAGAGTGGCAGTCCCAATGCGAGCATCTCTCAGCTTGCCCAGTCCAGCCCTGGCGGCGCGACGATCGGATGGGTTACTCCGCTTCCCCATCCTCCAGGCGCGAAGAATTAAAGCCGAAAGCCGACCGCGCGCCGATCGCCAGCTCCCAAGCAGAGAAGCGGCGCGCCACCGTGTGGAGCTGGCTGCTACTGGAGCGGTGCTTGGAAAGCGCACCGATGTTGACCATGCTGGCGAGTATGTGTAAGAGAACACGCTGCTGCCGAGCCAAAGATCGAGCTCGCCATCGAATCATCAAAGCACCTTGACATTCCAGTATATTGATATGCTCGGAGACGCCCTAAATTAACTGCCTTGCCTTGCGCCATTGCCAGTTACCTAGCTCCTCAGAGCTCCCATCCGCGCGAAGGTCGGCACCATTACTGCGGCGCGCCATCGCGAGGTTCAAAAAAAAGGTGCGCGAGACGTCTGCGTCGCACCAGGACGTTACGTCACGCTTGGCCAGCCCTGCCAGAATAACATCGGCATGGCACGCTTCGGCCTGGCTGCTGTGGCAGGCCAGCTTGGCGTCGCGCAGCTCCTCCAGGCGCCCCAGCAGCAGCGGCTGCCTGCGCAGCAGGCCAGCGAACAGAGCCACAGCGTCCTCACGAAGACAACTCGTGTCCACGGCGAAAGGGTCGCCCCGGCACGAGGTGCCCAGGCGCCAGCGCCGCGACCCACGGCCGACGTAGACGACGCTGGGGGGGCTCACGGGCTCCTGCGAGGCCCCTGCCACCTGCAGCTCACGGCAGGCTTCCTCGTCGAACTTCGCGCGCCCGCAGCGCGAGGAGGCGGCGTCGCCTGCCCAAAGCTTGCGGCCGCCAGCCCAGGCCCGCGCGCTCTCGCGCAACTCCGCGAGCGACGGCACCGCTTCCAGCAGCCCGACAGCAACGGCCCAGTGGCTCACCACCCAGGCCACGACCTCGCACTGGAAAGAATTCCCGAACAAGGAGCGGCGAAGGGCCTCGTACTTCCCAAGGTCGGCCTTCGCCTCGCTGCTCGTCATGCAGGGAGCCGCGTGGCCCTCGGCGAAGCCCATCAGCTTCTCGCGCACACCCGCGTCAGGAGGCGCGATCCGCCCGTCAGGCAAGAAAATGCACCACTTGTCACGAAACTGAAATGGCGGGGCCGCGAAGCCTGCCTCCTCCCAGCGCGCCAGCTCCGCAGCTGAGCGCTCGCCGATGCCCGCGGGCCTTAGGCGCGGCTGCGAGCGCGGCGTCCAGCGGGCGAAGGTCGGCACAGGCTCGCCCTCGGCAGCGCCAGGGCAGCTCGCGCCAGCCGGCAGCCGCTCCTCCAGCGGCGGCCGCGCAGCTTTCAGCGCAACGCGGCACGCGCGGCGGCAGACGAATCCTTGGCCATCGCCATGGCAGCCTCGGCCTCGCACAACGGCAGGAGGTCCCAGAATGCCCAGGGCAGGCGGGGCCGCTTGACCCAGCCAACGTCACTGGCCTCGATCTCCCGAGGGACACGCTCGAAGAGCCGGCTGAGGTGAAGAACGTCGGACTCAGCCATCGAAGCAACGTTCTCGTCCAGGAAGTCAACCGTCGCCTCAGGCATGGCCGTCCGCAAGCCCCCGATGAGCTCGACCATGCAGTCGACGAGGGAGGCTCGAGGGTCCGACGAGCCCCGGCGGTCCACGTTGAGGCTCGCGCACGCCTGGCAGGGAAAGCCGCCGATGACCAACGCGCGTGCGATGCGGCCCCGCGCCCGCAGCAGGCCCGCCAAAGAGGGCGCGTCCGCCTCTGTCACATCCCCATGGTGCTGGGCCCCAGGGTAACAGCAGCGCCACGCGCACTGCCTGGGGGCCCACCTCGAATGGCAGGTGAACCGCGGGGACCAACCCGAAGATCTCGAAGGCCCTGCGACCACCGCCGACCCACTCGAAGTCGGTAATCAAGGCGGTCTCCCCCTCGGCATCGGCGTTGGCAGGCCGCTGGCGCCTCGCAGCCAGCGCGCGGCCGCGGCCAGTGAGGGCCGTGCTGTAGACCACGGCGCCTGCAGCCTCCGAAGCGTCCGACGCCGTCGCCAGGTGGTCGACCTCGAGCCGCATGTCAGCCGCGCAAAGGCCCGACAGCGCGAGGCACATCAGCAGGTCCTCGACGATGTTGACGCTGAAGCGGCCTCCGCAGCGCGGGTCGCCGAGCCAGCGCCAGGCGTGGGCGAAACTCGCAGCCAGCGGGCGGCGGAAGCAGCGCGCTCGCACCCATCGGCCAAGGAGGGCACGTATCAACCGCATGCTGGCCCACTTCCTGCCAAGGGCCCACAACGTCAGGCTGGCCATCTCGGCGAGGTATCCTGCAGGAGGACGGCGCACCCTTTCAACTCCATCAACTAGCTCGCCCAAGGTCGTGGTCCGCACCGCGCGGTGAAAGTCCTTGCCCGGCGACTCAGGCGAGCCAGCCGCTTCGTAGCAAGCCCGCGCGTCAGACAGCAGCGCCAGCACCGTCCCGCGCAGCTTCTCCGCCTCGGACTTGCCGACGAGCTCCACGATCTCCAGATTGTCAGTGTAGACCATCCAGGCAGGTGGGCACGGCTTCTCGACGCCCAGCGGCAATCGGCGCTGTCGCGTGATCTCGCAGCTAGGGCTAAGCCCGCGCGGCACCGAACTGCTCCGGCGCAGCATATTGCGGTGGGGGTGAGTCGCGACCCCCACCGCGCTGATCCAGTGCGCCCCGATCACGCACAGGCAGATGTGAGTAGCGCCACCGTCCTCGGGGCCCAGCAACCGCGAGGGGGCGGGGGGGCCGATCACCATGCGCGGCCGCCACGGCGGCGGCCCGCGGAAGACGTAGGAGAAGGCCTTCCTGTCGGCGCCGCCCCACAGCAGGTCCTCGGACTCCGTGAGCACTAGACCGTTTGAGCTGGCTCATCGTCGGCATCCCGGGCGCGTCCCCCGCGACGCACTCCTGACGCGCGTTCGACGGGATCAGATTCGCGATGGGCCTAAGCACGGGCCACTGATCCCCATCGCTGCACTTGACAGGAGCGTCGAGGGCCTTCGGGGCACCAAAGGCGCCGCGCAGCTGGGGGCACCGTCGCGGCGAGCGATCTCGCTTGAAGGGATCGCGGCGATCATGCCCCGCGCGCGCGCAAAGCCTCCGCGATGCGATGCCACTCGCCCTCGGCAGCCCAAACCCGCGCTGAAGTGGGGGCCGCGCGGCGCAGCCCACGCGGCAGCAGCGCCAGCGGCGGGTCGAGCAGGGCGTCGCGGACGAAGCCCGTCGCGACGTCGGCGGCCTCGATCGAGGCGGCGACTCCTGGCGGCGGCAAGCCGTCAAACACCTGCTCCAGCGTGAGCTTGTGGGGCGTCGGGATCTCAGACCCTCCGCAACCGATCTTCCTATCCTTCAGGCGGCCCTCCCAATTCAGATCCTTGGGCAGGCTGGCCTCGACCCTCGTGGCCAGGAAGGAAGAACCGCCGCGCCAAGCCAGCCAGGGCAGCCCGCTGGGCCGCGCCGGCACGGCCACGGCAGCAGCGCGCAAACTAAGCGAGCGGAGGCCCGCCTCCCAGTTGAGCGCTTGCATAGTAACAGCCAGCCTGCAGTGGAGCGCCTCCCAGTTCACATCGCTGAGGTCCTCGCCGTCGCGCGCGACGTTCGTCTTCGCGATGGCAGGGTAAGATAACGGCAGCAGGTCAAGCTGCAGCCGACCCCTCTCGGTGGCCATGTGCGCGTAGCTTCCCATCGGGGGAGCCACGAACATAGCGACCAAGTTAACCTGGGAAGGCTCTGGACAAGTTAAGCAGGATAAGGCCCACGTCAAAAGGTTCTCTGAGCAGATCGCCCGCGGCCCCCGCGAGCTCCCGCCAGTCGGCAAGCGGGCCAGCCCAGGCTGAGCTATCTCCAGCAGCAGCGAGCGCGGGGGGCTGCAATGGCGCGGCGCGGCGAGGGAGCGGCGAGCGCGACGGAGAGGCCCAAAGCAGTCTGCTTGCGGAAGCGGCCTGCAAAGAACTGGCCGCGCTCGCACAAGCATCATCAGCATGGGCACCATCATCACTCGGCCTCATCGCAGGGCCGCAGCGTCGCGAGCTGCACCCCCTCCAGGGGGGCGGGGTCGCGAACCGTTCATCCTGCCCGCGTTCCGCCCCCTGCCGCCACGGCGCCGCGGGCGGCCGCGATCTGCCTCCCGAGGCTCCCCCGCTGCGGCCTGAAGCTGCGGCGCTCGGGGCTGCGGGCCAGCGCGACGCGCCTCGGGTGAGGGCTGTCGCCGCGCTGGCCGCACGCAGAGGGAAGCAGCGGCCCCCGCGGCCGCGCCCCCCCCTCGACCGCGCGCGGGCTGCCTCGCGGCCTGGGGCGCGCGAGGGGAGGGCGAGCGCGGTCTCGAGCCCGCCCGCGCCCCCTCCTCGGGTCAGCCCCTCGCATCGCCGCGGGCGGCGCTGCTGAAAGCCCCGCGGCTCTTTGCCTCCTGCAAGCGCCAGCGCGGCACTGTCGAGCGCCGCGCCAAGTCCTGCTCGCCCATGGATGCCAGAGACGGCCTCGCGTCGGGCACGATCTCCAGCTCGCTCGCCACCTGCCAGCTCGCGTCCGACAGCGAAAGCTCCAGAGCCGTGAACCGCCGCATCAGCGCGTCGCACACCTGCGCCAAGGACCCGGCGGACTCCAGCAGATCCAGCGCCGTCGCGAACGTCTGCATCTCCCGCGCCGTGTTGACCCGCGACTGCGACACGGGATGGTGGCCGAAGACGATCGCCTGCAAGTGCCCGACTACCTTCGGACGTGTCTCGCTGCCGTCCGCCCCCTCCCGCAGGCCCATCACGCGTGCGATGCTCTGCATCGCTTCGTCGTACAGGGCGCCGGGTGACCTCTCCGCCGGCAGCCTTGCACCGCCGCCGCGGGAGGGGGCGTCGCAAAATAAAAGGGCCCCCCCCCCATCGCCATCACTGCGACTGGCCGATTCGCTCCGCTGGCGGCGTCTGCCGCGGCCTCCGGGCGCGCGAGGAGCGGCGCCTCCTTCTCCTTCAGCGCGGGCCGCGGCAGCTGCAGCAAGGCGACCCACTGCCGCACCTCCAGGCAAGGGACCTGGCGCGCAGCGACCGCCGCCACCGCCGCATCCGCCGAAGGCGGTGGGGCGAACCCACGGCTCCAGCCCACGCGCCGAGCGAAGTCGCAGCCACTCCACGCGCAGCACAGCGCGTCCAGCTTGAGCAGGCCACAAAGTGCGGGCCCCTGCGAGCACAGGTGCACCAGCCCTGAGGGCCCTGCACCGCGCGCGGGGAAGGCGCCGTCCAAACGCATCGCCTCCGCAGGCAGCGACGCCCCCCTGAACTGGGCGCTAAGATACTGCCCCCCCGCGCCAAGCAACCCGACCTCGTCCACCTCGAAATTCGAAATGCGCGGTGCCGCTGATGACTCCTGCGGGGTCGTGGGTAAGGGCCTCGAGCGTCAGCCCCTTGGTCCAGCTCGCTCCCACCGAGGTAAAGGCCTGCGTCCAAGCGCCGCCCACCAAGGCGCCGAGCTGCACGCTTGCCGCTGGCACCACCGCGCCTCCGAGCACCCCGAGGACGGCGCCCGCACCTGCGGGGCCCACGGCGGGAGGCGCCCCAGCAGCTCCTGCACCGCCAGCGCCGCCTGCAGCCAGAGCGCCGACCACCGCCGCCGCCTCCACCAGCCGCTGCGCCAGGGCCCGCAGGCAGGGCGGGCGGCACGCCGCCTCCAGCACCGCCAAAGGCGCCAGGGAGCCCCGGGCAAGGCGCCGACACCAGGCACCCCAGGCGCCCCAGCCGCGCCGCCCGCGGGAACTGCCGCCGCGGCGCCTGCTGCGGCGGGCGGGAAGGCCCCCGCGGCGCCCGCGGCCGCGCCAAGCACACCAGGCAGAGCACCTCCTCCACGGCCGCGTCGGCCGCCGCCGCCAACTCCGACAGCTCCGACAGCTCCGCGGCCTCGCCCACCAGCGTGCGCTGCGTGCTTGGCCTTAGCCTTCGCCTTGCCCTTGGCTTTGGCCTTGGCCTTCGGCGGCATCGGGCTCGAGCGAGCACCCCGAGCTGGGTCGCCAGCAAACGCACCTGGTCGACCAGGAGCGCTCTCCCCCGCGGCGCCAGCCGCGCCTCGCGGGCCGCCTGTCTCGCGAGCGCCAGGAGGCAGCAGAACTCGCAGACCTCCAGCAGCGCGCCCGCTTCCGCCAACGCGAGGCTCTCCCCCGGGGCGAACCGCCCAGAGCACCAGCGGCAAAAACTGAGCCGCTGGGCCCGCGGGGCGGCGAGGAACGCGAAGGAGCCTTCAGGAAGCATGCCCTCCTCGAGGGCCTCACTCGAAGCCAGAACAGCTGCCATGCATTCTCTGAACGGCCGATGCTACACGCTATGAACCCTTAGCACACACTGGATGCCACACGTATGTATATATATATATATATATATATATATATAGGTATGTGTATGTATGTGTATACACACATATAATATATATATATATATACGCAGCCATTCATTCATACATACAGACATGCATACACACATACACACATTCAATCCGTCAGTCAATCAGTCTGTTTTTCTAACCACAGAAATCCCAAAACATCAAAACGAAACCATCAGGTGCCCGCACTCATGGCATCACAAACCTTGTGTGATCACAGGGACGTTTGAGATTTCTGGGATGATAAGGAACGAAACCATGTGTTTTCATTGGTGTTTTTGTTATGTTTGACATCCTGGGGGCCAGAGCTCCTTGGAAGGCTCCTGGGTGTGTTGGAAGGAGGGATATACAACAAAACAAATCAACATGAAAGCTCATGGTGTCCTAAATTCTCCCCCAAGGAAACCCAAACATCCAAATGAAACCACAGGGTGCTCGCACTCCTGACAGGGCAAACCTGATCTTCTCACAATGATCGTGTTGGGTCGGGGGGAGAGATAGACAGAGAGAGAGAGAGAGGGAACGGGAGAGAAGTATAGAAACACAGCCAGAGAGACAGACAGAGAGACAAAAAGAGAGAAAGAGAGCGAGAGAGAGGGAGAGAGAAAGAGAGAAACTGAGCGAGGCAGAGAGAGCGAGAGAGAGAGAGAGAGAAACACATGAAGAGAAAGAGAGAGAGAGAGAGAAAGAGGAACACATACAAGATAATGACTGAATCTTGAGGAGGAAGAGGAAAGGATTAGCACCACCGTCGTATGTGAAAGCTGGTAAGAATGTGTGCTGGGGGACTGTCCATAGATGCATGAATATATGTAGATCTATGCGTGTATATATATATATATGTATATATACAAGTGGCACGTGTGTGCCCAGGCTCATACAAAAAAACTGAAGGGGCGTTTGACACAGGAGTGCAATGCAACAGCGAAGTCGCACTGGAGCGCAAGTGGGGTTGCCACACCTTGCGATGTGTGTACCAGGGCCCCCCAGGAAGCCTCAGGAGGCCCGACTTGGATACCAGAAGAGGCTCCAGGAGGCTCCAGGATTGTGAGTGTTGTGTGTGTGATGTGTGCTCTGTGTTGTGCGTGTTTTTTGTGCGTTGTAGGTGTTGTGTGTGCTATGTTTGTCTAGCGTGTGATGTGTTGGGCGTGATTTGTGTCTCTGTGTGTGCATGTAGTCCTGAGGCCCCAGTAGACCCCAGGTGGCCCCAGGCGGCCTCAGGAGGCCCCAGGAGACCCCAGGAGGCTTCAGGAGGCCCCAAGAGGCTCCAGGAGGCCGCAGGAGGCCCCAGGAGGTTTCAGGAGACCCCCAGGAGGCTCCGAGGCGGGGTCTGGGGTACCAGAAGGTTCAGAAAGCCCCAGGAGGCCCCAGGAGGTTCCCGGAGGCCCCAAGGAGGCTCCGAGGCGGGGTCTGGGGTACAAGAGGGTACGTCGGGGCTCGATTTTGGGAGGATGTTTCAAGCGAAACCGCCATTCCCTGAGAATCGGGGTCAAAATTATTGAAATCATCATATGTGTTTGAAGGGTTTTAAAGTAAAATATTAAAATTCCCATGTGTTGTTGGACCCTGACGTCACGATCTGCGTGAGGGGTGCCACCGATTTTCAGAATTTCGAGGATGTCCCTAGCGAAACGGAACGCGGCGCCCCACGTACGCATTAGTCGCCTCTGAGCTCTACTCCCTCGGAGAGCTGCGTATGAGAATACGTATATTCTGGGGCAGGCCGAGTTGAGACAACGGCAACTCAAGATCGGTCTGCAAACCCCTCTCGGGGTCCAAACACACAAATCCCCCGAGCTGCGTGCTGCCGTGGCGATGAGAGGCTCCCCCGACGGTCAACTACTGTTGTCTCAACTCGCCCTCCTCTAAGCAGAACTTGTGCCCTGAAATCCGACGCTTCACAAACAACTAAATTGCGAAAACATGCAGCCTGAGCCCCGGAACCCATACTTCTGCTGTATTTTTCGAGCCCGCTCGATCTGTGATGGTCCCAGGGCCCGAAATTGGGCGAAAACGCCCGGCGTGCCAAAATTGCAACGCCCAGATCTGAGGGCAGTTGGTGCCCTCCGAGAACGAACAAGCGATCGCGTCTCAATGCCCAACCTCCCCGGGCCAACTGCCGTTCTCTCACCGCTGGCTGTGCCAAGACGCGTCTGTCCCCCGGGGGGGTGGGGCAGGAGGGCGCTGACGACGCTGCCCGAGGGCCAACCACCGCTTTCTCAACTCGCCCTGACGTCATGACTCTTCATGACGTCGGCCATCAGCATCCTCGACCCATTCCCAGGACCAGTGCTTCATCCTGCATCGTTCTCGGACGGCCCGAAGGCCCGCACGGGCCCTCAGAAACCGAACACAGAGAGAAAAACCTCCGGCCGTAACCAGACTCGACCTTATGCCTACCCCTAAGATCGGCAAGCTACAAGCGATGACAATCTCGGGGATCAACCTAGGGACAGGGATATTGGGCGGCTCGCGCAAGGGGCTAGATGGAGGGGAGAAGGCTTCTGAGAAGGCGACTGCCTCTTGAGAAGGCGCTGGCCGCTCTTTTCGAGAACTATCACTGGCACGCTGCTTCTCAGAAGCACCCAATGAGCTTCTTTGAAGCCCGGCACTGCTGCTTGGAAGCAAGAACAGCTTCTTAGGAGCACGCCACCTGCGTCTTGGAAGCACGCCAGGAGCAGCTCCTGAGAAGCAACCACAACCTCCTTGAGGGGGCGCCCGCGCCTTCTAGGAGGGGGTGGTGCTTCCGATCGGCCCCCTCCCCCTCTCCTCCCGCCGCCCCCTCTCCGCGAGTGGCTGCGACATGCTTCAACACTTGCAACACCGTGACTGTCCCGTGCCTCGCGGGGGTCTGGGAGTGCAGCTGGCGCCCCTGCGACCGACGCCGCGGCCAGGCGCGGCGCGGCGGGGCAGAGGAGCCCAGAGTCGAGTCGATGAGCTGGATCGGCGGTCGAAGTGAATCGGATCGGAGGAGAGAGCGGCAGCCGAGTCGGGAACAGTCGAAACGGCGGATATCGGCGGGCGGGTACGCCTCGAATAAGAACTCGGATCCCGCATCGGAGCCCCGCGTCGAACCGAATCGAAACCGGAGAAGCCATCGAACTCGAATCGCATCGAATCGGAGGAATCGAGACGAGCCCTGGGGGGTGTCGTTAAAGGCTCAACGACTTCAGCCGTCCTCCGACTCGCGTTGGAGCAGCCGCGACTTGCTCCAACTTTCCCGGGAGAGCTCTGGATCTACCTGCATGTACCCGGAATTATCTCGATGTACCTGGATGTACCTGAATTTACCTCGATGTATCGAAGTCTACCTGGATGTATCTGGCTCGATCCCCACAAGTCGATTGGCGAAAAGTCGACAAGCCCTCAGGGAAGGGAAGGGGAAGGGGGGGCGCCGCGCGGAGCCCGCGGCCGCGGGCCCTCGGCGCGCTGCGGGGGTGCGCGGTTTCCCTCTCGCGCGGCGCGCGCTCGGCAACACAGCCGCGGCCGCCGCCGGGAGCAGCGCTGCCAGTGTGAAGTCGGGCCTGCCTCTCTCTCTCGCTCTCAACTCTCTCTCTCTCTCTCTCTCTCTCTCTCTCTTCAGGAGAAGAATTCAAACAAAAAATCAAAATCAATAGTCTGGGGACGATGTGTCGACTATGTTTTGACTACGTTTGGGGCATTTTGGGAGTATGTATTGTTCGTCCAAAATCCGCCTGGAGGGGGACATACCCGACCGAATGCCCATGGGCGCACGGGCGGGGGGGGGGCGGGGAGGCGCTTCGGGCGCCTTCCTGGCGGGGCGAGGCGGGGGAATTGACAGCAGGGCGACGAGAGCTGCACTTTGGTCGGGCGTGTCCCCCTAGAGGCGGACTTTGGAGGAAAACTAATAAACAGTCAAGACATAGTCAAACATGGTCAAACAATGATCAAACAATCGTTCCCGTTCTATGTGTTCACACTCTGTTTGAAGATTCCTCCAGTAGAGGGACGCGCCCGACTTAAAGCTGCCTCCAGACATCCAGCGTCTCGAGAGCATCGAGGCAGACGTCTACCATTGTCTTCGGCCCCTCGCTGCCCTCGCCGAGAGACGGCGCGGGAGGAGACGCGAGTCTGGGGGACGTGGTCGAGAGGTCCGGGGCCCGTGCCTCAAACAAAAAAGACGCCAGATGGCTGGGTAGATACCCAGGACGCAGGAGCCGTGTGTTCGCGCATCCCTGGCCCAGCCAGGGGGGCGCATATACACCGTTCCTGGGCCCACGATGGGCCTGGCCAGCGGCGGTGGATCTGTCTAGGTCGCGTCGCCCTATACAAGGCAGAGTCAGTCAGCATCGAATCGGACAAAGATCGAATCGGGTCGAAATGTGCATCGGATCGGGTTGCATCGGCACGGAGCAGGAATCGAATCGGATCGGCTGCGTCAGGATGCGCAACGGCGCTGTGGAAGCACCGGGCCGCCTCGGATCGTCGGAATCTCGGCATCGCATCGGAGCAGGCCAGCCAACCCCTTCCGCGAAGGCATCCTCGCCTTTCCAGTCTCCGTAGACGTCTTCGATAGCAACTAAAACAAGGCCCAATCACGATGCCGGACATCTACCAGACCTCACATGGAGGAACAGCGCACACCCTGAGGACCACGCCCGTTGGGAGCTGGACCCCGTCTTCCTGGCTGGAGGCCTCCTAGATGGGGTCCGAGTAGACGGGGTCGGTGGATCGCCCGCATCGCCGATGCATCGGCGATGCAATCTTGATGCATTGCCGACGTCGGCGACGCATCGGCAAGATCGGAATAGAGGAAAGCGGGCTCCGCATCGAATCGCCTCGTCGATGCATCGCCGATGCGTCGGCGATGCGGCGCGATCCTCCGACCCCATCTATAGGAGGCCTGGAAGTGGGCACCACCACCAACACAGGGGGCTGCCTCCACAGGGGGAAGATGATCGTAGATTTCTGTGTTGGTGGTAATATTTCGGCCACTTTGGAAGCCAGGATATCACCACCATCACCGAGATCGGGACATTCTTCCCTCGGTGGAGGCACACCGCCGATCTTGGTGTTGGTGTCAACCTCTGGGCCTGCGAATCTACTCCGACCCCATCTCTCGGAGGCCCAGACTGGCCGCACCGGCACCCTGGAGCGCGGCACCCGCGGCGTGCAAAACGCAGGCCCCCCCGAGAGGCAGCACGCGGAGCTGCGGGGGCGGTGCTGCCTTTTTTTTCCGGCGCCGCGCACCGTCCGGGCCTCCTCGCGCCCCTCGGGCGCTGCTTTCGGCTCGGGGCGACGCAAGACTCGGGTACGGTTGGGTCGGGCATGTCCCCCTACAGGCAGATTTTGGACGAACAATAAACAATACAACAATAAAAACTCAAACATTCGCAAAAATAGTCAAACAAAATCGTCCCAACTCGATGTTTTGACTATTTTTGAGTTTTCCTCATGTCGAGGGTCGTGCCCGACTTAAGGGTACGGGGGACTCGGGTTGGCCCGACGGGGGCCATCATAAAAACGACGAGGTCCACTCCAGAATTTGAAGCGGGCTCCCGCTGCAGGCATCCCACGAAAACTGGACCGTCAAAGTCCAGGACGCGCTCGTCAAAAAACTGCGGCAGACCCGGGCTCCAGCTTACTCGAGTCGTACGTCTCCCCGATCGGGGGGGGCGACACACGAGAGGGAGTGCAGATAGGGGCACCTTTCATCTACCCTCGGGGCCCCTCCTCTCTAAGGCAGAATTCCTGCCACCATCGATCCCTTCCTTCGTACCCCGGGAGGGGCAACGAAAAGGGCTGATATCGCTGCTCCCCAGACCCTTTCCCTGCGCGTTCTGACCGGAATCCCGTCAGACCTCTGGGCGTGAGTGGTCCAGGGAGCTTGGTTCGCTAACCCCCCCCCCTTCTACCCCTTCGGGGAGGGGGTTCCCCTGCCCCTGGGTCTGGAGGGGGGGCTTTGCGAAGTGTCATACGATCCTTTTTGGCCCCGAAAGGCCCCAAGAGGGCCCCAGAGAGCTTAACATGGCATCCAAGATGGCATCCACGATCATTCGAGATATCCTGAGATGGTTCAACATGGCTTCCAACATTCCCCCAAGAGCCCTCAAGACCGCCCCAGGGCGGTTCCAAGTGCCCTCCGAGCCTCCCAGGGAGGCCCCCAAGAAACCACCATCCTTCCAATACATTGTGTGCGTCACTGATTGTTTTCTTTTTTTTATATCTTTGCTTCCGACGGGCTCTTGAGGCTTCCAAATGACTCGAAGACGACAAACGGCCCACTGAGATTCCACAACGGCCCCATGAGCGCCCCCGACCGCAGCAAGAGCGCTCCAAGAGGTTTGTTGTCGGGCCCCGACGGGGAGACACGACTTGAGTACCTTCATCCTTCTTCGACCGATGGTTTCCAAGATCGCCCCAAGAGGGACCCCCTCTGGCTCCCAAAAGGGGCCAAAGAGGGCCCCAAGAGATCCCAAAGGGTGCCTAAGAGGCCTCCAGGGTTGCCCAAGAGACCCCCAAGACGCTCCAGGAACAAAAAATCTGCGACGGCCTTGATGGCTCACTCCTGTCGTCGTCGTCGTCGTCGTCGTCGTCGTCGTCGTCGTTGTCCTGGTTGATTGGTTGTCATGGTTGAATCGTTGTCCTGGTTGTTCTGATTGCCTCCTTTTCCTCAACCTTAGAACTACCTGCGAAAACGGATGCGGCTCACTGCCGGGCCGCAGGCAGGTACACATCCCTCATCACGGCAACTCGCCTGATGTCTGTTGTTGGATGGGTTGGTATGGATACTTTTTGGTCTGCGGGCTCGCGAAGCAGGTCGAAAGCCGTCCAAACACTAGTCGGGCCTCGACTAGGCAACGCGAAAAGAGAGGCAAACGAAGCGAGCGCGCGGGCAACAACTCAGAAGAATAACCAGAAACGAAACTCCCAACCCGGTGGCGTGGAGATCCCGGTGGCGACCAGCAAGTAAGCGCAGCCAAAATGGCGCGGCGGCGCGACCATAAACACGAAAACCCGTTAGGATACGTGTTTTAAGTCTGCTAGCTCGCGAAGCAGGTCGAAAGCCTTCCGAAAACTGGACGAGCCGCGACCAGGCAGCAAGAAAAGAGAGGCAAGCGAAGCGAGCGCGCGGGCAGCAATTCAGAAGAAGAATCAGAAACGAAACTCCCAACCCGGTGGTGTGGAGATCCCGGTGGCGACCAGCAAATAAGCGCAGCCAAAATGGCGCGGCGGCGCGACCATCACGCAGAGGTCAACTGGTGGGGATCGGTTTCTTGTTGCAGCCGCAGGCGAAGAAGCCAGCGGCGAGTCGAGCCGGCTCGGGCTACGAGCTGAGCTAAGTGCCCAGCGCGCGGGGACCGGTGGCCGAAACAAAGCTGCCTTAGCTGCCTAGGCTGCCGGGCGGCGCGAGGGGAAGCCAGGAAACGGGACAGGGCCCGAAAACTTGTCGGCGGGCGATGCAGACTGCAACCAGGACCAGGACCCGAAGGCAGCGCCGATGCACGAATTGAGCCAAGGAGCAACACGCCGCCAAAATGGCGCGGCAGGGTCACAAACAGCGAGGCTGACAAGCGACCGCCGGGGGCGCGTAGGACATGACGTAGGATAAACCACACGAAACATCGATGCACCCAGCCCCTGAAGGGGGCAGCTCGCTTGGTGTACAAACCAGGAGGTAATGCTGACACCGATGGCCAGGACTGCGTCAGTGACCAAGAACCAGTACAAGCGGCGCCACCGAAGTCGCACACTCACTCCTGAGAGAAAGAGATCCGAGGCGATCCCCTCTCCGAGAACGAGAGAAGAGCCAGCCAGGAAAACGATGGAAACGATCGACGCCGAAAACCTGAGCGGATCGGCCACGGACCTGATGCTGCCAACCAGGAGCACGATGGACAAGGTCGACAACGAACTCCTGCGCGGAAGGGCAGCACGCAGAGAACTGCCAAATGAACTGCTGATAGCGGGGCTAGACACCTCGCCCGGGACAGCTGCATGCGCGCGGCAAGCGCCAGAGAACGCGGGGCGCCCGGCTGGCGAGGGGGGCCCCGCAGGGAGAAGGGCCAGATGAAAACAACTGCAGCAAAGCCAGGGGCCAACTAGAACATGTGGGCCACGGCCCTAGCGGCAGTCCACGTGTTGGCACTGCCAGCAGACAGCTGCCAGGGCCCCAAGGGCGGGGGGCAGCGGGCGCTGAAGGAGAGGAGAGAGAACCAGGAAAGCGGCTGCAGGCCGCGCGCCCCGCAGCGACGCAGGGGGAGAAATGGGAGGCAGAAGGCGCCACCAGGAAGTGGCTGAAGGCCACTGGTTTGCCGAAGAACAGAAGGATCAATGCCGTGTGCGGGGGCGCTTGTCGCCTCTCCCGTTGCCGTCGTGGCCGCCGCCTCGCATGCCTCCCGTCTGCCGGTCGTCGGCGTCCCAGGGGCGTGTCCTGGACCAGCCGCCCCAGTCCCAGGGTTGCTGTGAGCTGGGCGCCCGGCCCTTTTGCTGATGGCCGCCTTTGCCTTGACGCCCCATCCATGTGGCGCGCTCCTCGTCCCAATCCACCCCCAGATCGGATTGTCGATCCAGCTCGTAGGCGTCGAATCCGCAGTGTCTCCAGGCGCCCAGGAAGCCGCGGCAGGTGGCCTCGGGATTCAGTGCAGGGTTGCCTTTGGGCCATCCTTAGGCTCCCGCAGGGGGCTTCCTGGTGCATGCGTGCCAGACGCTGTTGAATGCTCCTCCCAGGTCCTTCTGGAGTCGCGCGACCTTGGCGGCTGGATTCTCGCCGACCCAGTCGAGGCCAACGTTGCTCAGCAACTCCTTCTACGCGCGGCCTCCGCCCACGGGATCCACGAGATCGCCGAATGCACGGCTGGCGGCCCTGCCGTGTCTCCTGTCCCCAGGGGCGTCGTGCCGCGGGGGAGACGTCGGCGCGCTGCCTCCACCAGGGGCGCCGTCTGCGGCCCCTTGGCTTCCAGGATCTGGCCTGCGATGCGAGCCGCTGCTTTTCCAAGCCTCGACAGAGCCATGTCCAGGCCCGCGGGGCGCACCCGGCGCCTCGCTAGAGGGCTCAGCCATGCCCCCGCCCGCCGCAGCTTGCCCGGAGGCGCCCAGGGGGTCGTCGAGAGGGCTGTCATGGGCCGCGTCGACAGCTGCGTCGAGCGAGGGTGGGAAGGAGATGCCTTCCTGCTCAGCTGCACCTCTTGCGTCTTCAGCAGGCAGCGGCGAGGCCGCTGGTCGGGCCTCGTCGCCGAAATCGACATCATTGCGATCGGCCCCATCGGTCGGCGATGGGTTCGTTGGAGAGCCCGCTGTCTTTATTGCAGGGGGGATCTCTGTCGCGTCCAGCTCTGCCGCCTGAAGGGCGCGGTCCGCCTGCTGCGTGGAGGGTTCGGCCTCCTTGGGCTGGGCCACGTCGCCGGGTTGGGCCTGGGGGCCCGCGGTTGACTCGGCCCCTGCTGTTGCTGACTTCTCGGTTTCCGGCGCAGGCCAGGACCTCGTGGCCTCCATTGGGGATGCCGGGTGCGTCTCATCCACGCCCGCAGCAGGGGCGTCTTGCTCGGCGAGTTCTGCGATGGAGGCGGCCGCGACCGCCCCGAGATCCAGGCTGGCCAGGAAGCTGGCCAGGACGGCGAGCTCGCGGCGAAAGAGACTCGAGCCCTTGTCGGGCGCCATGACCGCGCAGTGCGCCGCCCAGGCCTCCTCGTGCTTCGCGCTGCTCGTCAGATGCACGGCCACTCTGGCTGCGGCCCAACTCTCGCCGTCCAATGGGGCGCTCCCGGCACGCCCGTCTGGCGGTATTTCTACGCCGCAGACTCTGGCCAGGAAGGGCGTCAGCTGGTGGGCGGGCCAGGAGCTTCCTGATCCTTCGGCGCTGGGACTGCGTGCCTTGCTTTTGTGCGTGGTCTGGCCGCCGGCCGTCCAGCGCGGGGTGGTAGTCCCGCAGGTGGGCGTCCAGGATATGCTGGGCCTCCTTCAGCTTGCTAGAGCGGCTGCGCGTGGAGTCGTTTGTCTCGCCCATGGCGAGTGTGGAGATTTGTCTGCAGCGGAGTCCTGGGAACGCTGGTGGCGGCAAATCTGGGAGCAACCTCAGGGCCTCTGGGACTGCGCGGATGCGCGAGCCGGGTTAGGGCACGTCGCCGCGGCTTCCGCTGCTGCTCGCCACTGGGCCGGCTGAGGCCGTGCTGCGGGCGTAGGGATCGGGCGCGGTTGCGTCTGCTGCTGCGGATGCGAGCTGGGGTGCCAAGTGGGGTGTGGCGTCGTCGCCGTCTGCCTGCTCTGTGAGACGCGGGCGAACTGCTGGTTGCTGTGGGTAGACAGTCCGGGAGTCTCGGTCTATGATGCAGTCCAGGGTTGCTGGAGCGACGTTCCCAATGTAGACCAGGCACCTCCTGCAGCACCACGCGGCGTTCCATTCCCGCTGGAACCAAGAGAGTGGCCACTGATCCCCCGTCGAGAGGGCCTGCGCGCTCAGGGCCTCCTGTCTCGGCCTGAGCCTTCCAGATGAAACGGCCGAGAGCTGGGGCGTCGACCTTCCATGCCAAGAGTGTGCCCCCAGGCGGGCGTGCGTCGCACTTGGCGGAGTAGGCCCGTTTTGTGGGCCTCGCCGCCGAACCTTCCGTCCAGGATCCTTTTCGTTGGCAGTGTAACGTCGGCGATCTTTGGGCAGTGCTGGGCCGGCGAGACCATCGGGAGGTTGGTCAGCGTCCTGGAGTCCCGGGAGAGAGGACTGCGTCCGTAGCCTAAGGGCCAGTGGCTGGGGAGCGGAGGGAGCGCGCTGGCCTCGGGGTCGCATGGTCGGCCGTTCTGCCGGGCCACGTAGTCCTGGACCTTGTCGGCCACGGTCGCTCCCGTTGGACTTGGGATGCCCCGTCTGTTGAGGCTCTACCCAGCAGATCTCGCATAGCCAGGTGAGGTTCTGCCCCTCCAGGTATGCCAGAGGTCTGTTGCTGACCAGGAGGTCCCTGACGACGTCGTCCTCCCAGGCCCCGCGGTTAGACTTCAGCCGGGTCTTGGAGCAGGCGTCACAAGTGAAGAGTGCGTTCTTCTGCTCGCCCTGTAGCCTGTTACCGCTGATGGACATGGGGACCAGTATCGTGCCAGGCGCGAGGGCTGCTGGCGTGGGCGAGGCCAGATCGGTTTCGGAGAGGGCTGCGCCTCCGCCGATGTACCCCGGTGCAGCGTCGCCTCTGTCTTCACCCAGTCTGCCAGGGGAGCAAGCTTGGCCGCGGGTGCGATCTTGCCCAGGACGATCATTGGGGCCTTGAGCTTGAAGTCGGTCTTCTCCATGTCCTTCCAGGACTGTGGGCACCCTGCGGCCTTCGCCGCATCGTGGTGATGCGCGTCCGTTACCAGGCGCGAAATCTGGGTGAGCGCGTCTTCGGTCCTCACGAGGTCGTGTAGCGAGATATTCCAGGCTGCCGCGAACTTTTGTCGAAACCCCAAGTGCGCGTCCTGCCAGGGAACGCAGATACCGAGCACGGCCTCGATGACGTCGCCCGTACCTTCGGCGTGGGGAAGGGGCCACAGGACGGCCCTGGGCTCCCTTATCATGAGCATCATGATGACCAGGAGGGCGCGAGTTTTCCGGGAATCCAGGGGAAGGCCGTCTGCGTCCTTGAGTCTGTCTCGCAGTTTTTGGTTCTGGGGCGCCACGCGCAGCAGCTGCGCCAGGGCGTCGATTTCAAGATGCGTCCTGCGGCGGCAACATTAACGTGTCGTGGCAGTCCAGGCTTCTGGGACTTGTCGCAGTAAGCCTTTCGGCGTGCACTGGCGCCCTGCCCGTGGGCAACTGCAGCGACCTTTCACTAGCGGGGGCGATGGGAGTGAGTCGCCCGAAAGGGCGCGGTCGCTGTCGTCCCAGGGTGTGCCCAGGCCCGTCACCCACACCAGGCATGCCCAAAACATGCTGTAGACCGGTGGGGCTGCTTTTTGTCAGCGGCCGCGGGCGACCGCGCCAGCGGCGAGTCAAGTCCAAGCGGGCTACGCAAAGAGTAATTAGGCAAAGGCGACGCGCAAGGCAACAGCTACGCGCCGGCCGAGCCCTCGACCGGTGGGGATATTTTTTTGATTGGCGGCTCACAAGGACAGATCCAGGAAGCGGGACGGTCTCCGCTGGGGCACAAGGCGAGATAACTGGCTACGACGGCGCATAGGCCGACGCAACAAGTGCACGTGCCAGTCCGGTGGGGATACGCGAAGCGTGAAGAATTCTGTGGCGAATCCAGCGGTGGCGACGAGGGCCTTTCAGGAGGCGAAAAAGCAAACAACACAAAACAATTAGACTGGCGAAGAACCCAACCATATGCAGTTGTCAGTACCGCAGCTGCGGGTTTCATCTTCAATGGAACTCCCCATAGGATTACAGAACGTGTGAGGGGGGGGCCGCGATGGGTGCCACTGGGGCATTCGGCGAAGCTCCCTATGGGGACATGAAACACGCGCGGGGCGTGCCGACGTGGGTGGCGGAAACGCATGTGCGGGCTGGAGCTCCCTATGGGTCTCCGAAACAGGGTGTTGCTGCGGGGGGGGGGGCGGGATGGGTGGCGGAGACGCATGTAAGCGCCGCTACTGGGGCCTTCGGTGGAGCTCCCTATGGGACCACGAAGCGCGTGAGGGGTGTACTGGGATGTGTGGCGGGGACGCATGTGAGCGCCGCCACTGGGGCCTTCGGTGCAGCTCTCTATGGGGCCACGAAACGTGTGAGGGGTGTGCCGAAGTGGGTGCGGGTGGTGACGCATGCGGGCGGTGCCACTGGGGGCTTCGTTGGAGCTCCCTATGGGGCCACGAAACCTGTTGTTGCGAGGGGCGTGCTGGGATGGGTGGCGGGGACGCATGTGAGCGCGGCCGCTGGGGCCTTCGGTGGACTCCCTATGGGGCCACGAAACGTGTGAGGGGTGGGCCGAATTGGGTGGGTGTGGGTGACGCATGTGAGCGCGGCCACTGGGGCCTCCGGTGGATGATGGAGCCACGAAACCTGTCAGGGATGTGCCGAAATGGGTGTGAAAAACGCATGCGCATGTGAGCGCCGCCACTGGGGCCTTCGGTGGAGCTCCCTATGGGGCCACGACACGTGTGAGGCGTGTGCCGAATTGGGTGTGCGGGACGCATGCGGGCGGCAGCACTGGGGCCTTCGGTGGAGCTTCCTATGGGGCCACGAAACGCGTGAGGCGTGTGCTGAATTGGGTGTGCGGGACGCATGCGGGCGGCAGCACTGGGGCCTTCTGTGGGGTTCCCTATGGGGCCACGAGGCGTGCGAGGGGTGTGCCGAATTGGGCGTGCGGGATGCATGCGGACGGCAGCATTGGGGCCTTCGGTGGGGTTCCCTATGGGGCCACGAAGCGTGTGAGGGGTGTGCCGAATTGGGTGTGGGTGACGCATGCGGGCGGCAGCACTGCGGCCTTCGGTGGGGCTCCCTCTGGGGCCACGAAACGTGTGAGGGGTGTGCCGAATTGGGTGTGCGGGACGCATGCGGGCGGCAGCACTGGGGCCTTCGGTGGGGCTCCCTATGGGGCCACGAAACGTGTGAGGGGTGTGCCGAATTGGGTGTGGGTGACGCATGCGGGCGGCAGCACTGGGGCCTTCGGTGGGGCTCCCTATGGAGCCACGAAACGTGTGAGGGGTGTGCCGAATTGGGTTTGGGTGACGCATGAGGGCGGCAGCACTGGGGCCTTCGGTGGGGCTCCCTATGGGGCCACGGAACGTGTGAGGGGTGTGCCGAATTGGGTGTGGGTGACGCATGCGGGCGGCAGCACTGGGGCCTTCTGTGGGGTTCCCTATGGGGCCACGAAACGGTGTACTGGGTGGGTGAAGAGGGGAAGAGGAGAGGAGGAGAGGAGAGGAGGAGAGGAGAGGAGAGGAGAGGAGGACGCGGGGACCGTCTCTTCAAAACGAGGACCCAACACCACAGGATGGTTTAAAAACTGTATACCCCAACTTGAATTGAGAAATAAGCAACTCCAAATCGGTCCCCGAAGCCCTCCCGAGGTCCAGACGCACCGGTTTTCCCAGCTGCGTCCAGCCAGTGGCGACGAGGGCCCCCCCCGAGCGCCAACTACTGTTATTTCAACTCTTCTTCCACTGAATTGATCGCTCCCCCTTTTTGAAGGCCCGAGTAAAGGCCTCCTGGATCGGGTCCAAGATGGGGTGGGAAAATCGCGCCGCACCGCCGATGCATCGATGATGCGACGCGATCCTCCGACCCCCTCTGCTCCAACCCTATCCATCCAGAAGGCCTGGGACTTACAGTGCGGGCGCGGCCGCAAGAAACCCTCGCAACATACCCAACCCAGAACGCCCGCGCGCGAGGCGCACCTGAGGGGGAACCAGGAGCAGCCTGAACGCAGCAGTCTCTTCCACGGCTGCGTGAAGCCACTGCGCAACGCGCGGAACGAAGAAACCCAGGGCACCCTGACGAAAAGCATGTGGTTTCTTGATGCGCGCTCCCACTGGCGCAACCCTGCATTCGAGGCTCGGACATGGGCACCGACACCAACACAGGGATTTGCCTCCACTGGGGGAAGACGATCCTGATGTCCGGTCTTGGGCGGTTATGTCTCTGTCACCTGGGAAGCCCGAATCTTACTGCCATCGCCGTGATCGAGACCATCCTCCCTCTGATGAATCACACCGCCAATGGCAGTACTGGCGTCGGCCTCTAGGCTTCTGACTGCAGAGGAGGTGGGAGGGGGAGGGAACGGTAATGAAGGGGCCCAAAGACACACATGTACACACTTATATATACATATATATATATATGCACATACACAAAGACACACATATATATTTATATATATATGTATATATACACAAGACTGCAGTGGCGCTTCGCGCCATGCACCTTGGTCCTTGAAGTTTGGTGTGCAGGCGGAATAGCAAAAAGGTCAAGCCGACAATTTAGGGATAACTCATTGTTGCCTTTTTCGGCATCGCCGCTGTAATCATGTCATTCGTTATCCTTCCTCCATGCCTCTTTTTCCTCAATTTCGCCATACCCTGCGAATGCTCCCCATCCTCCTCAGCTCTTTTTTGCGGAGGCTCCTCCTTGGAGAGCCTCTGGGGGCCACACAAAAGTTGTTTCAGGCTTTCTTAAGGCCTTCTGGAGGCCTCCTGGGCGTATTCTGGGGGCCTCCGGGGGCTTCCTCGGGCCACCCTGCCTCCAACCGCGGTATCCCTGAACGACCGAATCACGACTTGGAATGCTTCGGAAGGTGTCTTGGGGCCATCTTAGGCCGCCATGGGGCTCTCTGATGGCCATCTTGGACCCGTGTAGTGCCGGTTTGGGGCTCTCTTGGACTGCCTGGAAGCCCTTTTCGGATGGTTGTGGGGCGATTTGGGAGCCCCCCAGGCGGCTTCGGACGCCCAGAAGACCGCCGTCTTGGAGCGTCGGGAAGCCGAAAAGAGGAGAACCGCAGGCTTCACCGAAAACCAACAGAAAATCAATGATGTTCGCCTCTCGGGGCCCTCTTGGGAGTGCTCTTGGAGGCCTCTTTGGGGCCGTCCTTGAGGCCCTGCGAGGCCCGGGGGCCGCTTCGAGGCCCGTCTGGAGGTTCCCAAAGCCCCAGATCCCAGGAGTCTGGTTTTGTTTGGGAGGGGTGACGGGTTTTCCCACCGCCCGGGCTTGTAAAACTATTTGAAAAAGAAATATATATATATATATATATATATATATATATACATATTATATATATATATATACATGTATATATTCCTCTTCCAATATTTTCATAAACCCGGGCGGGGGGAAAACCCGTCACCCCCCCCCAAAAAACTGGACTCCCGGGACCTGGGGCTTTGGGGCCCTCCGGACGGGCCTCGAAGCGGCCACCGGGCCTCGCAAGGCGTTTTGCCAAGCCTTCCCAGCACACTTAGGGCGATCAGGGGGGTCATCGGAGACGTCCCACAGACCCCCAAGACAGCACACGAGAGCTCCAAGAGTGACCGACGTGACCTCAAGATGGCCCAAGAGGCGTCCAGGACGGCCCAAAGAGGCCTCCAAGAGCACTCCCAAGAAGGCCCCCCGAGGCAAAACTCATTTATTTTCTGTGGGTTCTTGGTTCATGTTGGGGTTCTCCTCTTTTCGGCTTCCCGACGCTCCAAGACGGCGGTCTTCTGGGCGTCCGAAGCCGCCTGGGAGGCTCCAAAATCCCCCCACAACCATACGAAAGGGCTTCCAGGCAGTCCAAGAGAGCCCCAAAACGGCACAACACGGGTCCAAGATGGCCCTCAGACAGCCCCATGGCGGCCCAAGATGGCCCAAAGACACCCTCCGAAAAATTCAAATCGTGATTCGGTCGTTCAGGGAGACGGCGGTTGGAGGCAGGGTGGCCCGAGGAAGCCCCCGGAGGCCCCCAGAATACGCCCAGGAGGCCTCCAGAAGGCCTTAAGAAAACCCGAAACAACATTTGTGAGGCCCCTAGAGACTCTCCAAGGAGGAGCCTCCGCAAAAAAAAGGTGAGGAGGATGTGGAGAATGCGCAGGGTGTGGCGAAAATAAGGAACAATAAGCATGGAGGAAGGATAACGAATAACATCATTATAGCGGCGATGCCAGAAAAGGCAACCAGGAGTTATCGCTAAATTGTCGGCTTGACCTTCCTGCCATTCCGCCTGCATGCCAAACTTCAAGGACCAAGGTGAATGGCGCGAAGCGCCAGTGCAGTCTTGTATATATATATATATGTCTCTCTCCATATATATATATATATACACGGAAAATTTGATATATACATATATATATATATATATAAAAATAAATATGCATATATACACCAGACTGCAGTGGCGCTTCGCGCCATGCACCTTGGTCCTTGAAGTTTGGTGTGCAGGCGGAATAGCAAAAAGGTCAAGCCGACAATTTAGGGATAACTCCTTGTTGCCTTTTTCGGCATCGCCGCTGTAATCATGTCATTCGTTATCCTTCCTCCATGCCTCTTTTTCCTCAATTTCGCCATACCCTGCGAATGCTCCCCAGCCTCCTCAGCTCTTTTTTGCGGAGGCTCCTCCTTGGAGAGCCTCTGGGGGCCACACAAAAGTTGTTTCAGGCTTTCTTAAGGCCTTCTGGAGACCTCCTGGGTGTATTCTGGGGGCCTCCGGGGGCTTCCTCGGGCCACCCTGCCTCCAACCGCGGTATCCCTAAACGACCGGGTCACGATTTGGAATGCTTCGGAAGGTGACTTGGGGCCATCTTGGGCCGCCATGGGGCTCTCTGATGGCCATCTTGGACCCGTGTTGTGCCGTTTGGGGGCTCTCTTGGACTGCCTGGAAGCCCTTTCGTATGGTTGTGGGGGGATTTTGGAGCCTCCCAGGCGGCTTCGGGCGCCCAGAAGACCGCCGCCTTGGAGCGTCGGGAAGCCGAAAAGAGGAGAACCCTAAAATTCACCAAAAACCATCAGAAAATCAATGATGTTCGCCTCTCGGGGCCTTCTTGGGAGTGCTCTTGGAGGCCTCTTTGGGGCCGTCCTGGAGGCCTCTTGAGCCATCTTGAGGTCACGTCGGTCACTCTTGGAGCGCTCTTGTGCTGTCTTTGGGGGTCTCTGGGACGTCTCCGATGACCCCCCTGATCGCCCTAGGTGTGCTGGGAAGGCTTGGCACAACGCCATGTGAGGCCCAATGGACGCTTCGAGGCCCGTCTGGAGGTTCCCAAAGCCCCAGATCCCGGGAGTCCGGTTTTGGGGACGGGTTTCCCCCCACCCGGGCTGATAAAAATATAGGAAGAGGAATAAGTATACACAAATCCCAGGATTCTCCACATTTTCTCATATTTCCTGGGTTTTCGTCTTCCTCCCACTTCCCATATTTTCCAATATTTCACGGGGAACCGACGATGAATGGTGTCTGCGTGGTTTTTTCCCTCCTGAGGTAAGATAAGACACGAAACGACGGAACCGCCAACCTCCACACGCCCCCAAGCGGCGGGGGCGCCGAGGGCCGCGTCAGGCGGCGGCGCGGCGGGGTGCCGCCCTCGATGCGGCCAGCGCCAGGCGGCGGACGACGGCCAGCCGCCGTCGGTGGCCTCCGACGACGGCCCGCGGTCCTGCGGGCCGCACTCTAAAGCGAAGCCTTGGATGCTCTTTCTGGGGACCTTCCTGGAGACACTCGCTCCACTCGTGAGTCGAAGCTGCGTCGAACGTCCGTCGACTTGAGTCGACCCTGAGTCGAACCTGACTCGAACGTGAGTCAAACTTGAGTCGAACTTGAGCCGAACTGGGTTCGCACTGGAGTCGAAAAGATCCGTTAGGTGGGCCCAAGGAAGGTCTGAAGAACGAGCATCTAAGAAACCAGGACGATGGTCAAATCGGCTGGGGACAAAGCGAGAATCTCTGAGATCTGGCGGCTCTGGAGGATGTCTCGGGCGCCGCGGCCTCCTCAGAGCGTTCCGGAACGCCCTGGGAGCGTTCTGGGACGCCCTGGGACGGATTTCTCCTCGTCCTAGCCGCGTCCGACATTCCCTCGGAGGTGGGAAAATGTTGGAGCCGGCCGGGGGTCCGAGAAGGCCCAGCACTGGTTCTGGCGAGCTGGGAGGGAGGGCGAGGAGGTTGGGAGGTTCTGGGCTCGGGAGCGCGTTTTGCCTTTCTCGGCCTCTGGGGGCCGTTTTCGGGCCCCCGGACCCGTAATTAGAAAAACGTATACGGGGCGAAACACTGCACCAGATGGACTCCGGGACGGGTCTGGGGACCGATTCTAAATAGATTTGGCCTCATCCCCCCCTCTTCTCCGATTTTCTCGGAGCCCGTTCAACTCAGAGCCACCAGCCGCCTGCAAGGAGCAGAGGGCCGAGGAGCTGGATGATTTGTGGATTTTCGCTCTTTCCACACACGCCCTCACGCCTTGAACAAATCCCGATCGTTTGTGGTCCAGATGCGAGCTCTGTGGGTGGCTCGCTGGCCCTGTCAATGGTCATAAAACATGCATTCAATAACAATCAACTTGATCATACAATCAGCATAGCACGATACGGAACAACCAACGAACAACTAACAAATCTACGCCGACAGATGGAACAATCAAACCGATACCACAGGACTGAATGGAGTCACTCTACAAGGAAACAATAGAGAAACCTTGGGGAAAACAAACGAATTCGGAAAATCATTGCAATCATCCTGGATATGCCTTGTGCATGTCTCTCTCTCTCTCTCTCTATATATATATATATGTGTATCCCTCCTTTTCTCTCGATTTCTCCCTCTCTCTCACTCTTTCCGCTTCCAGATCCCTCCCAATATCTCTCTCCCGATGTACATACGTATGTATTATCCTATCTCTCCCTCTGTCTGTCTCTCTCTCTCTCTCTCTCTCCCTCTCTCCCTCCCTCCCTCTCTCCTCAACAACGCTGAAACAGCTCAGGCCTTCTGTATCCAGGCTGCCGCCGGAGGAAGACGAGGCAGAAAGGGAGGGGAGGAAGGCATGAAGAAGAGGGGGGAGGCACGCGGAGGGGAGACGTAATGGAGGAGGAGGAGGACGAGAAGGAAAAGAAGAGGAGGATGAGGAGGAGGGGCGGAAGGTTGAGGGTTGGATGTTGCTCGATGGGGGGCGAAGAACGAACCTTTGTTAACCCCGCTTATCTGGGAGGCGGCGGGGGGGTCTGAGCTGGATAAGCCCAAAGAATACTTGTCACGAGGGGGAATGAGAGATCATTCGCTCAAAATCCATCCCCAAACCCCTCACAAGGGTCGAAACTGACTGAGTTGTTCGAGCTGTATCCAGCCGTGGTGAAGAAGGGGGCCCTTTCTGCCCCATCTCTGGCTGGAACCAGGGCTGGGCCACCTCAGCCCCCCGGCCGGCTCCAACCACCATTCAGCAACGCTGGGGAAGGAGGCCAGAGCCGACGCTGGCGACAAGGCCCAGCAACGGTCCCAATGGTCCCGACTCCGTCCCTGGAGGTGATTTTTCGCCCTGGAACCATTCTCGATGCCCCCGAGGCCTGCTCCAAGACCCCAGGTGCCGACCGAGGTCCTCGGGGCATCGTCTCGTAGCATAGCATCGGATCTCTAGCAGGCCGACGGGATTGCCAGGTCAGTTCATCCGAGATCCGGGGACATGCCCAGAGAAACAAAAAAGAGGGGGGGCGAGTTCAGTGCAGCAATCTTCGAGCCGCGCGCAGCCGAGGCGACGAGAGCGCCCCCCCCCCCCCCGCGAAGAAGCGTGCACCTCTCGTGCCGCTCTTGGACCCGCAGGGGACCCCTTCTCCTGCCTGACCTTCCAGGAAGGTCAAAAAATAGCACCAGCACATCGACGTCCAAATTCCCGTCGAGGTTTCAGGCAGTCCAGACAGGTCTATGGGTCTGGAGTGCTATCTGATAGCGCTCTGGGAGGTCAGGGTTGAAGGCCCCATGAGGTGCATAACAAATGCACCGTTCTTCATCCCCCAACACATCGCCCCCCCATTGCCGTGAGATCCGACGTTGCAAACAAATACAATTTCACAACAACAGTCACGACAAGAGCCCCGGACCCCATCTTGTGAACGATCTCTTATTCGGCGTTTCGACATTGGGCGGAAGGGGGGGGTCTGGCTCCGGACCTCTGCTGAATGCGAATGTTTGCAACAGTGCGTCCCATGGAGGAGACTCCACCTGCTTGAAACAGGCGTCAAAAACCAATAAGATCAACTCCATGGGTAGCGGGGGGGAGGGGTGCGAGGGCCCGCGCCGATCGGCAAAACAATGAATCAGAAAACGATCACCACTTTCTGTGGCATGTTTCGAGCTGGGTTGATCTGTGACGGCCCAGGGAGCCGAAGATGGGCCAACAAAAACGGCCGTGTGAAAAGATTGCGACGCCTGGACCTCAGGATCAAGCAACGCTCGAGAGAGGGAGGCCAGGGCCGACGCCAGCGACGAGGCCCAGCAGCAACGGCGCCGGCGCTGGCCGCGGCGCGCGTTCTCGCACGAGCCGTTTCCAGACGTGCTCGTGAATTCAGGTGGGTGGCGTCGTACGTCGAGCAGTTCTGCTTTTCTGGTGGCAGATCATCTCCTGAAGGGTGATGTCTTGCTTCCTCTACGGCTTCAGGCTCGACCTGTGGCCCGCGCTTGCTACACACCATGCCTCAAGCATCCCAATTCGCTTGTTTTCCGGATGACAGGCAGCCTCTGCTCAGTGTCATTTTGCACCTCGGACCCCCAGCATTCGGTGACAACTCATGGGAGTCTCCCATTCCATCTAGCTGGATCTGGCGAGCCGACGCTAATCGACGAGAGTCGACGCGAATCGATGCTAGCCGCCGCTAAATCGACGCCAACCGCTCGAGAGGTAAATCTGCGCGCTCGAGAGGAAAGCCAAAGGGTACCATACCGCTTCTCCCCGGACCTTTCCCGGGGATGCGTTCTGACCAGGACTTCAAAGCAAATCCAG
>CAUYUJ010017158.1:67500-177500 GCA_963575745.1 Prorocentrum cordatum | reverse complement strand
GTGGCCCCGTCCGTCGTTAACCTTGCATTGTCTGGTGGGGATCTGCCGCCGCCGCCGGCAGGGCCATCGTGGCCGCCGCTCTTCCCGCGCCGCCGCCGCCGCCGCCGTCGCCACCACGCGCGCGGGCGCGCGGGCGGGCGGGCCTCTGGCGGCGGGAGGCAGGGGGCGGGCTCGCGGGAGGCCTCGGCGCGGCAGGAAGTTGAAGAGTTGGTTGACCGAATGGGTTACGGCGTAAAGAAGGTGGAGGCGCGTTCGGGCCCCCCTTTCTGGACGTCTTCGTTGGCCGAGGGTCCATAAAGGAGTCATCGGCCCCCTCCAATGGAAATTGACTGCAGAATCGAAGGATGACTGGTGGGGGCGGAAACCTAAGCAGCCCCATCGATGGAAGCAGCGAGGGAGGGCTGGGACGGGGTCGCGAATCGTGTACACCACTCGGGTGGGCGTTGTCATGGAGGGGGGGGGGGGGCGATTAGTGGGCTTGGAGTGCCATGTGGGACCTGCTCCAGAACGGGGACATACCCTGGAAGGATCCTTCGACCTAGTACTGCGCCGAAGACACCGGCCGCGCTGTCTATAGACGCATCCACCCCGAATGCGTCTCTATACGCAGCTGGATAAGCGCGCTACACTACTCGCACAAATTGCCTGGATGCGCCGCGGGGGATCTACGATATAATGCATCGAGGCAAACAACTGTCTCCCACACGTTTGCGAGTAGGCACTTTGCGAGTAGTAGAACGCCGAGCAGCAGCGTCTTCGGCCCTCTCCTCGGGCCGCGCCTCGCCGGCGGCCGAGGCCACCGTGGTCGAACGCCTGCCGGGGCACCGCCCGCGGCCGGGCCGGCGGCCGCCGTGGGCGCCCCTCCGGCGCTGCGGCGGGCCACGCCGTCGTCGTCGTCGTCGTCGTCGTCGTCGTCGTGGTCATGGTCGTTGTCGTAGTGGTCGTCGTCGTAGGCGTCGTCGTGGTGGTCGTCGTCGTCGTCGCTGCTGCAAAGGCGCCCGCCTCGGCTACGGCGCGCTGCCCCGCGGCCGCGGAGGCGCCGGCAGCCGCCAAGGCGGGCCCGCCGCCCGTGCGCGGGCGCTTCGCCGCAGCGGGCGCGGCGGCGGCGCAGCGCAGGCCCGGGTCTGTCGCGGCAGCCCCCCCAGCGGTGAGGGCGCGGTGGGGACGCCGTCGGCGAGTTTTCGAGCAGGGGATCGACTACAGAATCGATGTGCCCCAAAACTAGAAGCCTCCTAGATGGGGTCGGAGGACCGCGCCGCATCGGCGATGCATCGGCGATGCATCGGCGATGCACCGGCGATGCATCGTCGACGTCGGCGACGTCGACGTGACGAAAATC
Organism: Prorocentrum cordatum; assembly: GCA_963575745.1. Lineage (NCBI taxonomy): Eukaryota > Dinophyceae > Prorocentrales > Prorocentraceae > Prorocentrum > Prorocentrum cordatum. The sequence goes on along the minus strand of CAUYUJ010017158.1, from coordinate 176,161 downwards.
GGGCTCCTTATCCAGCCGCATCTGCGATGCATCTGCGATGCGGCGCGATCCTCCGACCCCATCTACTCGGGCCCCATCTAGAAGGCCTAGATCAATTGATTTCTGTCAGTCGAATTTGCGAGGGGGTGCGCAGAATGATGCGTCGATCACGGGAGCATTCTGGGCACTTTTATTTGTAGGTTCGGTGGAAAAAAACAGTTGTGGGGTGCTTTCAATCTCCTACTCGAAAGATCGGCGGCGGCGAGGGCGGCGGCGGCGCCACCGCTGCGACCGACGGCGACGGTGGAGGCGGCGGTGGCAAGAACGGCGGCGGCGAGGACGGTCGCGACACGGTCAGGAAGGCCTTCCTCCCAGGTGAAAGCAGCCGCCTAGAATAGGCCTACGTAATTAGGCCTGTTGCAGGGGAGGCTCAGGAAACCCTCGAGAGGCCCAGGGGAGGCCAAGACAGACCCATGTAGGCCTGGGCAAGGCCGTGGCGGCGGCGACGGCGGCGGCGACGGCGGCGGCGACGTCGTCAGCGACGCCGGCGGTGGCGACGCGGGGGGGGAGGGTGCGGTCTGCGGCGATGCTGCGGACGGGGCCTCGAGATCCATGGGTTGGGGCCTTCTCCTCCTCCTCCTCCTCCTCCTCTTCCTCCTGTTCATCGTATTGATCATCTTATGTTCATGTGATGATTCGTGTTACTGTAATGTGTTTTGTATGTGTTTGTTGTTATTCCTCCTGCTCGTCATCATCATCTTCTTCCTGCTCATCGTGTTCACTCCACATCATCCTCCTCCTCCTCCTCTTCCCTCGTCCTCCCCCTTTCCTTCCTCCCTCTCCTCCTCCTCCTCCTCCTCCTCCATTTCCATGTCCTCCTCCTCCTCCTCCTCCTCCTCCTCCTCCTCCTCCTCCTCCCCCTCCCCCTCCCCCTCGTCCTCCTCTCCATCGTATCGGTATCTTAAGTGTGGTTGCTATGAGTATGATTGAGTATTATTATCAAGATTATGCCTCCTCCCCCTGCTCCAATTCCTCACCCTCCCCCTCCTCTTACTTACACCCTTCCTGTTCCTTATGAATAACTCCTCCCTATCGCAGCCTGAGGCCAGTCGGAAGGGCGGGCTGGGCGTTTCGCCTGATAATCCCTCACCATGTACGATCCTGAAGCTGACATGTGGCACGGACTGCGCGAATGGAGGGTGGGTGGTTTTCAACATGTGGCTCTCGCCTTAGCGCCGCGCACATCCGTGTTTAGGACTTTTCAAAGGCTTCAGGGGTTGAGGGCGGGGGATTTTCAAAAAGTGGTTCTCGCCTTAGCGCCGCGCACATCCTGTTTTCGAAGTGTGCAATCGCTTCATGGATTGAGGGCGGGTGGTTTTCAAAATGAGGCTCTCGCCGTAGCGCCGCGCACGTCCGTCTTAAATTCAAACAGTAGTCATATGAAACATACGGATGGAGGACGGTTCCTTTTCAACATGTGCCTCTCACTTTGGCGACGCGCACATCCGTTTTACGAGTTCACGAAAAGTGTCAAGGATTCTGATTGCGAACGTCCCAGCAATTGTTTTGGCAGGATGTCGGACTGTCAGGGCGCAACAGTTACGATGATTCGTGGTGTGAAGGTCCCAGATATGGTATGCTGGCACGATTCATGATCGTCGAGACGCACCAATAACAATAACGGTGATTCGCGGCGTTGAAATGCAAGGAATGGTATTCTGGCACAGTTCAGGATTTTCAAACTGTTGTTTTCGTTGTTTTAAGCGAATCCTTGTCGGGGCCTATGAAGAGGCAGCTCGGAAGGAGGGTTGATTGCAACACCGTTGATGAGTCTGGGGTTTACACTGGTCCTCGTCCTCCTCTTCCTGTTCCTCCTCCTCCTTCTCCTCCTACGGTTTTCGTAACTGTTGGTTCGAGGATCGGCGGTCCAAAATTTGGATGGGGTGCTGTTATGCTCAGGGTTTCCTGGCTCTCTCCCCCATTATACGGCTGGATCCGCCTAACAATTTTGAAACAGACCGCCAGCCCTCGACAAGTCCAAGTCCAGGGGAGATGATTGTCCTTGATCTGGACAGGCTGGGGGTGGCGAAAGCCAGAGTCGCGCGTGCCCGGCAGAGGATCCTGCTCGTGCCCGTGAGAGCATGGCGGGGGGGGGGGACCACACCACTGGGGCGACCAGAAGATCGAGGATCGGAAGCTGCGGCCAGGCTGCCTGCAGCCCGCCAGGGAACCAGCGGCGGGTGGCGGCGGACCGAAGACCGGGGTGCGAGGATCGAGAACTTGGGACGTGTCTGTCTCTGTGTTCGCGCCTGCTGCAGGATTTGAGCAGGTACCGACCGTCCCGGCGTGTCTACAACCCTACCACGAAGTTTATTGGAACCCGTCAATGTTCTTAGAACAGTTCTTAGAACATAAGCCCGATGTGATCAAACACGACAGTCCCAGCCAGAAATGTTCTAAGATCATTTCGTGCAGACCACAGAAGGCTCTCCGAACGTTCCCTGGTGGGCCTCTGGGCGAGCCGGGACGCTTCGCCAATGCTTGAAGGATGCTCGTCGCGGCGGCTGGCCTCGCCCCGAACCTGCTGGCCAGGGCTCGCCCCGGGACGCGGCGTTTTCGGGGAGATCCCACTGCTCGGGGGACGGGTCCAGGCCTCCACGGCATCGCCCCGCATGGCATCGCCGAGGCACCGGCGATGGCGCGGTGCTCCAACCCCGGTGCTCCGACCCCGGCTGCTCTGCTCCCCAAGGCCACGCTAACGGCGATGCTGCTTGACGGTGGTTCTGTGGACCAGCGTGTAGGGAGTCACGAACCACACCTTCCTACATCTCCAACATGCAAGTGCATCGAACGACAACGTCACAAACGAATTGTAGGAAAGCGCGAGCCACGCGCTCCCACGATACCGAAACCTACATCGCCGTCACCTACATCGCCATTGGCGTGTCTACGGGCTCCATCTGGGCTGCGTGGAGCCTGGGGAGCCCGCTGGGGGGACGCCTGCCCCCTGAGTTTGTTGTTCCCATCACACTTTGATGACAACGGCAAAGAGAAATCATTTCGAGCACCCAGACCAGTCTCGAAACAGCATCTGCCCAACACGCTGGCGAACTGTCGAAGGAGTATCGCCCCCCAGGGCCCGTTACGTGAAAACCGTCCAGTCTCGATACTTTCTTGATGCTCGATATTCTTTCTGGTGGCCAAGGCTAAAGGAAGCTGGAACATCATCACCCTGGGTCACCCCTTCTCCGCCAGCACCGCACAGAGCCGCACCACTGAAATCTTCGAACTCTCGCTCAGTGCGCATTTCCAGCCAAGAGCCAGCACCTGCTCACCGGCACGAATCGCGAAGTGCGAGTCTTCGCGCCTCTGCGGCACGGAGTGACTCAGAGCCTCCCAGCCAGGTGCCTGTCTTCCTGCATTCCAGACAGGGTCTCTGGATACCTTGAACATACGAGCTCCTCCTCCCCTTCGTCGTCGCCGTCACCATGGCCGTGGCCGTCGTCAATGATGTCAAAGCGCGCCCAGTCGCGGCGAATCGCTCACCCCCCTAAGACCAAAACGGGCGAAACACCTCACACAAGATCCGTCTTGCTCATCCTCCTCTTCCTCCTCCTCCTCCTCCTCCTCCTCTTCCTCCTCTTCAGTGTCGTCGCCGTCTCCTGCCTCCTCCTCCTCGAGGATGCGTTGGGCTCCTGCGGGTTCAACCCCGATCATCCACATCCTCCTCCTCCTCCTTCTCCTCCTCCTCCTTCTCCTCCTCCTCCTCCTCTGTTTGGGGCATCTTTAGGCCTGGGGCCGAAGCCCCCTCGGCAATTTCATGGCCCCTGCTTCGCCTTGGTGGTTGACTAGAAGTTGTTGTTGGGCCCGTACCAGAAATTTTCGGTTTGGGAGCCAACAGTCGCACCGAGGAGCACCACGGTAAAAGCCGTTAAGACATGGAGGCGGCGGGAGGGTCAGAACCAGATTGGGCCCCAGAATTAGGTCGGGCAGATCCGCCTTCAGAAGGATTTTGGACGACAAATGAAAAATAGTCCAACAAACTATTCAAACAAAAATCCCGAATAGTCCAAAATCGGACACCGATCTTTTTTTTCAACTATTTTTGAATAGTCCTCCTGTAGAGGGACGTGCCCGACTGAACCCCATAGAAAATCGGTCAGGAAAGGAGGGGGGGGGCACAAAATCCGCCCAAACTCACCCCCCCCCAGACCCCTCCTGGGGTCCGTCTGGTGCTGCTTTTCGCACCAGATCCCTTCTTGACTGTCCTGGGGCCCGAAAACGGCCCCCGGAGGCCGAAAAAGAAAAAACACCTTGTCGGACCCAGCACCTCGAATCTGCCCTCGCATCCTGCTGGACAGAAACATTGCTGGGCCACCTCAGACCCCCAACTGGCTCCAAGTTCGGAATCCAACAGTCGCAGCGAAGAGTACCACGACCAAAGCACGATGCGAGACAACCATGGTCGGGCGTGTCGGGCCCGTTTTTGAACGTACCTCTCTTCTAAAGGCGCCCAGGGAGACACAAACAAATGGGCACCAATTCCAGGATTCCCACTATTCTGAATAATTGTCTGAAGTTGCGTCTTCCCCTCCACTTCGATAATTTTTCATATTTCCATGGGAACATACATACCATTACGTGCGTTTGCCTATTATTCTTCTCTCCCGGTTCTCTTCGACCGCCCCAAGCAGCAGAGAGGGCAGGAGTACGATGAACAAGAGAGAAGTAGGGTGAGGCTCTGAATCCCCCCCCGCAACAAAACCCCGAACCCCCATGGTCGAGTGAACGGGGCGAATTGCCGTTCCAAAGGAAGCTAGCCGAAGGACGAGGGGTAAAACGCTGCCTCCTCATCCACCTTCCCTCTTCACTATCACCTTCCTCTCTTCGTCCGGCTCTTGTTCATCACCTTCGTCCTTCACCTCACCTGATAAGTAATAAAAGTACCCCTGACCCTTGGGAAGAGGACCTAAGGTAAGAGGGCCAAAAACATCAGGGATAGTTTCCTGCAGATGTAACAGGCCAAACTGCCCAGATAGATTATCCCTAATGCGGCGACGCGGAACTTAGGGAGGCTACGTCCTCATCGTGTTCTCAGGGTCAGGGGTTCTTTTGCTCCCGATGATCACCCTCTTTCATTTTCCCCAGATCTTCCACGTGCCCTCTGCTCCGCCGCTGCCGCCGCGATGGCCGCCGAACGCCGAGGGCCTACGTCGCCGGCGTCGCCGACGCCGCCGCCGTCGTCGCAGCCGCCGCCGCCGCCGGGATGGTCGCCGAGCATTGCAAGCGGACGGGGGCTCTGAACTTGCTGGGACCCCAGAGAACGTTAGGAGGCAATTGCTGGCAGGTCTTCGTCGGAAGGATATCGGATGATTACGCCCTACTCGGGAACTGTTGCTGGATTGCGCGGAATAGGCGGGGTTGAATCGGATTTCGGACCAGGGCAAAATCAGAATTTGACCCCCAGGAGTTGCATCCGGAAGAATCGGTCAGGAGGCGAGATAGAGCCGATCCGTTCGAAATCGCCCCGCGGACCCATCCCGGGGTCCATCCATGGTGCAAGTGTTTCGCCACGGAGTCGTTGTTGACGGTCCCGGGGCCTGAAACCGGCACCGGGAGGCCGAACAAAAAAAACAAAACGCCCCCGAAACCTGAACCACCTCGAAAAACTCGCCCCTCCGTCCTGCTCGCCAAAACCAGTGCTGGGCCACCTCAGCCCCCAGCAGCTTCAACTTGCGGTCGGGCGTTGACAGAACTGGATTAAGTGGGACCTGGTTTAGTGATGTGTACTGGGGGACGACCCCCCGCCCATTCCAATAACCGGAACTGCCATCACCTGAAAAAAACACCAGCTACGGCAGACCTGGTTTAGCGATTCTGGGTGATTTAGGGGTTCCCGGGCCCTACTACTGACCGGGTCCCCTTACCTGGGGTCCGGGCTATACACGATGCGGAGCCGTCGCCGACCGTCGTCGTCGCCGCCGGCGCAGTCGTCGCCGCCGCCGCCGCCGTGGTCGCCGACAGCGCCTCCGGCACCCGCGCCGGGCGGCGCTGCAGGCACGGCGGCGGCCGCCGCTGCGGCGGCCGCGGCGGATGGCGCCAGGGCCAGCGGCGGCGGAGGTACGCCGCCCTGGCGCAGATCGGTGAACGACGACGACGGCGCCCCTGCGGCGGCCACGCAGGCGGCCGCAACAGCGGCGGCGCCCGCGCCCCAAGGGGTCATCGACGACGACGGAGACACCGCGGCGGCGACGGGGGCTGCCGCGGCGGCGGGGGCGGTGCCGGGGCCAGCGCCAGCGGAGGCACCCTGGCGAAGAGAGGTTGACCATGGACAACGACGGCGACCCTGCGGCGGCGACGGCGGGAGGCTGCTTTTCTTGTTGCCCTTAGACTCGAGCAAGCTTACTTGAATGGCATTTCATCGCTCGGGGCACGCGCGGAAGCCTCCAGGGGGCTCGCCGGGGCCTCTCTGGAGCCTCCCGGGGCCCTGCCTGGGCCGTCCGAGGCGAGTCGCCTCTCGGGCCCAAGGCGGGGCCCTCTTGGAATACCCAGGGTCCTTCTTGGGCCGTCTTGGGGCAATCCTGGGCTGTTTTGCCCCTCTCGGGGAGGAGGAGGAGGAGGAGGAGGAGGAGGGGGAGGAGGAAAAAGAAGAGGAGGGCGAGGGGGAGGGGGAGAGGAAGCAACGCTGGGCCGAAAAAAGCGTGCGAGCGAGTCCCGACCTGCGTGAAGGTCAGATGTCCTTTCGGGCCTCGCCCCGCCCCAGCCCCCCCCCCATGCAAGCAATCGCCTCCGGCGCCGAGAGATTTGAGGAGGGGGGGGAGGAAGAGGAGGAGGAGGAGGAGGGGGAGGAGGAGGAGGGGGGGGAGGAGGAGGAGGAATAGGAGGAGGAGTAGGAGGAGGAGTCAAGCTAGCCAGCTCGAGCGAGTCAAGCATGGCATGCCCAGTCCCACCCGCCCTCCCACAACATAAGAAGCAAAACTGGCACAACTGGGGGCCGAAGTCACACCGGCCAGCCGGTTTGGTACAGCTGATGCGGCCGCGATGGCGGTTGCCGACGGGAACTGGCGAGCGCGTGTTGAATGCCGCGCACGCATTGCCAGACGAGTCGAGAATGGCCCTGTACACCGCAGGAAGCCAGAGGTGGCCGGAGGAAGCCCGACGGTCTGACAGGACACCCCAAAGCATTTTTGTGAAAAAGCATTGGGTTTTTGATGTTGTTATGTTGAAATGCTTGCAAACACACGGTGTTCGGTAGGATTCTGACATGAACGCGCGAGTGTGCTCTTTGTTGTATTTTTTGCACAGGATTCGCGGCCTGGGTGCATGACAGAGCATCGCGAGTGCACCGCGCGATGACGTGAAATCGTTGGAGTTGACAGAATTCTTAAGATTCCCATGGTTTCCTATGATTTCAGCAAGACAGCCCGGGCGGGAAAGTTGTACAATTTTTGTGAAAAAAAAAGCATTGGGTTTTTGATGTTGTTATGTTGAAATGTTTGCAAACGCACGGTGTTCGGTAGGATTCTGACATGAACGCGCGCGTGTGCTCTTTGTTGTATTTTTTGCAATGGATTATCGCCGTGGACGACAGGACGTCCATGTCGAGAGGAAAAAAAAAAGAAAAATGTTGATTTTGTATGGCTTTTTACAAGTTGGGATGGGACCACCCGGATGCGGCCCCTATCGGCCGGCCTGAGGGGGGAGTAGGAGTATATTCTAATAAGGAATAAGGATAGGAGGAAGAGGAGGAGGAGTAGGATGGGGAGGATGATGATGATGATGATGAGGAGGAGGAGGAGGAGGAGGAGGAGGAGGAGGAGGAGGAGGAGGAGGAGTGCACGGCCCCAGAGGACGACCGACGACGGCGGACGACACGTCACCTCCTCAGGGCGGCAACGGTGGCAGGCGGGGCCCGCCTGCGGAGCTGGACGAGGCGGGCTTTAGCCAGCTTCTCCAAACGCTCTCTCTCGCGGGGCGCTGATACACGGGGCCACCATTTAGCTTCATGGTAGCATGTGTAACGCGAATCAATAAACAAGGCGACGCTGATGAGTTGAGAAAGACCCAGGGGAAGAAGCAGGAAGAAAGAGGCGCGAGCGGAGGCAGAGGCGGAAGCAAAAGAAGACGGAAGCGAGGGGAGAAGACAACACACGGGAGAGAAGCAAGGGCAAACAAGAATGTGAAGCATGCAGTCGGCAGAGGCCATGTCACAAAACCTACAATTAAGAGTAACACCGCGGAAGCGGCGCGAGGCGCACCATGAGTTACAAAACGTGCGTATTACATTCGCTACAATACAGGCAGGGGCATGCTCACACAGGCGCTGGAGAGCAATGTACATAAGATCAAGCTGGGCAGGGGGCGGAGGCGAGCCGAACTTCTTGAGCCTTACCTCGAGAATCGACCGCAACGATATCGGAGACAGTGCGAGAAGGGGGGACTCAGTCACGGCTTGAATCTTGGGAGTGCCGAAGGGCGGGACGGACGGATGGACGTGAGCTTACGAAAGTTGGTAATCATGGCGTACACGACTGACGACCTCCACACCTTTGACCATTTTCATACCACGAGCATGTTGTCAGCATCGCTCTCATCTTCGAAGAGGGCCCTGGCTTCGTCGAACGCGGGCGACATGATCGCAGCTCTGTGCATGGCTGCGCGACTTGCCGCCTCTAGAGAACGAGCCTGTGTCGGGAAACCCCATTCACGTAGCTGCTGCAAGAGGTTCTGGGGGAGGCCATTGTTCGGGGCGTTGGTCACGCACTGTTGCGCTTTACGAACAGCCTGAAGGGCCTGCTTCGTGGGAGGGTAGAACTGGGCAACATGCATCAGGACCGAGAAAGCCAAGAGGTTCACCATGAGAAGGGATTTGCATAGCCCAGCCCCGACTTGTTTGATTTCATGAGCCCGCGAGATGCATTTCATAGCCGGAGGGCCCCAACTAGCGTTTCGGCCATCTTCCCCAAGGTACACTCCGAGATACTTGCCCGCGCGCTGGAAGGTGAGGCCCTCGGCAGCCCTCGCACCAGAGGCGACCATCCTCTCACAGCGCTGTTCCTGCGAGAGGTCGCCAAGCGGTACAATGACCGACTTCTTAAGGTGGATGTGAAGACCCGCAGCTGTGCCCGCGATCTTCCACGCAGGTAAGAGATCGCGGAAGGAAGAGAAGATATCTGCAGCGGCACCGCCGATGTCGTCTGCGAAAGCTGCCAAGCACGAGAGACGCCTGGGAATCCGGGTGAGCACGTAACGGATGAGCGGGTCAAGGGCGAGGCAGAAGACGGTGCCTGAGAGAGGGCATCCCTGCATGATCCCACGGGAGGCTACGAAGGAGGCCTTGCGGATCCCATTGAAGTTGATGCTGATTTTAACGTCATTGCACAACGCGTGCACGACATTGATGACGAAGGAAGGAATACCCATGGCCCGAAGAACCCAGAAGATGAAACTGCGCAATAAACTTGGAAAAGCAGCCCGAACATCGTAGTAGATGGTCCCCGCGTTTTGGCGGCCGCATTGGGCAAACCAAGACACCGCCTTACTCTCGAGGTTGACAATATTCTCGCTCATGAAACGGCCAGCGTTAAAACCTCGCTGGTTGCCAAGCACAGTTTGGGCAGCGACCCTCGAAAAGGACCTGTTGAGGGCGACGGAAACCAACTTGTTATCCGAATTCCCAAAAGTAATGGGGCGAGTGACCTCGGGCTTACGAATGATGTGCCGGGGGGGTATCCTCTGGGTCGCTGCCCTTGGCGAGGAAGACGGCCATGCCACGGTTAAAACCGACAGGGGCGCTTCCATTCGCGAGCATCCCCGAATAAAGCCCATAAAGAGTGTCGACAACTGCGGGCCCTCCCTTGGAATAGCAACTGCACGGAATGCCGTCGGGACCAGGGGCGGAGTCCGAAACCTTGAAAAGGGCAGGCAAACTCCTGGGGCTCAAGCTTCCAGATGATTTCAAGCGGGCAAGGTTGAACGAATTCCCTAAGCAGTTGTCGGTCCTCTCCCGAGCAGTCGACACACGAATGCACTCGGCCCCGGTAGGCTGCGAGCTCGGTGGCGACGCACTCAGGATCTGCGATGGCCTTGCCAGTCGGATCCGAGACGCCAGATAGAGAAATGCGCCGATGCTTCCTTCCCCACGCTGTTTGATATTTGTAAAGCTTGATTTTGACGTCACGCTTGCGGGTGTCTGAAATAGCTTGCTGCACGACTTCGTTGATTTGCTGAGAGATGAGCTCGTGCTTCATTTCGTTCATGTGGGAATGGAAGCTCCGAACGTCCATCCACATGGCAGACTCTGGGTCGAGGAAACGGCTCAGCACGGGGTAGGCCAGGACAGCCTTGCGCACCGGCCAGAGCTGACCTCGCAGAGTGCCTCGAAGCGCTGAAAGAGACATGCAATTTTCTCAGACAACGACTTATTGGTCTGCTCAGCGCTGAAATTGATAACATCCTTACACGCCTGCACAAGGCTGTCCTTGGTCTGCGAGTGCTTTTTCGAACGGATCGTCCGAGAGCGGTCCCACCAAAGAAAGTAAGTCGCTGACAGCGACAGGAAACCGCGAATGTTTGGTGACCCACCTGGGAACACGAAAACCACAACTGGACCCAGGGCTGAGCGTCAGACATACGGTGGCATGGTCCGAGAGCTTGCCAACCTTCGAGATGGGCTCCAGGGCGAGGGCCTTGGGGTGGTATTCAAGAATGGTAGCGCTGAACATGTTTGTGTATATACGATCGATACGACTGTAATTTTGAACGACTTGAACTCCTTCCTCCTCCTGAGTCACGCGGTGCGTGAACGCGGGTTGCTCGACCTCGCAAAGATCGACGAAGCGCTGCTCGAAGAAAGCGGCGGCGTCGGAACTGGAGTAGTGCACAGCGCCCGAGACATGGAAGCTGCCCTCTCCTGCCGCAGGAAAGTTGAAATCGCCTAAGACGAAGCCCGTAGCCACAGAGGGGGGGAGTAGAGCACGTCTGACAAGCATAAGATGATGTTTCTGGCCTTGAAGGGCGACACACAGATCGAGATGAATGTTGAGAAGCTGCAACGTCCCACGGCTGCCCCCCAGCGTGAGAGACTGTATTCTGCCCTGTACAAGGACGGAGTAGCGACAGTATTGGAATTGACTTCGGAGATCGGGGTGCAGAAAGATGAGAACACCTCCCGCAGACCTGTCGTCGAAGAAGGACCCAATACCCCAAATGTCATTGACTTCAGAACACAGCCTCTGGAGGTCGAACTTGGTGCCTCTAGCTTCCTGAATGCAAACCACCTGGAACTTCTGGACATAGGATACTAGGCGAAACATTTTACGTGTGACGATGCCCAGAGTCGAGGTGATGCCCCCAAAAAGCGATCGAGCATTCCACGAAGAGATACTCAAGTGAGACTCCCAGATAAACGGCGAATGAGTCCAATCCCCAGGAAACGGAGAGAAGCAGGAAGGCACAATGGAAGACGGTAAACAGGACCCACTCGGAGAGGTCGAACCAGTAGAAGACCCAGACGACCCAGAAGAGGAGGACGAGGAGGCCGAGGATGCCGATGAGCTCAGACACCTAGCGGAGAAGGCGACGGAGGGTAGGGAACGCGCATCCCAGCCACGCAGGCTGGTTCAGACCTGGTCGGCGAGGCACTCGTTCAAGACGAGCGCGCGGCTGTGATCATAGAGCTGGCCTGGTCAGCCGACATCTGGAAGGCGGCGATGCCGACGGGGTGCGGAGAGATCTCGAACTGGCCGACGTCCTGCTCGGCAACGGAGAAGAGCTCGTGGACCACGCCGTTGACAGCGCAGAAGAGACTGCCCTTGAACCCGTTGACTCCGAGTTTGTGCGCGGCGTCGTTCCATTGTCCAGTCTGCCGAAGATGTGCATTGACCAGCTGCCAGATCTTTCCGAGGAACTTGTTCTTGTGGCGAACGGAGGTCGGGGCATCGCGGCGGCAACGAAGCTGGACCTGAGAGTTGGAGTGGGAGTCGTTCCACAAAATGCCTTGGGCACGAGCGTAGTCGATGAAGGAGGACGCGTCGACGTTGCTGGCGAACTGGATTGAATAGCTCTTCGCAAGATTGTGCCCCTTGATGACGATGCCTGCCTGCCTGATGTGCGTAGGCAAGCTCTGCACCAGGAGGTTGCCGTGCTCCTCTAGCGAGGCCTTGAGCGTGGGTCTGGTGAAGCCGCCGACCCAGACCTTGAGCGGGTTGAATTCATCTTCATGGGAGCGGCTGGTGCTGCTGTCCGCGATAGACGGAGGCGTACCAGTACGGCGGCGAGAGGTGGGGGGGCCTGACACGTCAGAACTGGGAAGACTCGATCGCGGCCATGCGTTGCTCCATCTGGATGCGCAGAGCGGCGACGGCAGCAGCGTCCGAGGAGGAGGCGATGCGAGACTCAATCGTGTTGATTCTCTGGGTGAGCGCTGCCATGTTCCTGTCGTGCGACGTGATGCTCTCTCTGAAGGAGTCGAGCGCGGACATAGATGACTCGACAGTGGCCAAGCGCTGGCTGACACCCCCAAGCTGCTGCAGAATCTGCTTGATGCCTTCCTCGACCGACGACATGGCGGGAACTGGGAGTGTCTGGGAACTGGGAGAGACAAAGACGGGAACTGGGAGAGTGTCCGCCCAGGCACGACACCTGGGATGGCTCCGAAGGAGCTGCCCACTCAAATCGCGGATTGCCCTGCAACTTGGGCCAAAATGGCAACGGAAGAGTAGGAGGAGGAGGAGGAGGAGGAGGAGGAGGAGGAGGAGACGTCGGCGACGAGTGAACCGACCGTGGAGGGGACTGGCAAAGGGGAGGGAGGCAACGACTCCAACGACCTGGAATCGGCTATGCACACGTCGTGTGTGGATCGGCGGAAGGCCCCGGATGGGCGAAACCGCACTCTCCTTGGCGGGGCGGGTTATCGGGTCCTTGTCGGCAATGAGAGGGTGATTGGGGGTCGACGCGTCCCCCGTGATGCTCTCCCCCAAACATTGCCCCCGACGGCGGCCGCACAAGCGGTGGCACCCCCGCGTCCCGCGTCCGCGGCACGGCGCCGAACGACATCGAGCCACCCTTGCGCAGGGAGGACCGAGGTTCGTTAGCTGCTGGTCTCTTGTTTGATAGGGACCTCGGAAGGCTCGAGGACAGACGATCACTGCGGCTTCTCGTCGCGGCGGATGGATACAGAGCGTCGATGAGGACGAGGGGAGTGCGGATGGAGCAGGAACACGACAATGATGACAAGGGGGAGGAGGAAGACGCGAAGGACGGCCGAAGATACAGCAGGAAGAAGCCAATGATGGCACGGGGGGAGGAGGAAAAGCGAAGGACGGCCGAGGAAGAATGCAGGCGGAAGATGAGTGAGGATATCGGGATGGTGAGTTGGTAGAGATGTAGGTGAACAGGGAAGGAGTGAACAAAAATGCACGAACACGACATCGACACAGGGAGAAGGAGACAAGGGCCAACCACGCTCAGGGATCGCGACATCTGCCTATAGACGTAACGTGTGCATAATAGAACCAGACTGCCTACATAAACTTAATATGGTGGCGGCCCGCACGGATTCACGGAGAGAGGCATACCTTCGGTGCTGGCTCTTGCGATTCTACGCTAATCGACGCTAGTCGACGCTAACCGACTCCCAAACGAGGATCGACGCTAAACGACGCTAAAGACGGAATTCGGAGGGCATACCAGGCACCCATGACTTACTATTAGGTCGGGCATGTCCTCCTACAGGCAGGTTTTGGACGAAGAATCAACCATAGTCAAATCACCCCCAAAATATTCCCCATACTATTTTTTTACATTGTTTGAACGTTCCTCCTGCCAACTTGATCCTGATCTGGTGGAGGTCCGCTCGGACCCACGGAGAGAGACATACATCTTCCGTGGCGCCCAGGAGACGGCGCAGAGGGCGTGGCAACGAGGTGTGCAGCGCCGGCCCTGGAAGTCCGCGAGGCACCTCAGTGAGAACAATGCTCGTGCAGTTAGCGCAGTGGCTTTCGCGAAAGAGAGCGCAAGTAGGCACGATCGAAACGACAGGAACGATCAACAGGAACCTCAACAGGAGTCTCAACAGGCAGCTCAACAAAAAGCGCTCTTGGCCTTCGCAAAAGAGAGCGCGAGCAGGTACGATCGAAACGGGTGCGGGAAGAATGGTTACGAATAATCCGCAGTCCTAGCTCATTTTGAGCAGGACTCGCTGTCGGTGTCGCCGCAAGCGCTGTCCCTTTGAGAAGAGAAGTCGCCTGCACAACAGCGGCCGTTGCCAGTCTGGACAACATCTGCTGTTGGGCATCGTACCTATTTCTCCGTACCTCACCCAATCGTGCCTTGGACGTGAACGCTCTGGGTCGGCCTTTTGACTGGCAGCCGAGAGCACACCAAGTCGCCGCCCCTACCCCAGGAAGCCCCGAGCGGGGCCCAGGATGCGGAACGCCTCGGTCAAGAAACCGATCTCCGAGCTGCCCCTGAGCGAGACCGAGGCGTCCTCCGTGATCGATGCGTACACCTCTTGGGACCCAGCAGCCAAAATTGTTGTAAACATGCGCTGGGCACGCGCCAGGGCGGACTACGGATGTGTGGATTGGAGAAAGTATCGTGCCCCGAACCACGCGCTGAAGCCGCCCGACTGATTCTTCACGGAAGCGGGGCCCGTCGCTCTTCCACTCGCCTGAATCCATTGCTTGGCGGCGCGTACAAGGGGGTGACGGGAGGGGGAAAGGCTTGTGAACAAAAACCTTGCTTTTTGAAAGGAGCCGGCCCTAATGAGGCCGGCGCCTCCTGAGACGCAGCCTCCTTCTGTAAAGGGATATTAGGACACACAAATCAATACACACAAATAAAAATATTCCCCTATATTTTTCCATATTTTCTGGGTTTTTGTCTTCCCCCCCAATTCCCATACTTTCCCATATTTTCCTGGGAATCGAGGATTAATTGTGTCTGTGTGTTTTTTCCCTCCTGATTCTGAGAAGCCTCCCCCCCTCTCCCCAGGCCCCCCCTCTGCGCGTGGCCGGATGTGTGCGCTCCGAGTGCGGCAAATCGGTGCGTCTGCCCCGGGTCGGCGCCGGACGCCCCTCCCCGCACCACTGGGCGGTAAGCCCCCCGCGCCGCCGCCCCGGCGTGCGGAACGCACCGTCGGACGGAGGTCAGAAGAGCATGCTTGAAGGGAAACTGGGACACACAAATAAATACACACAAATAAAAAGATTCCCCATGTTTTCATATATTTTCTGGGTTTTTGTCTTCCCCCCCACTTCCCATATTTCCCCATATTTTCCTGGAAATCGACAAATAATTGTGTCTGTGTGTTTTTCTCCCTCCTGAATGCTTCAAACACATGAGGCTCTCCGCCGGCCAAGACGAAGAGCATTCTCGAGGGTGCCCTCCCTCAGGATGTGCAAGAGCATCCGACAAGCGCGAAGAACATCAGGGCACCCTCCCCGAGCCGACCTCGATCTTCCACCTCGTGTGCGACTGTACCAGGGGAGGCGGCGTGGAGAGGGCGGTCCCGCGCCAAACCCCAAGAAGTCCGCGCGAACTTACGAGAACTTCTGTTTTGACAATTCCCTGGGATCCGACACTGCGAAAGATGCAGCATCGCGAGATTATTCTGCTTCGAGCGATCCCCATCGAAACCATCGGCGTTTGTTCTCGAGTCTCGCACTGTTCGTTACTGTGGCCAGCCTGAGATCGGCGCGCATGTTGACTTTGATAGGGCGCCGTTGATGGGTCGCTGCTGTATTCTACAAGCGTCAACTCTAGATCATTCGATTCTGTCCTGTTCTACCGTACTCTGTTCTGTTCTGGGCGGACCCGCGTGACGACGAGACACCTGTCACGCTTGATGCATTGTCCAATCGGTCGTTGCTGCGCCTCTTAGTCCCTGTGGCCAGCCTGACCTCGCCGCGCACGTCGCGTCTGATAGGACGCCGTGAATCGCTCGCTGGCGTTTCTTTACTGCTATATTCAGCCATGTTCGATCCTGGACTATATGAATTGTACATTTGTATTACACCACGTTCTGCAATGCACTCTTCAATCCCACCAGTCCTTTGGGCGAAGATTTCTAGCAAGTTTCGCTTTCCTCCTCCAACCCACTCTTCCTTCGGAGAGGGGTACCCTCCCCCTCCCCTCTCTGAGGTTGTTCGGGGTTTGGGCGGGCTGCGACGGGTTGGAAGGTTTTCTTTCGCCCAAAATGGCTCCCAAGAGGGCCTCCGATGCTCCAAGATGGCCTTCTAGATGGCTGAATATAGCCGACGATGGTTCAAGATAGCTTCCGACATACCTCCAAGAAGCCCTACGAGAGCCACCAGACGGTCCCGAGTGATCTCGGAGCCCCCGCAACACGCCCCCCCCAAGAAGCCAAGAGCCTTCAGTGAGCTGAGGCAAATCAATCCTCTTTGCCTTCTCGTCGTTTCGCTTCCGAGGCGCTCTCAAGGCCCGAGGTGGCCCACGGGAGGCCCGAGAGGGGCTCAGGAGGCCCCCCCAGGCGGCCCCAGGAGCGGCCACGAGCGGCCCGAGAGCGCCTCAGGAGGGCCCCAAGAGCCGATGCGGAAGGCCCCAGAAAGGGGGAGGGAGCAGCATCGGGACACCACCTCCTTGGGTCGATAGACTCCAAAATTGCCCCGGGAGGCCCTCCAGGGCTCCCAAGAGGGCACCAAGAAAGCCCCTCGAGGGACCCAAGAGGGCACAAAGATAGCTGAAAACCCACGAGTGTCCCACGAGGGCCCCGGGATGCGGTTTGCCTCCTCCTCTTGCTCCTCCTCTCACCCCCACGCGGACCACAGGAATGGCCCGAAGAGACCCTCGAAGGCCATCTCCCTGATCTCAAAACTCTCTGGTCACCATGGTGGCCCGCTCTGTTTCACTATATGTGTCTCTTCGTCTCTTGTCTCGTCAAATCGCTGGGCAACGTTTTTGAACGGTGGGGATACGCGAAGTGTGACGAATTATTTCCTAATAGATGCACTATCTCCTGATCTTGCGTGTTAAGTTCAGCTCTCTTCTATACTGTACTACTCAGCAATACTGTGCCATGCCATGTGTCAATACAAGTCGGGGCACGTTCGGTTATGTTGACTTGGGATCGGATATATGCCTCCCCGAAACTAGACAAGCGAATTCCACGACTCACAACGTACCTTCTCGCAAATGGCCTGAACTCGCCGCGGGTGATCTATGATCAAATACGTCGAGGCCAGCATGATTTGTTCGGACGTTTGCGAAATAGGCACTTTGCGAGTAGTGGGCGGTTGATCGGGAGTTTCTGTATATAGAAGAAGGTGCGTGCGTTTGTTGGCGAGGGTGAGGATGAGGTTCCTCCTCCTCCTCCTCCTCCTCCTCCTCCTCCTCCTCCATCCTTCTCTTGCCTCCGTCTGTCCTCCTCCACCCCGCAGCTCCATCATCTTCTCCTCCTCCTCCTCCTCCTCCTCCTCCTCCTCCTCCTCCTCCTCCTCCTCCTCCTCCTCATTCCTCCTCTGGGCACCTCCCCCGGGGCGCGGATCCACCGGATCTGTCCGGATCTGTCCGGAAACGGTGCCGGAGGCCGCTCTGGGCTCCTCTGGGCACCTCCCCCGGGGCCGGTTTTGTGAGGATGTCTCAAGCGAGGGCGCCGGTTTGGGATTCGTCACCGGATCCAGCGGATCCACTGGATCTGTCCAAAAACGGTGCCGGAGGCCGCTCTGGGCTCCTCTGGGCACCTCCTCCGGGGCCGGTTTTGTGAGGATGTCTCAAACGAGGGCGCCGGTTTGGGATTCGTCACCGGATCCACCGGATCCACCGGATCTGTCCGGAAACGGTGCCGGAGGCCGCTCTGGGCTCCTCTGGGCACCTCCCCCGGAGCCGGTTTTGTGAGGATGTCTCCCAGAGGTCGTGATCATCTATAATTTAGCCGGCAGATTCAGCACCTATTTTTATAGGTGCCACGTGAATCGCGTTTTATGTTTTTTTTGTGTGGTTTCACTATTCAATGCACAGTTCAAGGCATTTCGCGCGAAATGCGCCGCGAACCATTCCTGCCGCGCAATTCGCAACGTCAACGACAACATGCGTAGCAGCGTGTAATGTTATTATATATGGATGTGTGGGCTTGCTTGTACATAGCACACATGCACATGTACATATGTAAATTCCCATAAACGCACGCATTGCTTTAGATACCTAGTGTTATATCCGTATAAACACATGCGTATGTGCCTATGCACGTACATGTGTGCGTATGCATATGGGCGTACGCGGTTTGGAAACGCACGGCTGAAACAGACGTTGTGTTCTCTCGGGAGGCGGTCCCTGCGCAAACGCAATGAGCAACGTTAGTCGCCAATGCGTTACCATATCATTGTGATCGTGCTTCCAACAACACGTACGGCGTATAACGTTCACCCACGTGCGACATTTTTCCAGCGACGTATTGGTTCAACGGCCTGGTGCCGTGAACGAAATCGGCATCCATGCCGCGCGCAAGCCGTTGACACGCGGCACCATGTCTGAAGCAACGCGTACGCAATGGCGCGCGCGTCAAAACGTTGACGCGCGCCATGCGCCCTGGCAGGTATATAATAGTACACAGAGGGGGGGAAGATACGGAGGAGGAGGAGGAGGAGGAGGAGTAGGAGGAGGAGAAGAAGGAGGATTTCAGAATGCAATCGGACGGAAAAAAAATAACGGGAGTGGAGGAGGACGGACGGAGAGGAGGAGGGGATGCTAATTCGGCCCGTTGTCCTTGGATGCTTCTCTGGCGAAACTACTCGACGTTCGGCCCGAACGGCTTTCGAGGGACAGGTTGGATCTACAAGCGATCGCCCGTTGCAGGCCCATTGACGACACATTGAACGTACGTTGAAGGTCCAGTGACGGTCCGTAAGGATTTAAGTGAGTGTCAGGGGCCGTTTTAACGTTTGCGTGCAGATCCAATTTCATCCGCCACGCGATATATGATTCGACTTGTCCCTACGCTCGAAAGTTGACGGCCATCGTGCGAGTCGGCTTTGCGTGCGAGCTCGAGGGTTACCGAAGCGTTCCGAGTTGTTGAATTATCACGAGTACTCGAGCATATGAGAGAGGTTGGCGACTACATGCATGGGACGAGGGCGGCGGGGAGGATGATGAACATGCGGAGGGGGAGGAGGACGATGAGGAGAGTGAGCATCTCGCCCGACAGATCGGGCCCTGGCCGAACACAGGAGGGCGGTTAAGTTTCTCAATCCATGGATATCCTAAGACGGGTCGGCCACTTCGCCAACCACACGTCAATGCATGCCAGTATTATAGTTGTGTCACAGTCCCATCCTCATCCTCTGCCGCATTACCTCCCTCCTCGCATTCAGTGTCCCCCCTCCTCGACCGACGCGTCGGTTTGACCACACAGAAATAACAAGATGCGCTCGATAGGCTGCGCGCTGAGCGGAAGAGGTTGGCCGACAGAGAGCCGCGGAAGCAGGTGGGAGCAGGACAGGGCGGGACCGTTCTCAACCAACGAGGTGATGCTATCTGCGCTGACCCACGCCCACCACCCGCGCTCGCATCAAAGCGCACGGGCGCGGATAGAGAGTGGGGGGGCGCAGATGGCATCGTTTAAATGGTTGAAGTTACGTCACACACCAGAGCCACCACAATTCTACAACCTGAAGAAGGGCGAGCCCACCAGGGGCCAGCCGACCTGGTGGGCGGGTTGCTCAGCAGCTTGGGGAGTCATCTGGGATCGATGAGACCGACGCGCCCATGGATGAGTGCGATGATCGCCGCACTCGCCCATTGGTGAGGACGAGTGGTCTAAACATTGCGTGCTCAAATGACTAGTGTAACGCCCAGTTAGTTGAGCTCAATGGCGGGTCACCCCGTGTGTTGAGGCCCTGTGGGGCCCCGATGAGGAGGATGGGGGATGATGAGGAGGAGGAGGAGGAGGAGGAGGAGGAGTAGGAGGATGAGGAGGAGGCGGAGGAGGAGGAGGAGGAGTGGGATGAGGCGGGGAGGATGGTGAGGAGGACGAGGAGGAGGAGATGAAGGAGGATGAGATGGATGGTCTGAGCGAGGAAGGACAGGACGTGGGCTCCAGCGCAGAGCCCTTGGATCCCGTCGGGGGGGGGGGGGGGGGTGGAGCGCGATTCAATGAGACGCGCAATGTTGCACGCCTAGGGTGGACAGGCAGGGCCGAGGTGAAACGATTGGGCATTATCTGGGGGGCACCTCGCCAGCACCACAGCATCCAATGACGCTGTCTCGAGCCGCTCTAAACGAGCGACCTGCTCGCCCCAGGTTGTGAGCAGATTCGCAGCATCGTGTCGGTGCCGCCCTTCCTCGTTGCTCGCCTCCTCTTATCGTCTTTCCCGCTCCCCCACTCCACCCCTCTATATGCCTCATCAGTCCTCCACAGTCCCACCCCCATGTACGCTAAGCAGCTACAGCTTAGTCGATGAACGACCCTCGTCACTCATCGATGCAATCGAAACTTGCGCAAGTGTCTGGGCAAACGCTTCAGGATAGCGCTCAGAAGCCTTGATGTTGCGATCCCCCGTGACCCAGCCGAGCTTTTTCCAACCAGTACCACTCCCTACGTTTTCTCGCGGGGTCATCGGGGCCAACGCCGTTGAAGAGGAACTGCTCTCCTGGATCGCTCGAAACTCAGCGCGGCCCATGATCAATCTAGATGCGACGTTCGGCGACAAGGTACTGAAGAATTCCAATGGCTTAAGCGTGCGGAATCCGAAGCCCCCCATGCTGGATGTGAAACGGGTCATGTTGGCCACCTGCATGGCAGCTTTCAGCTCCTCGGTGTGAAACAGCAAGGAATCCAGAGGCTGCTCTATGATCACCTGCACCCCGCGGGTGACAGCGTAGACCACGATCTGCGACCTTCTAGGAGGTTGCCCCAAACAGTCCCACACCCATCCCTACCCCGTCAACCCCACCCTTTCCCACCCACCATCCCTCGTTCAGCTCATCCCCTCGCACGTCCACCGTACCTCTCATATGGGGTTCCTCATCGCACATCGATCCCCAGAATTGCGGTTGTGTATACGGAACACGCGCGCACCGTCAACATTTTACGGATGGGGGTGGGGGCGATGAACAAGGTATGGGGAACAGCCGTAGACTAACAATTGAAGGCCCGTTGAAGGCCCGTTGACGGTGCGTTGAGGCTTGAGTCGATGGGTGATTGTCAGGCTCGCTCGCTCGATCGTTCGTTCGGTGTAAATGTGTGCATGTGTTATGGATGCGCAACGTGCATGCGCGCATGAACGCATGGGAATATCGAGCGTTAACCATGCGCAATGTTGTGTGAGGACTGCGTGTATGCGCCATGATGTGTTCCGTCCAGGACGGCGTGTATCTTCCATGGCGGCGTGCATCGTCTAAGACCGTTCGACCCACCCAAACGGTTTCATCGGATCTCAAGGTTTTGTTTCGAGCCACGCCCGCGGCGACGAGGGCGACCCCATATCGGCCAGACAACGTCGACACTCGATCCCCGCAGCATCGTCGGACCCGCGGCACCGCTCGGTTAAAGCAAGGGCAATCGCCCTTTCAGCTCGCGTCGGGGGTGAGAGGCGGTTGAGATTTACATGCCCCCCTCTGGACAAGGCGAACGCCAGCCAATTGGCCTCCCTCACGTCGTTCCTGGTCTCGTCCCCCTCGACGAAATCGTTGCGCCGCCCAGTATGGCCCCGAGAGACACCAACCCAAGTGCTACATTGTGGGGAGCAATGAACAACACCAGAGTGCACAACAGCTGTCACCAAATAGAATGCGTACAATAGCCCCCCGATGGTGCAGATGTCTTGGAGATCGTCGCCGTATTTCCGATCGTATGCATACGCACGGTATCCACACACGGTCACAAAGCGAGTCGTGTCAGCGTAACCAGCAAACAATTCTGCAAACGCAACATTGCGAACGATAGTAGGCGCTTTCTCCAACACATCTCGGAACAAATCTTTGTAGAGTGAGCCGTCGTTATCGGGGTTGGCGAAGTCGAGCTTTGCCCCTCGCCCGATCCAGTACTCGGCGCGTGCTCGGGCCCAGGAGCGCGCCTCGCGAAATATCGGGTGTGCTGGGTGCTCGTCGGGGGCATGTGCAGCGGGCCGCTTGGAAACCACTTTCCCAGCCCAGGCCAAATTCAAGCATTGCAACGTCACCAGCGTCAGAAGCCAGCAACGAGAGGTAGCCATCTCCCCCCAGGAATGTACTGGACCAGGTTCAACTGTGACAGTAGGTCAACGAAAATATGTAATCTGCGATAGAACGTCATCCTGTGAGCGAAACGGGCGATGTTCCGCACTGGCAAATTGAGACCTTCGTCAATGAAACAGTTGTACATTTTCAACGAGCCGTGCTCGGCCACCCTGGGGTGCATATATATATATATATATATGCTTCTCTCACCTGTTTTTGTGCACTCCGCCAGGGAGCTTGTCAGGCCAGGACCTCTGGGGGCTACTCAGGGGTCTTTCCAGGAGTTGGGAGAGGTCCCGTCCCTTCAGCGGCATCCAAGGGCCTCCCAACCCGCCTGGCACAGCCGTGGCGCTTAAGCACCCGCGCTGCGTCCCAGACGCGCTGACACACTTGCACCGCCGGGAGGTTAAACGTCACCAACCCCTGAACCCCCTAGCTCTCGTCCTGGCAAAAACTCGCGCGGAGGCAGGCACGGCCACGCGCGAGACGGTAGCAATGCTGCCCCCTGTCTGTGGGTGGGCCAACACAGCTACGGAAGATGGATGAAACTCAACCGTTATCCATCAACGGCGTCGCGCACGCTCAGGTGGACTCCGCATAGGTTTCCTTGGAAGGTTCATATATGCTTCTCTCACCTGTTTTTGTGCACTCCGCCAGGGAGCTTGTCAGGCCAGGACCTCTGGGGGCTACTCAGGGGTCATTCCAGGAGTTGGGAGAGGTCCCGTCCCTTCAGCGGCATCCAAGGGCCTCCCAACCCGCCTGGCACAGCCGTGGCGCTTAAGCACCCGCGCTGCGTCCCAGACGCGCTGACACACTTGCACCGCCGGGAGGTTAAACGTCACCAACCCCTGAACCCCCTAGCTCTCTCCACGGTCCCTACTCTGGCAAAATTCGCTCCCTCTTGCTTCTATTTATGCCCTCCACCTCCTGTGCTGAAATGAGGGAAGAGAGGTGGAGGATGGGAGGGACAGACAGACAGGCAGTACAAAGCAAGAACAGTTCACCTCGCTTCTGCTCGCAGGCGGGACGCGAGCAGGCCGCAGCGCTTCCGCTGCGTGGGCGAGAGATTTAATTGGGTGGCCTCGGCGACGGCATCCTGGACATACAAGCGGGCCGTGCGCGCCGAGGCCCATCTGCCTCGGAGCAGCGTCTGCTCCATGGAGCCATGGCTGCGGAAGTCGGCGGAGGCGCCGCCCCTCCGCCAGCTGTAGAGGGTGAGCTTTGCATCCTGCAGTTCCAGCAGCTCACGCACTCGGCTGAAAGTGTTCATGAAACTGCTTGGCTCCATTCCGAGGCACAAGTCCTGTCCGCGCGCCTGAGCCTTTGCTCTAGCTAGGAGGGCGACCGCTACACCACTCCGCACGAGCACGAACTCTCGGGCACCAGTCTGGTGCTGGCTCTTGGCATTGCGCAGCTGCAGCACGGCCATTCGTCGGAGTGGGTACAGCTGTACATCGGACCACACGAGCGAGGTCATCTCGCCCGTCCGGAGGAAAGCATCGTAGCCCGCAGCCAGCACCGCCGCAGCACCGAGCTGGCCTACGGCTGCAAATGCACCAGCGAACGCTGCCGCGATCAGTGGACCAATCGGCAGCGCCCGCCCAGCGGGTTCCAGGCGTTGCCACGTCTTGGCCAAGCGCCAGCTGTCCCGCAGGTGCCCTCGCACGGGCGGGAAAGCGTGCGTGATGCCAGCAATAGCATTATTAACTTCGAACAAAGATCCTCCGCTCAACCAGCGGCTCTCAATGAAGGCGGCCACGCCAGCGTCGACCTGAGCGGGCGTCTGCGGCTGCCGGTGCTCCCGGATCCAGAAATCAACGACTTCATCGACTGCCGCACGGTACCGCTGCAGGGTCAGAGGCGTGACCATCGCCTCCCTCAGCGGCTGGGATCTCGCTGCAGCTCGACGTGCCATCGCCTGAGCCGTGACCCGGCTCACCTTTGCCGCTGCTTGTGCTGCACGCTTTCTGGGGGCGGCCCTCCTGGCCCTTGCCGGCGGCTGCGCTGGGGGCGAGGCAGCGGCGGCCGAAGCTCCAGCGGGACGGCGTGTCGGCGGGCATGTCGTCGGTGTCACAGTAGCCGTACATCGGGTACCCTGCCGTCGCGAGGAGGAGGGCGTTGAGCCGGCGGAGCGCGGGCTGCAAAGCCCTTGCGCTCGATCTGCCCTTGGTGCTGACTGCTGCGATCGCTTGGGCATCCAGTATGTGCAGGTAGCGGCAGCGGTGGTTCTCAACTGCTCGACACCTCCAGCGCGCCCCAGCCACAGCAGCCTCCAGCTCCAGAGCCGAGATGTGCCCGGGCCGCTGCCAGCGAAAGCCTTTGGCGATCCGCCAGGCCCAGAGGTGCGTGCGGAGAGCTGCTCGCGGCCACGCGCGGGCTCGGTAGGGTGCCCCCGTGTCAAGCCGGACGTCCGTGCCCCCGCGGTCGGCGACCCTCAGGAACTCCACGATCAGGCTGCGTTCCAACCGCGGGTCGCGATGTCCCGGCTGCTGGAAGTCGGGGACCACGTTCCAGTTCGCCTCGCACGTGCCCACAGCGAGGCAGCTGCTGCCCGGGATGGCGGCCGCTAGCGCCCCCACCTGAGCGAGCCACGAGCCGAGAAGATACATGACAGCCTGAACGCAGAACGTATTCCCGATCAGGGACTCAATGACGCTGTCTCGCTCAGCGGCAGGTGCACTATCTTTTACAGCGGCCTGGAAATAGAGACGGTCGAACCCCATCAGGGCAGCACGCTCCTCGGGCTCGGGCAGCCGGCCCCGCTCACGCCTCGCATCCCAGATGAGGCTGCCGTCCTCGTAGTTGTTGACCTGGTATCGGTAGCTGTCGGCAGCCCAGCGCTCTGCGGCCCTCACCGAGGCGCGGTCGAGGCCCACGGGCCGAAACGGCGGGTGACTTCGCGGGATCGGCCTCGTGAAACAAGGGAGGTCTGCCTCGGGGTCGAGCGTCGACCAGCCCTTCAGGAGCGAGGCACTCAGTGGGAGCCTCTCCACCGCAAGCGAGACCTTGAAGTACGTGGCTTCACCCGCACCCTTGGTCTCGACGGTGGCGTCGGACGCCAAGAACGCCGTGACGGGCCACGAGCACCAGTACAGGCGGGGCCGCCGGACGTGAGTGAGACACTTGGCATCAAGGAACACGGGTGTGACTCCAAGCGCCCTGGTGAACTCCGCCCTCGACTCTAGGGTCATGCTGAACACGTTCTCGACGAACCACATGGTGCGCTTGGGAAAGGCAGCCTCTGCCGCCTGGATCAGCTCGGGGACCCGGAAGAAGAGCCTCGACCGCGACCCCTCCAGGCCGGTCCCCACGACATTGATGCTCGCCAGGTCCTGACACGGGCTCCCCGCGGTCAAGACAACCCAGTCGGCGTCCCGCGCGTAGCCCTTCAGCATCTCAGTAAACCGCGCCGTGTCGACGGCCTCGATGTTGCCCAGCTCGATCACGCCCGCCCAACGGCGTCGCACCAGTCGCCGGGCGGCGGGCTCGACCTCGCAGCTGACATGGGCCATCACGTCGATCGGGAGTCTGGAGGCCGCCACCGCGGCCCCCGCGGCGCCAGCGAAGAGCTCGATGAGAACTATGCGAGGGCGCCACCGCACACCCCGCACAGGGGCCGCAACTGCACCAGGCCGCAACGTCACAGCCGAAGCTCCCCCTCTCGCGCACGCAATGCCCTGCGCCGTGAGCCCGGCCGTGTGGCAGATGCCCCCGGCGCGCTCGCTGGCATCGGTCGCTATGACACACGTGTCAATCTTCGCGCGCAGGTCGGTGTAGGCCAGCGGCAGCGCCATCGCGAAGCCCAAGAGCTCGTCGCACATGCCAAGGGGAACAGTCTGTGGACGCGTCCAGCGCCCAGCAGCCCACACGCTGTTGAGGAATCCCATAAAAGGCCTCCTGAACTCCGCGGCCCTGGCGCACCTGCCTAGGATCATGAGCATGCCCTGCGACGAGAGGCCCTGCCTGCCCATGCCCCACAGGATGAACGCCAGCAGCTGGTGCAGCTTCTCGGTCGCGACTCCGACCCGGCCGACGGCCCCGTCAAGACCCGCGCCCATCCGCTCCAGGACCAGCGCGCGGTGCTTGGCCTTGCCGGGGGCGACGCTGATCCCCGAGCGGCCGTAGGCGGCCCTCTGCTCCTCCTGCGCGCAGCTCATCGTGCCGAGGAGCTCCGCGACCATCGCGTTGGGCACCACCTCGCCATGGTCCCAGTCATCGATGTAGTACTGGATCCACTGCTGCTCGAGCTCCTTCGACTTGAACGGAAGCGGCCGGTCCTTGCGCCACTCGAGCTCTGCGGGAAACCCCGCAGCGAGGGGGCGAGAGCCGAACCCGAGGCGCCTGTGGCAGTGCTGAAACACCGTGACCGCGTTGATCCAGCCCATCGGGATGACGCGCAGCGCGAGGTGAGTCTTCCCAGGACCCGGCACACCGATGAGCTCATTCGGGATCGCCTCCGCGAGGGTCATGTATGGCTGCCAGGCCTCGGGCAGCTCGTAGCAATAGAAAGCGGAGGCTTGGTCATCCGAGGACCAGAGCAGCATGTGGCCCTCAGGGAGCGGGATGGCGACCCACGAGGGCGACGCGCTAAGGGTCCCGATGTCATCCCTCATGATGCGCTGGTAGCTATTGGCCGGGACCATGTTGATGATTAACCGCTGGACGCACGCCTGACCAGGTGACGGTGTGCCTCCCTTGGCGACCCCGAACGCCCCCGCCAGGACCTTGCGGTTCCCGACCTTGAAGATGCGGTCGTCGGCGATCGGCGCCGCCAGCCCCAGCTCGACGAGCTTGGTCCCGATGCGGTACCATTCCTGCTTGGACGTGACCTGGATCGCCGCCCGCGGGACCTCTGCAGGCCACTCATCTCGTGGGAGCAAAGCCAGCGTGGGGTCGGCAAGCCAGGCGCCCACCTGAGCATCCGCGATGTCGACCGCCTTGACCGAGGCGGCGACGCCGCGCGTGGGGAGGCCTGGCATGATGCCCGCGAGCGAGAGCGGCAAGGCGCGGGCCGTCTCCTCGCCCCCGTAGGAGACGTTCCTCGACGAGATGACCTGGTCCCAGTCCGGGAGCTCGAAGGCCGTGGCGGCATCCTGAACGAAATACTCACAGGCCTCCTGCACGATGCCGAGCGCACTAACCTGACTGGCCGTGGGCCGCCTCGCGGCGACGGTGGGACTGCGCATGTGGCCCGTGTACTGGTAGTTCAGGCTGAAGACCACGAGCTGGGCCCACCCCTGCGCCGTGGCGGCGTCCACCTCGCAGGTCTCCGGCAGCTGCTGGTGCAGGTGCCAGGCGGCACGGTACCTCTCGAAGAATGGGGCGTCGGGCAGCGGTAACGGCAACACCTCGCGCAGCCGCGCGAAGCTAGCCGTGGGGTCTGGCGAAGTGCACATCTTACGAACGTACCGCCCGATCGCCCCTGGCGAGCCGTGCACCGCCTCGTGAACTGCGAGGGCAAGCCTGAACTTGGAGCTGACGCCCGTGCCCACCTCGGCTAGCATCTGGCGCCACCGCCGAGCCTGTGAGCTGCCGCGTAGCCGCCGCACAGGCGGGCGGAGGGCAGGCGGGGGCGAGCTCTGGGCCGCGGCCATAGCCGTGTCGGCCCTCACGTCCGAACCCAGGCCGTCCTGCGAGCAGTGCCCGTGCCGCGGCTCTTCCCCGTCTTGCCCTTGCCGCGGCTCTTGGCAGCCAGCGGCCTCCCGATGCGCGCCTTCCACGCTGCCTGGGTCTCGCCCTCGCGCCTCGGGTGGGCCGCCTTGTGCTGCGCGAAGCTCCGGCTCGCCGTCGCCTCCGCTGGTGGCACGCGGGCGGCGGCTGCTGCGTCGAGGTCCCCCTCCGAGTCGCTCAGGAGCTGGACTGACCGCGTGGGACTGCGGCTGGCCCTCCGTGCTGCTGGCGGCTTCTTCTCGGCGGGAGGGGCTGCGGGACCGTCGCCTGGAACTCGTCCGGCCAGGATCCTCATCGCCTCGGCCGATCCCGAGACTGGCGTCCCGGTGGCAGGGGGCGGGGGGCGCGCCTCCGCGCGCCCATGGCCTGCAGGTGCCGTCCCCCCCTGCAACGGAGACGGCTCCCGGCCAGACCCCTAGCCCGGCCTGCGGTCTGCAAGTCGCTGGCGGAGTTCGGCGACCTTCAGCTCCCGGGCCTCGACCTTCTCGGCAGCGTTCTCCTCGTCCAGAGAGGCGCCTGACGGAAGCTGTTCCTGTGCGACCAGCGTGAGCCACCGTGCCGACCGCCAGTTCCCGTCGCGGATGGCCATCGTCCGCGCCTTGAACTCCTGCATGAGCAGATCCGCTGTCTCGACGACCTCTCCGCGCAGGATGCCGTCGAGCGCCAGCCCCAGCGTGCGGAGGACCCGCACCTCGTCTGTCCCCAGCGTGCGCGGCGGATGAGCAACGAAGAACACCGTGTTCAGGAACTGCGTGACGCACGGGGCCAGAGGGTCGGCCTCGCCCCCGGACAACTGCTGGGTGAACTGGCTGCGCAGGTGGCCAAGCCCATTCTCGAGGAGAGCACCAGGTCGCTGCCGAGCGATCCTGCGGAACAAGTCGCGCTTGATGTTCACGCCCTGGTAGCGATCGCGGCCCCCGAGGCGCTCCGTGTCGCTCTCCGCGCCGTCCTCCGCGTCGTCGTCGTCGCGCCCCAGGAGCGCAGCGGTCAACGCTGACGCCAGCCTGCCCCTCGACCCTGAGGCGCTGGCGCGCGCAGGGGTAGCAGCGGCGGCTCGGCCAGCTACCACCTGCGCCAGACGCTCGCCCACGGCTCCTGCCGGGCGCGCAGCATTCTTGGGCGTGCCCTGCCTCGGCCCACCGCGAGCTGCCTTGCCCCCGAGCCGCGCCAGCCGCGCCTCGAGCTCTGGGTCCTCGGCGGTCTCCTCGAGCCCAGCAAGCTCCTGGTCGAGCGGGCTCGTCTCTCCTGGACCGCCAGGGGTCTGGGTGCCCTCCACCTCGCGGGCTCGCTTGCGCGGTGGCCCGCGAGGCTCCTCCTCGTCCTCGTTGGCCCCGTCCCCGAGCGGCCAGCCGCCGAGCTCTCCAGGCATCGGCTCGGCCGAGGGCGCGTCGGCCAGCACAGGCGCTCCAGGGTCCGCGGCCGGGCAGATGAGCTTCGCCTGCTCGCGGGCCACATCGCGGAGGTCCACCACCTGCCACACGTCCAAGTGCTCGACTACTGCGCCCACGGGGGGGACCGCCCCGCACTCGGCGGCGCTGCACTTGCAGAGGTGGAAGACCGTGGCCAGGGGGCGAGCGCCCTGCTGCCCGGAGGAGGCTGCATACCATGAGAAGTACGGGTCGCTGGCGCCCACGTGCCGGCCCTTGAAGAATCGGCCGAAGGCGTCCGCCTGGTAGGCGACCTCCACTTCGAGCATCTCGACGCCCTGCGGCGCCCCGTCGTTGTCCCTGACACGCGCCAGGACCCGTGCACCAGCCCACAGCGGCAGCCCCGGCACCAGGTCGCCATTCAGCGCTGCGTCGAGCCAGGCCCCTCTCGGGAAGGGCCACCCGACGGCTCCCGGGGCTCCCCGCTCCATCGGGCTCCTCGCCAGCAGCAGCGCGGGAGAGGGGCGACCCGCGCCCGGGATCCTCGTCTCCCAGCCAGGTCTTCGCTCCCCTCAGTCCGCAAAGGCTGCCAGCGAGGCTGATCAGAATCAGTCGTCCGAGCGTGGCCCGGAAGCGGCCGCGCTCGGCGCGGCGAACTTTCAGTAGACAGAGTGGCTCGGCAGCGGCTGCAGACGGGCGGCACCGCCCGGTGACTCCGCTGCCTGTCTCCAGCCAACACAGCTACGGAAGATGGATGAAACTCAACCGTTATCCATCAACGGCGTCGCGCACGCTCAGGTGGACTCCGCATAGGTTTCCTTGGAAGGTTCATATATATATATATCCAAGCAACGCATCCATGTGGCCAGCCGCGCCGTCTACACCCCAGCTCTGCACATAGGTGCCGAATGACAACACAATGCCCCCCGACAACGTGGACGGGGGCATCTATGGGGCGGGTTCAGAGGATGTGGAGACAGCGCGGTTGGCCGATGCATGCGTTACGTGTCACCATCCGGCTCGGGATCTGGATTGCGTCAAGCTGGGGCGCGTGCACCCGATGGGGAGGGAGGGATGGGGGGGGATGGAGGGAGATGGGGGGAGGGAGAGAGAGAGAGAGAGAGAGAGAGAGAGAGAGAGAGAGAGAGAGAGAGAGAGAGAGAGAGAGAGAGAGAGAGAGAGAGAGAGAGAGAGAGAGAGAGAGAAAAAAGAAGAAGAAAGAACACATGTATATATATATATAGAGAGAGAGAGAGAGAGAGAGAGAGAGAGAGAGAGAGAGAGAGAGAGAGAGAGTTGTAGCACTAACGTGCGTGTGGCAATGAAACGACCCAGCTTGAAACGCACTCAGACTCCGAGGGCTCGCCTGTCGGTCATATGAACGCTCAGGTGATGCTTAGGAGTTAGTGCGATACCAGACAACTCACAGCAACGCAAGTGCAACGTGATGCACACCATGAGCTCCGAGCATACATCGTCATTCATGATACCTGTGTTTGCACGCACGAGCTCTAGATATCGCAACAAAGAATGCCCTCCTTGCAGTAGGGGCTCGCCATATTTGTCTGCCCCTCCAATCGATTCGAGCATGTGCACCGTAAACTCGAGAAGGACACCCGTCTCGGCAGCCTTATAACTCATTGTACATCCTGGATGCCGCGCCAAGTTCGGAACGTTCTTGTTTTTCTTTGACCCCAAGGCTGGCAACGTAAGGTATCCGATTGTTTTGTTTTTCATTGCTTCATCTGGATGGCATCGGAACCATTCGTCCATATCTGCCGACAGCCGCCGACACCCAATCTCGAGGCGCGATTGGAGATTACCCCTGCAGTCCCAAGGGTTGGCACGCAACACCCTCCATAGGCACGACGAAACATATTTCTGAATTGGTCCGTAATAGAGGGTATGGAGGCTGTCGATAGCAAGGGTCGACGCTGGAGAAGTATGCAGGGCCTGGTCAAATAATGGGCACCTGGACGGGATCGCCCCAAAGGGAGAGGGGGGGCGGATGCGAGGATGAGGATGTGCAGGAGGAGGAGGATGAGGATGAGGAGGAGGAGGATGAGGAGGAGGGGGGGAGGAGGAGGAGGAGGAGGAGGAGGAGGAGGAGAGGAGCAGGAGAAGAGTATTAGAGCACAGGACGGGATGAGATCATCCTCTGGCTCGCCCGCCCCCGATTGCATTATGCGGTCCCCCCATCTCCCCGACCCCACACATCCCTCACCCATCATGCAATTCACCTCTCCGTATCATCCCCGCCCCCCGTGACCTGTGCAGAACTGAGTCCAGCACCACACCGTCGTGCTCTCCCCGCCGGGCCCGCCAAAAGGTTGCACGAAGTGGAAGGGCAGCGCGAGGGAACGTCGCTATGTCGAGCAGCGTGGGCGAGGGCTCGAGTCTATCCCCTATAGTGAGGGCCGCCCCTCCGATGAGAACGCCCCGAATCACCGTTGGTCCCCGTCTGGCCTTTTTGGGAGCCCATTCGATGCACTCTGACAATAGTTTCCGCTCGGCAGCTGTCGTGCAAACTACATCTACCTCACAGCGCCTGCACGCAAACTCGTAATCGTTGTGGCGTCGCAACGGCCACATCGGTACGTCGGAATGTTCCATCGCACATTGGTTCAAACTGTGAAGTTCGTCTTTGGCTAGATCGCAAAACTGGCACGGGTTGTACTTGCTTGCCCACCCCGAGAGCCCCAAAGTTTTATTGTGCTCCGACCAGTCTCCTTTGATCCATAGTAGAACAGATTTTCTAGCCATACGTCGATGGTCACCAAGAGGATCGTCAGGATCCCACTCTGTCCCGTCGTGTCTACGTTGGGGGAATACGCCATCCATGAGCGCCTTGAACATCCATTGCCTCAGCCGCCTCTGAAACCAAATGCATGCGGCGACGGCCCCAGGAGCCCCCAGAATCCCCCGCCCTAAGACTTGTAACATGCACATACTCACGGGTATGGCCCACGTGCGTTTCGACACGAATCCAGCATGTGGCGAGACGAGCCTCCCCAGCCCGTCGGAAACATGCATTTCTGGATTCAAGACGCTAAGGCGTGCACAAAGCCAGTTGCACAGGATGCAAAGTGCACCAGTGTCTACACCCACATCTGCACCCGTCCCGATCTTTCAGTCCACCCAGCAGGTGCCGTTTTGATGTTACAAGGTTGATGACCCAGAAACCAACGACATTGTCTTGTCTGCCAGAAGCCCCATTTTGGTAATTGATTCCACCTACGTACAGACCTAATGGGAGGGGCCGTGGTTCTCCTGTATCTCGGGCCTGGGTAACCAAAGGGTGGTGTATGTAAGCCTTTGTATCCAGTGCGCACTCGGGGCGACCGTCGTCTGGGCCGTCCAGGGTAGCCAGAATCGATGGGTCACCCGCAAGCTCCGTGTCGATCGACTCGAAGGCTGTTCTGAAAGGGATCGTCAGCGGCTTCCTGAGAGCACCAGCATTCCAATTCCCAGGAGCCTTGATATCATACAACGGGGCTGGGGCGGGGAGCACTGTGTCCAGATATGATTGATATCTACCAGACTGGAGATTCGGCGGCTGTCCGTACAACTCAAACGCGCCCCCTGGAGTATTAGCTTTTGCAAGATGCCAACATAACGTCGGAAACTCTTTCGCGGTTATCTTACACTGGGCATATAGCCCAATGATCAGCTTTAAGGCTTCCGAACCATTATTCCGTTGATCAGATGTGGATGGCCTCCAAGCGCGACGACTCCGACTCCGAGATCGGGCCATTGCCAGAGGGCGTGGGGGTGCGCGCGGCCGTTCACACCTGATATGGGCCCAGAGTGGCTATGGTGCACATACACGCGTGCACGTGTATGTACACGTGTCATGTTTACACGCGCGCACGCCTGAACACGTAAAATGTGCGAGCATATATTCACCCATGGACATAACCAGCATGGGTCCTCGTGTTCGACCCCACACGAGCGTTGACAGCTTCCGAGTCTCCCATCAGCCATTGTCGATCCCTTCGAACAGCTTTCGAGTCGGCGCGGGCCCATTCTGGACACGAGTGCAAGATCCGCCGCACGGGCGGGCTGGGAAAACGCGAGCGGGCGTGACCATGGCACGCACTCACCACTCTGAAACATCGCCAGCAGTGCGATTGATAAGAGCGACGCCGAGCAAGGATGAGACATCGGAGTCAAGCGAACGTTGACAGGACGTCGAGGGAGACGGGGGTAGATGAGGCGGAAGGGAAGGCAATGGTGCAAGGGGGCGGTAGCAGGGCAGCCGAGGGAGGGGAATGGGATGAGGAGAGGGAAAGATGAAGCGACGATGGGGAACGACGCAAGAGTGAGGAGTCTGGCGAGGCGTGTCAATGCACGCTGCAATCTCAGTAAACGCAGGCTCGCAACCAGGGCTCGTCTGTGGTTCACGGGGGAGCGGGGTTGACATGGTTCGATGCGTCTCGATTTCGGGTGCGACAAACCTTCGGGGGGAGCGTGGCGGGGGACTTACGTATAGCCCATGGTTGCGCATGCAAGCTGGCAATTCAAATGGAACTTGCCGCGGCTCTCTGTGACCGTGAGCCACCACGCACCACATCATGGGCCGCATGATGTCCCATGTAGTATGGCTGGCGCCTGGCCCGCTCCGAGCCAGGCGATCGAGCTCGAGATCGGGGCAGTCGGTCTCAATGTCGAGTGTTTTTTCATGTTCTGGCCCAGCGGGGGCCAACCCCGAGTGTCAACGAACCGTCGCCGGATCGTCATCGGATCGTCAATCGTCAACGCTCCGTGGTGTCAACGCTCAATTGTGAGGATGTCTCAGGCGAAATCGTCATTTTCTCAAACCGTCAACGGATCGTCAATCGTCAACGTCACCGGACCTTCAACGCTCCCCGCGCTGGACCCGACGGCCAGATATTGGGTGAATGGTTGCGTTTCGGCTAGATTTCGGTGAATTCGTTAGGACGCACATCGATGTATTAGCCAAACTCGCCTCGCAGCGGTCACCGAGCATCGACCGCTCTCGATCAGAGCGACGCGTTTCGAGCCCAGTCCAACCGTGAAGACGAGCACACCCAACTCCGACCACCCCCCGTATCTCGACAATACGCTCCGACCTCGTGTTGAAAAAGAGCAGCCCCTACCTAATCTTTCTCCAAAGCGGCCAGGCGGGCGTCGCGGTCCCCCTGCAGGATCTTGTTCTCAGCGTGGACGCGGTCGATCGTCGACTTGATCGAGAGGCGCCCGATCAGGACCTGGCGGAACTCACCATCGTCGAGGCTCTTTTTCACGGAGGGCATCTTCTGGGAGAGGAGGTCCGAGAGGTTGGGGATGCCCTGGACCTCCTGGTTCAGCTTGCTCATCTCCTGGGGCGCATGTTTTTTTTTTCGGTCGGGGTCTCGATCGCCATTTACACCTCCAGCATCCATCATCATCTCTCACATACATCCTCCATCCCACGCCCATCACGTCCTCCTCCCCATCATATCGATTACCCATCACCCTTCGCCTCATTCACCCCATCTCTTGTGTCCCCCTTTCACCCCGTGCATGTCACGATGTGGCGGATAAAGGGGGGATGATGAGGGGGTGGAGGAGGAGGGTGGTGGAGGAACAGAGGAGGATGTGGAGGAGGAGGAGGAGGAGGAGGAGGAGGAGGAGGAGGAGGAGGTGGCTCGAGGAGTTAGACACCCCGATGCATCCTTGTGCAGGTTGTTCAGGCGGCCTGGCTCGTCCCTACAGAACGCCCAGCTCATGTCCTTCTCATTCGCGACGTTGTTGAGGATCGTGTGGCTCTGGACGGTCACGGCGGCGTACCTGGCGCACAGCTCCTTCGCGGGCTTCATCAGCTCTGCCACTGCGTTAGTCTGCTTGGCAACCTTCTTGGCACTGCCCGCCTCCTCAGCTCCATCGGCCGTTCTCTTGGTCGTGCCCTTGCCCTTCTGGCCTGTCTGAGCCTCTGCCTGCGTGCCGTCGCCGCGCCTGGCCGCCTTCCTCGGCGGCGCTGCGTCTCCTGGCTGCCCCGCCGGCTCCTGCTCGCCGCCGCCGACGATCGCCGCGGCTGCCTGGCCGCCGCCACTGGCGATCTGGCCCTGCACATGATCAGCGGCGATGTGCCGCTGCACCCACTCCTGATGGTGCGTCCACGCCTCGGCGAACTTCTCGTCATACGTCTTGACCGTGTAGAGCGCCTTGAGGTTCTCGGTGGAGCCGTCGTAGGAGATGAAGGGCTCGCCCATGGCAATGCACTTCGTGAAGTGCCTCACCGCGGCGGCCCAACCCATCTTACCACCGCCCTCCTTCCACGCAATACGA
This sequence comes from Prorocentrum cordatum, assembly GCA_963575745.1. Taxonomy (NCBI): domain Eukaryota; class Dinophyceae; order Prorocentrales; family Prorocentraceae; genus Prorocentrum; species Prorocentrum cordatum. The sequence continues at coordinate 140,681 of CAUYUJ010017158.1, read as the reverse complement.
GGGAGTGCGAGGTAGGAGCCGCGAGTGCCCCACGTCTTGGACATGGTGGTCACGAGCAGCTTGGACTCCTTGAACTCGGCGTGCTCCTTCCTTGCCCAGTTGGCCCTGAAGGCCTCTTGTTTCTTCCACAACTCCTTACCTTTGCACCCCTGCCCGCACGCATTGTAGTCATTCTTCAACTGCTCGTTGCCTGCTATCGCGCGCTGCCGCGGCCCTGCAGCACGGTTCCCAGCGGCGCCCCTGCAGGCGAAGACGTGCCCGTCTTTCTCCAACTCCTCTCAGAAGGCCTTCTCCTTCGCGTCCTTCTCAGACAAGGTCGGGGGGGCGTGATTGTCGATGTCAGCGCTCTTGTCCTTGCCGCTCCACTGCCTCATCTGCTGGACGGGGCTGCTCCTGAGGAGCTCCACGAGCTTCGTCATGATGTCATCCTCGTCTGGCGACGCGTCGGCGATCATCTTGTTGATGTTGGCAGCCTCGCCGATGAACTGGTCGACGGCGGACCTGCCAGAGAACAAAAAGGAGGGGGATGTGGTGGACATGAGGAGGAATCTGATGAGGAGGAGAAGGAGGGGGAGGAGGAATAGTTGGACGGGGATGGGGAACGAAGGTCAGGCGGATGGAGGAGGACGAGGAGGATCAGATGAGGCGAAGGGAGCCTGAGGGCGAAGAGGATGGGCGGTTGGGGAAGGATAAGCGAAACAGCGAGGAGGACGACAGGCGAACGAGGGGGACCTGTGGTGAAGAGGAAGGGGCAGCCACCAGCGGAAAAGAAGGGGCGATGCGGGCGAGGCACGGGGAATGACGATGAGGAGATAGAGGAGGTGGAGGAATGAGCATCGGACGAGGACGAGTTAGGCGTGGGTTGGATCCCGATCACCTCTTGGTGGACTTCGGGGGCGTCTCGCACACGTGCTCGCTGAAAAAAGCGGGCGGGGCGGACTCGACTCCATCGAGACGCATCTCGTGAGAAGGAGCCGCGCTCCGTTTCTCCCCCCGCCCGCTTCGTGCTGATGTGGCTGGCCGTGCCGCTGTCGATCGCACATCATCGGCTGCCACCGTCTCGGCCTCGATGAAGCCGCCCTTCTCGTCGCCCGCGCACTCGGTCGAGGCGTTGCCGCCGTCGTCCGTGACCGACTTATTGCTCAGCGGCGCGACGTCCTTAGAGGCAGTGGTGGGGACATCGGTCATGAGGGGGGGGCCGCAGAGTCTCCCCCTCATGAGGCAGTGGTGGGGACATCGGTCATGAGGAGGAGGAGGAGGAGGAAGAGGAGGATGAGGAGGAGGAGGGGGAGGAGGAGGAGGAGGAGGAGGAGGAGGAGGAGGAGGAAGATGAGGCGGAGGAGGAGGAGGATGAGGAGGCGGCGGAGGAGGGTTGAACGCGCGGTCCTCAGGGGGGTCCACAGGGCGGCACTCAGCGAGGTAATCCACCTTCAAGTGCGGGGTCGGGATCATGCCGTCATCGTCGATCTCGACAAACGGCGACGCTGGTGTGGGGACGCACCTCACCATCTCGCTGTCAGACGTTACAGCCCGAACGTCAAGGCCACCATCCCTCTGCACGATGCCCTGTGGTGAATCCACGTGTTCATCTTCACGAGCAGTATCGCCACTTTCCCGAGCCACTCCGCCATCCTCGGGGGCGCAGGCTACCATCTGACATCGTACTATCACACATCATGATCCTCCTCATCCTCTACCACATCCCCCATGTCCTCCTCATCATGGTTATAACCGCATCATACACCACGTGTGTAGTTGACGACAAGTTGACGACGCGTTGACGGTACGTTGACGGCCCGTTGACGGATCGTTAACTTGCATGTGTGAGCTCACGTTCAGACGTCAGTGCACATATACGTGGGCGAGAAGGGAGGTAGACACGGGAAGCGGAGTAGGGATCGGCGTGGGATGCGTGATGGAGTGAATGATGATGGATGTCAGTGATCATGACAGGTGTGCAAGTGGGGACGGTGGCCAGTCCTCGGTCTCGACGAGCGTCCGCGTGCTCTGCAACGGCGGTCGCTCCTGGACGACCCAGGCAGAAGGCTGGCCCGCTGCCTGCAGCTCGGCCGGTCCCAACCCGCTGCGAAGACGCCGCTCGGGCGTCCTCTCTGGCACCCCCTCGGCAGCGTGAGTAAATGGCGAGACGGAGAAAGAGGGCTGCCTGTCGGGGTACTTGTCGGGGTCGTGCGAGTCCGAAGTGACGAAGTCCTGCTGGTCCTTCGCCCAGGAGTCGATATCAGCCACGAGCTGCTCGTCGAAGCCAGGCGGGAGCATCGCCTCGATGAGGGATCCCTCGGCCTCGCGAGACGTGGTCTTCTTCATGTCGAGAAGCGGCGCCTCGTCGCTGCTCGCATCCACGACCTCGGCAGCAGCTGGTTCCGCCGCCCGTGGGACCTCGCTGCCAGAGGGGGTGTCCTCCTGCTCTGCCGCCCGCGGCTCCTGGGAGCGCTCTTTGTATATTCTCATCCCCCCCCCCCCCCCCCTTACCCTCATCATTCTCATCATCCTCGCACTATCCTTGTTAGTCGTCTCGAGACCCCCCGACCCGCAGGAGCGTCGCGAGCTGGAGGGGGTGTTGCCCGTCGTCGACGGGGGGATGGTTTGTCTAATCGTGGGGAGGTGTTCGAGTTCGCCCCCTCGGTGGCATATGTCCTCAGGCGCTGCCGCGCTCCCACGCATCAACGCCTGCCCGAGCGGCGTTGACATCCAGTCGGCTGGCACGTAGGATCGTTCTCCCCAGGACACTGGAATCAAGTTCGCAGGAGGACACTTGAGCATTGCAATGCTGACGGGTCGGGCGGGGGGAGGGTTAGGGGCTTGGCAGCACGCAGTCTCTAAGCATGGGTTCCCTCCGATATCGGGGGCGTCGGTTTCTATTGCGTCAAGGGCTGGTTTAGTCTAATATCGACGAGCTCCAGCTGCTGGGGGCGGCCTAAGTAAGCTATGCGGTTAATTCCGACCCCCCTCGAGGGCAGCAGGACGGGCGGAGGGGGGGGGAACGGGATGGGGGATAGGAGCCGAATGGGAGGCGAGGGATGAGGATGAGGAGGATGGCGAGGCGAGGGGGATGCGAAGGAGATGATGGGGACGAGGAGGATGAGGATCCGAACGCAGCCAGTGGCTCAAGCGCTGATCGGACATCGGTTTGATGTTCCATTGCCGTTGGTTTCACTCGTTTTTCACATCAAAGCCAACAAGCTTCGAACCGATGTAGTGTTACTCCTGGTCCCGACTGGCAATGTGTTATTTTTACACCAGGCCGTCACCACGAAAAATCAGGAAGCTCGGGTACATCTGGGATCGCCGAGGCCGAACTCGGCCCCGCCTGGTGCTGCGGCCTGCTGGCCGAACTCGGCGCCGCCGTGGGCGACCGCGCCGCCGTGGGCGACCGCGCCGCCTTGGACGACGGCGCCTCGGGCGCCGGCTGGCTCGCGGCGGGCCGCTTCTTCAGCACGGGCTCGCAGACGGAGGTGCCCAGCTCCGCGGTGGCGGTGCCCTTGGTCTCGGCCTTCGGCTTCACCGCGGCGGGGCGCTTGAGGACGGGCTGCTCATCCTCGTCCGCCTTGGGCGGCTCGGCGAGCTGGTCCGACGCGTCCTCGTCGCTGCCGTCGGAGTCGCCCGCCTCCTCCTCTGCATCATCAACATCATCGTCATCTGCTTCTTGTGGATGATCACGTGCACTGTCAGCACGATGATCTTCTGGCAGCACTGTCAGCACTGTCAGCACTGTCATCATCATCTACTTTCTGTCCAGATGGCTTCTTGTGGATCTTCATCGTCGGCCTTTTCATCACAACTTTTCCCTTTCCAGCTGTTCTGTTGTCCAACAACCACGCTTTCTTCCTCGATTCCATTTCTGGTTTGTCGATCTTGCCAGTGATGAAGTCGCGGCCGATGATTTTCATGAAGTTGATCGCGTCGGCCTCATTGGCGTAGCCAACGAGTTGACACTTTTGCTCGGCCTTCGACTTGCCTGGAATTGGCCTCCACAGGACTAGCCACTCCACGCTGTGTTTGACTACCTTCTTCAGCTGCAGCTTCTCACCCTTGTCCGTGGGTGAGACGGTCTCCCAGATCACGCCGTCGTCGGACGAAGCGTTGGGGACCATTCCCATGTCCTGATCTGGGACGCGCCACTCTGTGCCATCGCCCCAGACAGCAACTAGAACCGACTTGCCGCACTCGCTGCGCTGCTCCATCCTCTTGGCGTACTGCGGCGTGCCACTGCCGCTACCGCCCTTCCCAACACGATACGCCACCTGGCTGGCGTACAGCAGCGATAACAACCAAAAACGAGTAGGAGGATACGGATGAACGGTGCCAGGACGGTGACATGGGCAGCGCGGGAAGGGAGTCGATGAGGACGAGGAGCGGAGGAGATGAGGAGCAGGAGGAAGAGGAGGGCGACCAGGAGGGAGCACACGATGAGTAAGTGGAAGGTGCGGAGGATGGAGGGCGAATATGGAAACTCTGACTGTGGGTTATCGCACCCTTGCTCCTCCGTCACCCTCGCCACCTTCATGTTCCCTCCTCCTCTTCTCCTGATCCTCCTCCTCCTCCTCCTCCTCGCAATCCTCCTCCACCTCCGCCTCATCCTCCTCATTCTCGTCCTCCTCATCCTCCTCCTCATTCTCCTCATCTTCCTCCCCCGCCTCCCACCTGCATGTCCTTCGCGAACTCAAACGTCCACGTCGCCGCCGGCGATGGCGATGCCTCGGAGCGAAGAGGCGGATGAGGATAAAGCTGACGAGTCAGATCCAGGAGGCGGAGGATGATGAGGAGGATGAGGGGGATGGAGCAGAGGAGCTCGAGGAGCCAGAAAGGAGGGGAAGGAGGGATGGAGTGAGGACGGAGAGAGGATGATTGGAGGATGAGGAGGAGGATGAGAAATATGAGGATGCTAAGGACGAATATGAGTAGAGAGTCCGAGGAACCGAAGGAGGAGGAGAAGGCTGATATATGAGTGAGGACAGCACCAATGTGGTGTCAACGCGTGCGTTGACACCCCATTGACGCATCGTTGACGCTTTGGGGTGTGGATGTGTGTTTTATAACGGAAGAGCTGCCGTGCTGCTGGGCTGCCCGCCGTGGGCTGCTGCGTGTTGATCCGGTCGATGGGTGTCCTGCTGAGATGGGCCCAGCCCCCCTCCGCACCCCGCTCTCACTGTCCAGCACATCTCAGCATTGGTGTTGAATCTCCCTCCTCATCATCATTAGCAATACCAGCACCATCATCAGCATCATCAGCATCAGCATCACCATCATCATCATCATCATCACCATCATCATCATCATCATCATCATCCTTCCAGCTTATAATTTTCATCCTCTTAGCTCAGCCCTCACCATCCCCCTCTACATCCACCTCCCCAATCCACATCTTCATCCTCCTCTTCCTCCAGCTCCCGATCCCATCGCATGTCATATCACTCCCTCCATCCTCTCTCCAGCACCTCCGAGGTCATCATCACAGACAAGCGTCATCTTCCTCCCTCCTTCCTGCGAGGGCGATGGAAGGATGATGATGATGAGGAGGAGGAGGAGGAGGAGGAGGAGGAGGGAGGAGGAGGAGGAGGAGGAGGAGGAGCAGAAGGAGGAGGACGAGGGGGGTGGGGAGATGGGGGTGGTGGAGGGAAGGAGGGAGGGGGTGAGGGTGGAGGAGGACGAATACTTGCTTTGGCTCAAAACCCGCGTCCTGCTGCGCCACCGCCGAGTGCGGCTGCGGCGAGGGCGGCTGCGGCTTGCCCGAGAAGCACGCCGCCCACCGCGGGATGCGATCAGGCCTGGGAGACTGGTAGTGGAGCAGTGAGAGAGTGGGGGGTGAGGAGGAATGCGCGCCTGCAAAGCGCCGCCGCCGTGTGTCTCAGCATCGCGCGGATGGACCGCGCGGCGTCGTCGGCCCAGCCCTTGAGCTGGCCCGCCAAGTGCCACGCACATTCGTTCTCCCGTCCGAGAACGACCAGCACATCCTTCATCATGGACTGCTTGATGCCACCCGATGGGGCGATCGCCCTGAAGTCGATGATGAGCTGCTTGTGCGCGATGAGCGCATCTGAATCTAGTTCGCCCTCGAGATCTGTGGTGTATTTCACGGCATCTGGTGTGGTGATGTGGCGCCTAGCCACCTCGAGGAGCTCCTGTGGTGCGGCCTGGCTGCTTCCGCGCCCCTCTGCCATCTTGACAAAGAATGGCTATGGCGAAGAACGGGCGCAGGGATGCTGGAGGGGAGTGTGTTGCGGCATCGTTGTTGGATCCTGGATTTGCAACATGCATCGCTGGTGTATCCTGGACTTTGGACGGGAGGCCCGTGGACGGGAGAGCGTATTGCAGCATCCATGATGGATGTCCGTGAACGGGAACGTGGATATACTGCAACATCGACGTTGGATCCTGGATCTGTTCTGGTCTTCTGGTCCTCTCCCCTCCCTTACTCATCCTCTGTCCTCCTCCTCCCAGCCGCCTCCTCGTCCTCCTCCTCCTCCTCCTCCTCCTCCTCCCTCCCCCTCCTCCTCTTCTTCCCCCTCCTCCTCTTCCCCGTCCTACTCCTCCTCATCCTCCTCCTCCTCCTCCTCCTCCTCGTCATTTGCTTCCCGAATATTACTTCCCGAGTTTTTTTTATGTTTAATCAGTACGTCTACTAAATGTACGAATATACAAGAGGGAGCAGAGTTTTTTGTTTGGAATTCACACAAGATGCGCAACATATTCAAAGTCCTTACAATCACTTACAGTTGATAGCACGTCGGTGAGCGAGCAAGAAAAGTAGGTGCAGCACCTATTTTTTTAGGAGCAAATGCACGCACCGGCTTTTTAGCCGCATCCAACCTCAGGGCTCAAGCGAGGGCGCCGGTTTGGGATTCGTCACCGGATCCAGCGGATCCACCGGATCTGTCCGGAAACGGTGCCGGAGGCCGCTCTGGGCTCCTCTGGGCACCTCCCCCGGGGCCGGTTTTGTGAGGATGTCTCAAGCGAGGGCGCCGGTTTGGGATTCGTCACCGGATCCACCGGATCTGTCCGGAAACGGTGCCGGAGGCCGCTCTGGGCTCCTCTGGGCACCTCCCCCGGGGCCGGTTTTGTGAGGATGTCTCAAGCGAGGGCGCCGGTTTGGGATTCGTCGGCGGATCCACCGGATCCACCGGATCTGTCCGGAAACGGTGCCGGAGGCCGCTCTGGGCTCCTCTGGGCACCTCCCCCGGGGCCGGTTTTGTGAGGATGTCTCAAGCGAGGGCGCCGGTTTGGGATTCGTCGGCGGATCCACCGGATCTGTCCGGAAACGGTGCCGGAGGCCGCTCTGGGCTCCTCTGGGCACCTCCCCCGGGGCCGGTTTTGTGAGGATGTCTCAAGCGAGGGCGCCGGTTTGGGATTCGTCACCGGCGGATCCCGGATCTGTCCGGAAACGGTGCCGGAGGCCGCTCTGGGCTCCTCTGGGCACCTCCCCCGGGGCCGGTTTTGTGAGGATGTCTCAAGCGAGGGCGCCGGTTTGGGATTCGTCACCGGATCCACCGGATCTGTCCGGAAACGGTGCCGGAGGCCGCTCTGGGCTCCTCTGGGCACCTCCCCCGGGGCCGGTTTTGTGAGGATGTCTCAAGCGAGGGCGCCGGTTTGGGATTCGTCACCGGATCCACCGGATCTGTCCGGAAACGGTGCCGGAGGCCGCTCTGGGCTCCTCTGGGCACCTCCCCCGGGGCCGGTTTTGTGAGGATGTCTCAAGCGAGGGCGCCGGTTTGGGATTTCGGTCACCGGATCCACCGGATCTGTCCGGAAACGGTGCCGGAGGCCGCTCTGGGCTCCTCTGGGCACCTCCCCCGGGGCCGGTTTTGTGAGGATGTCTCAAGCGAGGGCGCCGGTTTGGGATTCGTCACCGGATCCACCGGATCTGTCCGGAAACGGTGCCGGAGGCCGCTCTGGGCTCCTCTGGGCACCTCCCCCGGGGCCGGTTTTGTGAGGATGTCTCAAGCGAGGGCGCCGGTTTGGGATTCGTCACCGGATCCACCGGATCTGTCCGGAAACGGTGCCGGAGGCCGCTCTGGGCCCCTCTGGGCACCTCCCCCGGGGCCGGTTTTGTGAGGATGTCTCAAGCGAGGGCGCCGGTTTGGGATTCGTCACCGGATCCACCGGATCTGTCCGGAAACGGTGCCGGAGGCCGCTCTGGGCTCCTCTGGGCACCTCCCCCGGGGCCGGTTTTGTGAGGATGTCTCAAGCGAGGGCGCCGGTTCTACCATGATTTTTGCGTTGGGTCGACGTTACAAATGTTTAGGACTAGGTTATACATCAGTTAACATAGAGTTAGCAACGTGCGTGCCGCAATTGTGTTGCAACTGCATTGCAAATCCTGGTAACCCAGGTCTTACCTCGTGTTAACTTATGTTATTTTTTCACAAAAAAAAGAAAAGCTAAACCATTAGGAAGTTGTACGTTCGCGGATCATCATGCGGGATGCATTGACATGGTATACAACCCTGGGTTCTGTGGAGGAATCCCAATCCGTAGCTGGATTTGTGCTCGAGCCATGTCACGGCGTCGGGCCCAGACACCACAGCAAGCTATCGAAACCTCTGCGATCGTAAATTCTGTAGTTTCCGTGAGCACATTAGTTTCCGAGCTGCGCGAGCTGACGCCCGCGGTGCAATACTCTACGTCGTGGCGACGAAAACTTGCGAAAGAAGAGTTGTACAAAACGGCTAACTGTTACACGCCATATGGCACCGTTTGCCAAGAGGCTGAAGCCCTTGGCAAGGACGGCGCCTTGAAAATCTACTACGCCAGTCCGTTCGCTTTGCTTTCACATGCTGCAGAGAGCTCAGATTTGTTCTTCAGGCTTTTGAAAAAGATTGTTTCGGATGCCCCCGATGGCGGGATAGACGTGTGCTACTATCTAGACAAGGCCAAACCAGGCCATTATGCGAGGACCGATACAGCTCGATCAACACAATGCTTGTATTGGACGATTATACAATTCCCCTCCTGGTTTCGCTCAAGGCGCAACGGTTGGATACCCTTTGCATACGTGACAGTGAAGAGCTTGGACAACGCAGCGATGACAGACGGGATGCTGGTGAGATTCATTGTGAACACGTTCGACTCTTCAATGGCCGAGCTGTCATTTTCCAGAGGTTTTGGCGTTCGTGGGGTTGATGGTGACATTGTTGTAATTCGTGCAAATCGCCAGCTCATGTTGGCAGATTGGGAACAGCACGTTAAAACGTTTTCTCTCAAGGGTCCTTGTGGTATCGTGCCATGCGGTGTTTGCAAAAACGTGGTGGGGCGATGCAGGCCATTGCGCGATCCCTATCTAGTGCACATCCACAGTCCCGAGTACCACAGGTTCGACAAGCACACTCCAGAATCGTTTACAGAGCTTGCCCGTCGCATCAAACACATTGCGGAGAACAGCCCTGGTGAGCTTAAAATGGCAGAGATGACATCTGGGTTGAAGTACTCTGCCGACGAGGTGCCATGGGACGACGAGGTCCGAGGGAGGCTGAAGCCACCCTTAGGGGCATACACGGACTGGATGCATCATTTCCTTGCCAGCGGTGGGCTGGCACAATACGAAATCAATGGGTTGGTGCTGAAACTAAATGCATTCGGTATCTCATTGGCTGACATTGACGCTTGGAAAAACACAGTGCGACTTCCTCATAATCATACAAAGTTGAGCAACACGTTTTTCGTTGACCGTGTCAAGCCAAATACGAACGGACACATCAAAGCGTTTGCGTCGGAAGCTATGACAGTAGTTCTTGTTCCCGGATTTTTTATAGACTACCATCGTGCCGTGCTCGCCCATGAAGAGTTGCAGCCATACTTGAACAGTTTCGATTTGCTTCGTGTTATCATTTGTATTTTCCAGCGGGGCGATAGGCGTGAGTTGCCAACGCTCCGCAGCGCCATGCAATCCCATCACGAGGTGTATGCTCAGCTTTACCATTGCATCGCAAAGGTACACGGACAGGCGCACATCCCTGAGTATTGGGAATATTGGGGCCCTCTGCTAAGCTGCTTCGGCCCTGAGCGCCACCACAAATTATTCAAGAGGGTGTGCTCGTACAGTTTTAACAAATTCGGGCGAAGCTCCCTCGCGCACGACGTTCGCGCGTGGATAGGTGAACTCCGCAAGGAAGAACTATTCATGGCCATGCACCTCTGCGGCAAACGTCGGCCGTGCAATGTTTCACTCCCCTGGCCAGGCTGTAGCAAGCCTGTCATTATTAACGAATGGTCGGGCAGTTTGAACACGGAAGCGGGCATGCTATCAAAAGGCGACGTGGTGCAATACACGTGCGGTGGCTCATTGTGCGTGTCAGTCGTCCTTGGTTTCGGCAGCACGGGGTCTTCCGAGGTTGAGCGATTTCATGCAGTCGTGCAATGTTGCACTATGATCTCTACGTCAGTGTGGCGCGTGTCCGAGCGCGTGGCGGTCGTGATGGCTTCTGCCCTCATTGGGAGTCTGCCATGGGTACCTACAGCAGGCGGAAACATAGCCGTGATGTTGCACGCGTCTCCGTCCAGTTAGACTGACGTGCACCAGCAACAAAAAAGTGTATATGTATAGGTGTGTACGCATGTATGTATGTGTAAATGTATATAGGTATATATGTGTATACGTGTATCTGTGTATTGACCCACCCATACGCATATGTGTATATGTCTATATACATGATATACATGATTGCGTTGGTGTCCTAACTTATTCGATATATCCTGTACGCGTGTATCTCCCCCTCGTTCACTCTCTGCGTAAACACATCGTTGGATTTCGTTGCTACCCCGCCCCGCCCTTCCAAGGGGGAAAAAACACCCCCGCGACAATGCGGCCCCTAGAAGGCAACTAGTGCGGCCCAAGATGCGCCCAAGACGGCCCTGCGCCGCTCCATGAGGCCCAAATGGGGGGTCTCTCGCGGCCCATGGGGCCACGCATAAGCGTCAGAACATCATGCAGCCATCCATTCAGAGATCATCGCGACGTTGATGAAATCACCATGCGTATTCTTTTGGCTCGAGTGTTTTCGTGGCGATAGCAATGCGGCAGTGGGTGGCTACAGCCCCACGCCGCGAGGACTGGCAGGTTCAAGCCGCCAGGCCGCAAGCAACACCGTCCACTCATGTGCGCGCGGGCCCATTTCCTTTGCCAGGCACGGGGTACGGCGCCATAACGTATCGCGACCGTGATCAGGTGTTCAACGCTACTGGCGTGAGCATTGCAATCAGAAAGCGGCCTGGCTGGAGCGCAAGGATGCTCACCCTCAGCGGCCCTGCGGTGCGCATCGACGAGGCCAAGGAGATGGCGGACGAGATCATTCTGCGTAGCCAGTTAAGCCCTTGGTCACATTCGTTCGAGTACAGCCCGTGGGTGTGGGATGGAGAAGCGAAGCCCTCCATCAAGTTCTACGTCATCGGCCTCCAGCAGATCGGTATGGACCCGAGGATGGACCACGGCAACGAGCTCATCCAGCAGTTACGTCAAAGATCGGGCCGCAATTACGGGATCGATCACATCGACCAGGTCGTCGACACCAGATGCTTCCATTACCCGAAAGTGACGTGGCCACACATAGGCGAGCACATTCGGTTCTTGGAGAACGTTGTGAATCACAACTCGTTTCAGGGTTGGCTGTCTGCGGTGAAGACGGAGTTCATCAATCGTTCGTCTACTGACTCTCACGTCATTGCCACGTACTGCAGGCAAGGTATCCACAGGAGCGTAGGGTGCTGTCGGATCCTTGCAGAGATTTTCAAGATACTAGGGTATGATGTGGAAGAGCCGATTTGGTGCACTCAGTTCCGCTCGTTCCGTAACAAGTTCTGCGCGCATGACTGTTGGGAGTGCGGTACGTACTGTGAAGGGCGCGACGAAGTGTTTGCTCAGGCTGCCAACGTGTGGCGCAGCTTCGGGTAGTGCAGCTCGAGCTCCCGACGTGCGAACGCACGTCGCGCTTCGTTGGTTGCTGTGAGTCGGGACCCTGCTGGGTGGCAGCGCACAGACAAATCGTAGCGGGGAGGGGGAGGAGGAGGAGGAGGAGGAGGAGGAGGAGGAGGAGGAGGAGGAGGAGGAGGGAGGAGGGAGGGGAGTGAGGAGGAGGCGCTTGAGAAAAAAACAAAATCAGCAGGTATAGAATGTATGCGGGGGTGACCCCCCGAAATGCGTTCTGGCACCCCCCCCCCCCTAAGGATCCTTAAGGGGGGGTTTTCAAGGAGCTCATTTTTCCAGCCGATGGCTCTATCAGTCCTCGCATGAGGGGGAGGAGGAGGAGGAGGGAGGCAAAGGTTGAGTCGCAAAAAACATACCGTGCAAATCTGCGTCGCGTAGGACCACGCCCCTGGGGTCCGAGTCTCCGTGGGCCACTACGGGAACACCCAAACCAGGGTTGCGCCCCCCCCGCCGTCTTGGCTGCCAACATCGTTTCAGAGTTATGTTACATGCGCATCCCGGTGGACCTGCACCGGACTGCGCTCCCAGATTTACCCCGCCCCCCGTGATCACAAGTTGCCTCTGCAAACCCTTCGCTCAGAGAAAGGGTGTAACACCGCTGTAACACCCTGTAACACCTTGTAACACCGCTAGCGCTGACGACCTGTAACACCGCTGCGGCAGCAGCGTCAGTGGTGTTACACCGAGGCCGTCGCTGTAACACCAGTGTAACACCTTGTAACACCACTGCGTCCTACCGTAGCCAGTGTTGGCTCGAGGTTTGGAGGCTTCAGCCCATCGTTGCGCCGTGCGGCTGCAGCCCAGCTTGCGACATCAGCTTAGTCAACTCCATTCGGTGCTCGCGATGGCAGCCCCTGCGGCAGGTGCTGTGTGCGCCGAGGCGATTGGTCAAGTTCCACCGTTGCCCGAGTGCCTTGGAGGGGCTCAGACTCGCCGTGGAGAACGACGTAAGATTGGCGTCAAGAAGTCGCTCGCAGATGCGCATGGTCTGAGTCACGAGGAGTGCCGTGCCATGGTGGAAGAGAAGCTGGCAGCTGATCAGGACCGCCCAGCGCTGCCAGATGGTCAGGTCTCTCCAGAGGCCCCAGCGGACCAAGGCACGTGCAAGTGTGGAAAGGCGAAAACTCCTGGCGCAAAGCGCTGCCATGACTGCCAAAGCGACGCTACCAGAATGAGCCGTGCATTGAAGTCTCTTGGAGGTGACATGGCTGAGCGCTGGAGGGATGCCATCAACACTGGCGGCATCGACGGCGAGGAGTTCAAGAAGCTTGCCTCGGGCAAGCTCCCGAAGGAGATCGCCAAGATGATGGAGTTTCGCATTGAGGAGACGTTCACCGACGAGTGCACGCTCGAGATGGTCGGCACTGGCGACTTCTTGGACGAGGAGGACATGACGGAGAAGTACAAGAACAAACCCAAACGACTCGCAGCCATCCTCAAGAATGCGAATCGCTACTATTGCGACATTGCGGAGACGGAGTACATCGAGGACATGACGTACAAGAGCAGGAAGTCTCTGATGCAGAAGCGCTCGCACAAGGAAACCTGCGCGGCATCGGGGGAGCAGAAAGTTAAGAAAGTCAAGGTGGAGAAGGAGAAGCCAGCGAAGAAGGAGAAGGAGAGCAGTGAACAGACGCCGCTCACTGGGGCTCAGAGTACGAGGATCACGAAAATGATTGCGGCGGCCAAGAAAGAAAATGAGGAGCTCGCTGAGAAGGTCAACAAGTGCAAGGATGCCGACTCCGCCGACTGGGTGAAGTACATGCCAGGCTACGTCTTGCCGAGGTCCGAGGCTGCGACCACCAAGCTCGAGGCGCACTTGCTTGTTCTCGAGTCGATCTCCGAGAGTGGCTCTTGCCCGAGCTTCCAGACGATCGCGAAGGAGCGCAAGGACATCGCGTCCGAGATCAAGGAGACGAAGCGCGTGTTGGACGTGCAGATGAGCGAGGCTCAGGCCGCCGCTGGTGTGGGCGTGGCCTGAATGCCACATGTGGGCGAGGTTTGTCCCGCCCCCTGATTTTCTCGTGGCAGCTTGATCGTACGCAATCGGGGCGCCTGCTACGATCTTGCTCGTGTGTTTGGGGACAGGGGCTGCAGCCGCAGAAAAAAATCAGCGGGAGAGAGGGAGGAGGAGGAGGAGGAGGAGGAGGAGGAGGAGGAGGAGGAGGAGGAGGAGGAGGAGGAGGAGGAGGAGGAGGAGGAGGAGGAGGAGGAGGAGGATGAGGAGGAGGAGGAGGAGGAGGAGGAGGAAGGAGGAGGAGGAGGAGGAGGGGGTGGAGGAGGAGTGCGAGGGCCTTCGCGAGCCTTTGAAGGAAACGCGTGTCTGCACGAGTGGATTTCCCAATATGCTGCACTTCCCAGGCCCCAGGCCATCTTCCTCCTCCTCCTGCTGCTCCTCCTCCTAGTCCTCCACCTCTTCCTCCTCCTCCTCCACATCCTCATTCCCCTCCTCCTCCTCCTCCTCCTGCTCCTCCTCCTCCTCCTGCTACTGCCCCCCTCCTCCTGCTCTGCCAGGCGACTGCAGCAGTTTTGGCCCAACGTGGCCCGAGCGCCATCGCGAGGCTAAAGCCCTGCATATCATTCGCATCTATTTTAGGTTGCCTCGATGGTCCGAGCCTCTCTGAGTGAGTTCGTTGCCAAGCGCATGCAGTACATCGAACTCATGCAGGCCAGCGGTGTCAGCCCTGGCACCGCCAGGTGGGAGCAGCTGCTGTCGGACGGCGTGGCTGGCATCATGCAGATGATCAGGATGCACAGGCACTTCGCGCTGGACGAGGCGATGTATGTCAGACAGCTGCTGGACGACAAAGCGCTCCTCTCGCCAGAGTCCGTGGATGCGATCATGCAGCAGCTGGACGCGAAGGTCGACCTCAGCAGCGGCACCTCGTCGGGCCTGGGTGCCAGCCCCCCGAAGCAGACGCACTTCTTCCTGGACAACTACGTGACGGAGAAGATGTGGGCCTGTCTACAGGACCAGTCTGTGGCGAAGGAGAACAAGATGATGGCCGTCGTCAAGCTCTTCGTGGCGCTGGGGATGCGATTCCCCAACGAGAAGACGCACGCGCTGGGCTGCGCTCTCGCGACGCATGCTCACGGGCTCGAGGTGAACACGCTGTTGATGGACCGCCGCATGTTCAAGATGTGCTTCAAGGCGATCATCGACGAGAACCCATGCCTCCTGCTTGGGCCTGACACCTACCCCGAGACCGCCGCGAAGCTCCAGGAGTTGCATCCTGAAGTATACGCCCAAGCGTACCCTGATGATCAGCCTGCCCCATCTATGTGGCCAACTGATTATCGTGCCATGGTGAAAAGGATGACACCGTGCAGAGACACCAAGACAGGCGTGGACAAGGCGATGATCCAGTATGCAGCTTCCTCGGTCAGTGCGTCGGCCTCTCGCAGCTGCGGCCCATTGCCTGGGTTTCGGCTGTGCCCTCCAATGCCCAAGGCCCCAGGTAACAAGTTGGCTGCGATCCCGAACTTTACCTGTGAGCCGCCCGCGGCGCCGAGGGCGTTGGCTTCTCCTGCTCAGGCGCTATTGGCGCTGCCGCCGCCGCCAGGCCCAGAGCACCCAGTGCAGCCTGCGGCATCGACGATGCCCCCGCCCGCGGCTCAGCCTGAGACGCCGACCCCGCCCGCGGAGCAGCCTGCGGCGCCGACACGGCCGCAGCCTGCGTCTGGTGCCGAAGGCCTGCCAGCGTGGCCGCCGCCGACAACGGTGGTCGCGGGAACGACTGGGGCCGCCGTCGTGCCGACCCTGGCGGAGGCCACCGATCGGATCAGGCAGAGATTGCTCGCTGCCAAGTCGGATGCCAAGGCTGAAGCCGCTGGCGAAGAGGCCGATGGCCCGACCGACGACGGCGACGCGCCCGCCCCGAGTGGGAAGAGGCCTGCTGCAACACCTGCAGGCGGCAAGAAGGCGAAGAAGGCGAAGATGCGGAGGCCAGCAGCTGCTCCCAAGGTTCTTTGGGAGAGGGAGCCCCCTTGCCCGCGCGAGGGATCGGCCGCAGTCAACTACAAGGAGGGCCGCATCTACACCAGCACTCCGAGGAGGGGCTTCAGGGTGATTCGCGCCGTGCCCGACTACGCGACGGAGATTCGCATCCCGTGGGGGGCAGACAAGCCGAACAAGGCAGCCTGGAAGAAGGCGCTCAAGGCGATCGACGACTACCACCGTTGAGAGCAGAGGCTACAGCCCTGCTGAGCTGCGGTTAGCCATGCGAGGCTTGAGCCAGAACTCGGCGCGGGGTTGCCGAGCGCGCGTGGGCCAAACGTGAAAAACATCATCATCATCCTCCTCATCATCCTCCTCCTCCTCCTCCTCCTCCTCCTCATCATCATCATCATCATCATCATCATCATCATCATCATCATCATCGTCGTCATCATCGTCATCATCGTCATCATCAGCATCATCACCACCATCATCATCATCATCACCGCCAGCAGCATCATTATCATCATCATCAAGACGACCATCGTCATCATCACCATCATCATCAACAACATCACTATCATGATTATCTTCATCATCATCATGATCATCACCATGAACGCCAAACATCGTCACCACTGGTACTTTGGGTGGGGGTCCCTGGGGGGCCACGAACCGTGTGAGGGTTGTGCCAAAATGGGTTGCGGGAGCGAATGGGGCGTCGACGCTGGGGCCCCTGGTGGACCTCCCTCCTCCTCCTCCTCCGCCTCCTCCTCCTCCCTTCCTCCTCCTCCTCCCCCCCCCCTCCTCCTCCTCCTCCTCCTAGCGGCCCTCGTGCCT
This sequence comes from Prorocentrum cordatum, assembly GCA_963575745.1. Taxonomy (NCBI): domain Eukaryota; class Dinophyceae; order Prorocentrales; family Prorocentraceae; genus Prorocentrum; species Prorocentrum cordatum. The sequence continues at coordinate 123,969 of CAUYUJ010017158.1, read as the reverse complement.
CCTCCTCCTCCTCCTCCTCCTCCTCCTCGTCCCCTTCCTCCTCCCTCCTCCACCTTGTTGTGGTATGTTAACTGGTGTTATTTTATGTTAACTCATGTTAAAGTGAGTTAATTCCAACGCTTCCAACTTAAACTTTGATAGCGTGGCCGTATTATTTTAAGCATGGCCGCGCGTCAACAACAGCTTCCAGTTATGAGTCGTTACGCAATTATGTAACACGAGATGGGTTTAGGCGTCGGATATAACCATGTTGGTGGTTGCAACGTGGTTACAACAGTGTTGCAACTGTGATACAACATGGTTACAGCTTGCTGCAACTGTGATACAACATGATACAACCATCGGACAAACCACAAATCATGGTAGTTTGGGATTCGTCACCGGATCCACCGGATCTGTCCGGAAACGGTGCCGGAGGCCGCTCTGGGCTCGTCCTCTTCGCGCCGGGGGTGAGGATGACGTGAGTTCCACAGAAACTCCCTCAAATCACAATAGTACTGACTGGTTGTGATATTAAGTCGATGTAACACTATTGTAATGATTCCGCACTGCGGTTACGTCTTACTTCACTCGTATACACACTCTTATACACAGTTCCACGGTACTGCAGCATGCTGTATAGTGTGATATGCATGTTCAGCTATTCCTTGTACATTGTTATGGCGCAATTGTTTTACGTTTAGATCGTGTTTTGTGTACGGGTATGGTCATGCTGATATTTGTATCGCATGGTCTCGTATGGGGTCGGTTGTTATGGATACCCGTCTGCACGCAGGCCATACTCTAGCGTGTTGATTCGGGACAGTAGGAGAACAAGTCTGCGTTGTCCTTGCATGTGGTGAGGTGTTATACCCGTTTCACTCTGTCACAATACGATGTGCTAGATTGTGTATACGGTGTCATGTTATGGCATGATATGGTTTGGCATGGTATGCTATGGTACGACCTGCTACGCTATATTGTATTATGTTGAATTGTGTTATGTATGTCCATTATATGATGGCGTATGCTCTTATGTCATGGTAGGACATGCGTGCCGTAATGGTAACCATCGTCGCAAGTGCTGCTACATCATACCATGCCACATTCAGCTGTCATAGTGCGAATTGTGGTGTGATGACCAGGTATGGCTCGTGTCGCTATGGTATGCTATGCCATAGTACGCCATACTATAATACATGTTGTTACCATGCGATGTAACTTGCTGAGGTATGTTAGCAACATAATGCGCTGCTTTGGTATACTCTGCTATGCTAAAATGCGTCAGTGATGAACGTGTCCGCGTTTACCGTGTTCTTGAAGCCAATTCTGCCTGCCTCTTTGCTCATGCGTCGTGAAGCCTGGACGGCGTGACGCCTCCCCTCGGGGCTGTCTGTAATAAAAGGGTGCTGTCTTTCGTCGAGGACACGAAGCGGGACTCTCAGGGACTCCTGAGATCCTGTGGGGTCCAGCGACCACGGTGTGGTGTCGTCATACGTCCGAGGCGCTAGGCGGGACACTCAGGAACTCCCGGGATCCTGTGGAAGGGGGAGTCTGACGGCCGCGGTATGCAGGGTAATTCGGCAGACGTGAGCGCTTTCTTCAAATCTAACACCCCCAACCTGTCGGGTGGGGAACAATTCGGGGATGGACAGACCCCCCTTTAGTAAAACGTGGTTTAGTGAAAACGACCTGAGGCCCAAACCTGGCGGGCGCAAGCCTGGAAAATAGCGGCCACGGCGCCCTCTCGAGAACCGAAAACGGACAATTCACTAATCGACGTGTCACTGTTGGGGGTTCTGTCCACACCCGAAACAATCAAGACTGGAGTACCAGAACACATCCTCCTGCGGCATGTCTCGAGCCGGATCGATCCTTGATGGCCCCGAGGCCCGAAGGCATAGCGAAATCGCTGGCTGTGCAACACATGGTGCCGACAGGATCTCTACGCCACGAAAAGATGTACACAGACACCCTCCGACGAACTTCGCATGTACCTTCAGGGAGGGGACGGTGTAGAAAGTCGCTGGCTCTCTGTGGTGACTTATACACCGCCACCCTCCCCATGAGGCCCAGGAACAGGCCGGTGGAGGGTGTCTGTGTGTGCTTTTGTTTGTGGCGGGATGTCGAGGATTTCCTGGACCTCGCTCCTTCTCCAGGATGCCCCACAGTCTCACGATCTCGCCTGTGACCGCCGTGTCGACGTAGGGCACGCGGCCGCGCCCTCCGGCGCCGGCGGCGACGAGCGACTCCAGGTACAGGAGCTGCAGGTCCTGCACGTCGGGGTCCCCGATCATCTTCTTCAGCCTCTCCTGAAAGGCCAAATGACACGGTGGCACGGCAGGGGCTCGACCACGAGGAACCTTCCACGAGAAACCCAACCCTGAGACCCCAGCACGACCAGGGACTTTTGTGGTGTTGGAACGCCACGCTTCCCGTGGCAAAACCCTCGAAGCCCAAGGACGCCAGAGCACCCTGGAGGCGAGCAGGGTGCTTCTTGGCACGGGCTTCCTCTGGGCTGCGCGCGCCCCCCTTGGGAACGCGCGCGCCAAAAGCACAAACATCACACGCTCTACCGCTACTGAAGGGGCCCTGGGACACACAACCAAATAGACACAAATCGAATGATTCCCCTTCACATATTTTCTGGGTTCTCATCTTCCCCCCACACTTCCCCTGTTTTCCCATCTTTTCCTGGGAGTCGACGATTCAGTGTGCCAGTGTGTTTTGTTCCCCTCCTGAGCTATCCAGGCGGTATGCCCAGACAGCGCCCGCCGCCGAGCAGGTCCTGCACGACTGCTGAGCGGGCGCGTCGCCCCCGGGGCTCCCCACATCCTCCTCTTCGGTCGCTGCTGGGGGGCAGGTCGCACGCCCATGTGGGGCAGGGACTCGGACTTGTATCGGCGGCGCGCACGAGGGGGGTGGAGGGGAGGGGGGTGGCTTCTTGGAAGGAGGCTGCTTCTGAGAAGGCGCTTGCCTTACATCCATAGGTAAGGGCCGCGCCTCCTAAGAAGCAGGGGTGCTTCTAAGAAGCCCTCCCCCGTCCCCCCACCCCCCTCTGCGCGTGGCTGATTGTAAAGGCGTGTGTGTGTGTGTGTGTGCGTGTGTGTGTGTGTCAGATGAGCGCTTCCTGTCTCGCACGCAGGAGGGCAGGAGGAGAGTAAGCCTCACGAAAAACGTTAGGCCGGGCACGTCCTCCTACAAGCGGATTCTGGACGAAGAAAAAAGAAAACCGGAAACATATCCAAAACAATATAACATAGTCGAATGAATTTTCCCCAGACTATTCTTTGACTATTTTTGAATACTCCTCCTGTAGAGAGACACGCCCGACTTAAGAGTAAGCCTCACGAGAAATGGCAAGAAAAAACTGGGGCTGCGGGAGCTGGCGGCAGGCCGACCAGCCCATGCCACCATCCTCTGCAGCACTCTGCTCGACCTCCCCCAGTTGTGGGTCGGAAGCTGGGCGAAAGCTGGCAAATCCGCGGCTGCTAAAACGGTATTCCCAGAAGAACAACATCACTTCCCGGAATAAAGCTCGGCGCACAAAATAGTAAACGGGCTGCTTCCCGAACGAGATAAACACTATTCACGGAGCCAGCTCCGTTCTAGCAGCCACAGGTTTGCCAACCTTTGCCTGGCTTCTGACAGTGGTGGGAGGCAGAAGACGCCGCCGTCAGAGCAAACAAGGCGAGCAGCAGGTCTCCGCTGGCGGGCTATCTACGGCGCCGGCCCCCTGTCACATGTCGATGGTGCCCCGAGGGCATTTGTGAAGGGAAACTGGGACACACAAATAAATACACACAAATAAAAAGATTCCACATATTTTCCCATATTTTCTGGGTTCTTGTCTTCCCCCCAACTTCCCATATTTTCCCATATTTTCTGGGGAACCGAGGATTAATTGTGTCTGTGTGTTTCTTTTCCTCCTGAATTTGGTGGTTCACGACAGGTGGTGCGCCAAAAACAGATCAGAAATTTCAATACTTTGCATCCAGGGCACTTTGAGGATGCACCGTCGCCCAAGATTGGTCTGCTGCAAGTGCCGAATGCAAGAAAGAACTTGACAATGTGGGGCGTAGAAGGACATGCTGGTCATATGCGCCCCTCGTTCGGGCGTTGGCAGAAGTGGGTTTAGTGGGACCTGGTTTAGTGATGTGTACTGGGGGACGCCCCCCTGCCCGTTCCACTATCGGGCACTGCCGTCACCTGAAAAAAGCACCAGCTACGGCAGACCTGGTTTAGCGATTCTGGGCAATTTAGGGGCTCCCGGGCCCTACTACTGACCGGATCCCCTTACCTGGGGTCCTTGCTGTACCCGACCCTTGGAGGCGCACGCCCGCACCGACCATGCAGCACAAACGTCGAATGGCACACCACTCGTCACCCAGGCGGTATGGCCAGACAGTGCCCGCCACCGAGCACATACTGTGAGATGTCTGGGTGCACGCGTCGCCCCTGGGGTTTAGGTCGGGCATGTCACCCTATAGGCGGATTTTGGGACGACAGATCAAACATACCCCGGAAAAAATGGGGGAAAAAAAAAAACAAGTCAAAAAATCGTCCCAGACTAGTTTTAACTATATTTGAATATTCCTACTGGAGAGGGACAGCCCCGACTTAACCCTTGGAGGCCGACGCACACGCAGTAGAACAAGTGTTTGTTGATGCCGATCTCCTGCTGGTACGACCGAAGCGGGTTAGAAGTTCGATAGCAAGCCCTGCCCATTTTGCAGAGGACTCGCTGTCGGTATCGTTGCGTGCGTTGTCCGCTTGAGACGAAGTCCCCCGCCCAGCAGCGGCCACTGCCGGCTTTGGACAACGTTCGCTCTTGGGCAATATGGTAGGTACTGGCTCAGGGGAAGCAACGGCCTGGAAGGCGCCCGCATGTGAAGAACCACCGAACTCTATAAACCTGCGTTGCTTCCACCCCCGCACTGAAAATCGCACAAGAGAGCGGATCCTTGTATACACGTTTTGCTGCTTCCCCGGGAAAGCGGGGAAGAAATATGCACCACCCCACCCCGACGTCGCCCCCGACCCTCACAACGACCCCGGGATTGAAAAGCAGCCCGCCACCGATGATGCTTGCACATGTTTAAAGGGCCCCCAGAACACACAAATAAATACACACAAATAAACATATTCCCCATATTTTCTCATATTTTCTGGGTTTTTGTCTTCCCCCCCGATTCCCATATTTTCGCATATTTTCCTGGGGATCGACGATCAATTGTGTCTGTGTGTTTTTTCCCCTCCTGAATGTTCCAGCTGCCCGATCCTGGTCGTCGGGGGTGAAGGCGGCGCTCCCGGCCTGGCTGCCCTCGAACGCCCACTTGCCCTCCCCGACGCCCAGGAGCTGCCTGGAGGCCATCTCCAGCAGCGCGGCCACGGGCCCCAGGGGATCCAGGGGGGGCTCGCCGTCGGAGAACGGAGGCTCCCTCTGCTCTCGCGTGTCCTCGCGGGGTTCGCGCCGACGGGCGCGCCAATCGAACCCTCCGACGGCCACGCCTCGAGGGAGGCAGCACTGCACGCACAGAAACCTTCGGAGCCCCGCGCGAATTTCTGCGATCGGCGCTGAACCCCTTGGCGGCGCCTCCGGCGCCGCCCCTGGCGCGCTTCGCGAGCCATGGAGGGGGGGGTCCAGCGCTGATCCGAGGAATCCTCGCGGACCTGGGAGGCAACTCCCAGGAGACTTTCGTGAGAACGATCAAAATATACGAAACCCGATTAGGGAGCCAATCCCGCCGGATTGGCCCAAGTTGCTCACTGGATTAAGCAAGACTGCGCGGCAGCAGGCCAGAGCGGGATCACGCCCGTATTCGCCAAGGATGTACCAAGGCCGATGCTAGCGTTAACCTCCCAAGAGTTGTACCCCAATGCAGATGCTACACATAGAACTCTCGGCCAGCAAATATCCAGAACTAGAACCAGGCGAACGAGCTTCGCCCGCGCGCTGAGGTTCCAGCCTCTCCAGTGCCTAACACATGGACGACGAAGGGGAGTTCATGAATGGCATGTTGCTGGCACCATCGTATCACTAATTATGTTGCATTGTTGGCAGCGGTGCCGAGCACAATGTCCACGGGCAGTATCCCTGATGTGCTGGGTTGTCGGTTAGATGAACGCGCCCTGCCTCCCACGCAGGACAGTGCATGAGGGAAAGAAGTACTAGCCGGCCGCTCTGCGGTTGATCGGGAGTTTCTGTATATAGAAGCACAATGTGCAGCTGATGTGCTGGGTTGCGAACGCGCCCTGCCTGACAGGCATGAGCCGGCCGCTCTGCGGTTGATCGGGAGTTTCTGTATATAGAAGAAGGTGCGTCCTCCTCCTCCTCCTCCTCCTCCTCCTCCTCCTCCTCCTCCATCCTTCTCTTGCCTCCGTCTGTCCTCCTCCACCCCGCAGCTCCATCATCCTCCTCCTCCTCCTCCTCCTCCTCCTCCTCCTCCTCCTCCTCATTCCTCCTCTGGGCACCTCCCCCGGGGCGCGGATCCACCGGATCTGTCCGGATCTGTCCGGAAACGGTGCCGGAGGCCGCTCTGGGCTCCTCTGGGCACCTCCCCCGGGGCCGGTTTTGTGAGGATGTCTCAAGCGAGGGCGCCGGTTTGGGATTCGTCGGCGGATCCAGCGGATCCACCGGATCTGTCCGGAAACGGTGCCGGAGGCCGCTCTGGGCTCCTCTGGGCACCTCCCCCGGGGCCGGTTTTGTGAGGATGTCTCAAGCGAGGGCGCCGGTTTGGGATTCGTCACCGGATCCAGCGGATCCAGCGGATCCACCGGATCTGTCCGGAAACGGTGCCGGAGGCCGCTCTGGGCTCCTCTGGGCACCTCCCCCGGGGCCGGTTTTGTGAGGATGTCTCAAGCGAGGGCGCCGGTTTGGGATTCGTCGGATCCGGATCCCGGATCTGTCCGGAAACGGTGCCGGAGGCCGCTCTGGGCTCCTCTGGGCACCTCCCCCGGGGCCGGTTTTGTGAGGATGTCTCAAGCGAGGGCGCCGGTTTGGGATTCGTCGGATCCACCGGATCTGTCCGGAAACGGTGCCGGAGGCCGCTCTGGGCTCCTCTGGGCACCTCCCCCGGGGCCGGTTTTGTGAGGATGTCTCAAGCGAGGGCGCCGGTTTGGGATTCGTCACCGGATCCACCGGATCTGTCCGGAAACGGTGCCGGAGGCCGCTCTGGGCTCCTCTGGGCACCTCCCCCGGGGCCGGTTTTGTGAGGATGTCTCAAGCGAGGGCGCCGGTTTGGGATTCGTCACCGGATCCACCCACCGGATCTGTCCGGAAACGGTGCCGGAGGCCGCTCTGGGCTCCTCTGGGCACCTCCCCCGGGGCCGGTTTTGTGAGGATGTCTCAAGCGAGGGCGCCGGTTTGGGATTCGTCACCGGATCCACCGGATCTGTCCGGAAACGGTGCCGGAGGCCGCTCTGGGCTCCTCTGGGCACCTCCCCCGGGGCCGGTTTTGTGAGGATGTCTCAAGCGAGGGCGCCGGTTTGGGATTCGTCACCGGATCCACCGGATCTGTCCGGAAACGGTGCCGGAGGCCGCTCTGGGCTCCTCTGGGCACCTCCCCCGGGGCCGGTTTTGTGAGGATGTCTCAAGCGAGGGCGCCGGTTTGGGATTCGTCGGCGGATCCACCGGATCCACCGGATCTGTCCGGAAACGGTGCCGGAGGCCGCTCTGGGCTCCTCTGGGCACCTCCCCCGGGGCCGGTTTTGTGAGGATGTCTCAAGCGAGGGCGCCGGTTTGGGATTCGTCACCGGATCCACCGGATCTGTCCGGAAACGGTGCCGGAGGCCGCTCTGGGCTCCTCTGGGCACCTCCCCCGGGGCCGGTTTTGTGAGGATGTCTCAAGCGAGGGCGCCGGTTTGGGATTCGTCGGATCCAGCGGATCCACCGGATCTGTCCGGAAACGGTGCCGGAGGCCGCTCTGGGCTCCTCTGGGCACCTCCCCCGGGGCCGGTTTTGTGAGGATGTCTCAAGCGAGGGCGCCGGTTTGGGATTCGTCACCGGATCCACCGGATCTGTCCGGAAACGGTGCCGGAGGCCGCTCTGGGCTCCTCTGGGCACCTCCCCCGGGGCCGGTTTTGTGAGGATGTCTCAAGCGAGGGCGCCGGTTTGGGATTCGTCACCGGATCCAGCGGATCCACCGGATCTGTCCGGAAACGGTGCCGGAGGCCGCTCTGGGCTCCTCTGGGCACCTCCCCCGGGGCCGGTTTTGTGAGGATGTCTCAAGCGAGGGCGCCGGTTTGGGATTCGTCGGTCACCGGATCCACCGGATCTGTCCGGAAACGGTGCCGGAGGCCGCTCTGGGCTCCTCTGGGCACCTCCCCCGGGGCCGGTTTTGTGAGGATGTCTCAAGCGAGGGCGCCGGTTTGGGATCGTCGTCACCGGATCCACCGGATCTGTCCGGAAACGGTGCCGGAGGCCGCTCTGGGCTCCTCTGGGCACCTCCCCCGGGGCCGGTTTTGTGAGGATGTCTCAAGCGAGGGCGCCGGTTTGGGATTCGTCACCGGATCCACCGGATCTGTCCGGAAACGGTGCCGGAGGCCGCTCTGGGCTCCTCTGGGCACCTCCCCCGGGGCCGGTTTTGTGAGGATGTCTCAAGCGAGGGCGCCGGTTTGGGATTCGTCACCGGATCCACCGGATCTGTCCGGAAACGGTGCCGGAGGCCGCTCTGGGCTCCTCTGGGCACCTCCCCCGGGGCCGGTTTTGTGAGGATGTCTCAAGCGAGGGCGCCGGTTTGGGATTCGTCACCGGATCCACCGGATCTGTCCGGAAACGGTGCCGGAGGCCGCTCTGGGCTCCTCTGGGCACCTCCCCCGGGGCCGGTTTTGTGAGGATGTCTCAAGCGAGGGCGCCGGTTTGGGATTCGTCACCGGATCCACCGGATCTGTCCGGAAACGGTGCCGGAGGCCGCTCTGGGCTCGTGCTCTTCGCGCCGGGGGTGAGGATGACGTGAGTTCCACAGAAACTCCCTCAAACCACAAGCAGTGGCAAGAACTCTGGGGCTGCGGGAGCAAACGGCGAGCTTTCCAGACCATGCCAAAATCTTTCGCAGTCCATTGCTCGATCCCCTGCGCATATAGGGCACAGAAGAACATACTGGCACACTGCGTCCCCCTTGGAGGCGAACGTCCGAATATGGTCAGAAAGCGCCCGCCACAGAGCACATAGGAAATCAGACTCCTCAACGCGCGCGCGTCGCACACACACAAAGACACACACATACACACATGCACACACATGCACACACACACACTCACACACACACACACGCAAAACAACTATCGCTGGGTGATGCCCATCCTACAAACAAGCCGCGACATGTCCCGCGTGATGGAGACCATTCCCAATCGGCGGCGCACAGATTCCTGCGAGGCCTGGCAAGAGTGCGAGCGCGATCGCTGCCACGTTCTGCCCAAAGCACGCACTGTCACGCGGGGAGGGTCTGTCTGGGCAGTCTCTGTGGGGCAATATCCAGGCCGTCTCGGGCCTCTCTTGGGCCGTCTCGGCGCCCTCTGATTGGGAGCCCTCTTAAGCTTAAGGCATCTTCAGGCCCTGTTGGGATCTTTTGGAGCTCCTTTGGGCTGTCTTGGGGCGTCTTGGTTACCCCGGATGTCACGATAAGAGGGTGGTGGCCTGATTTGTGGTTGAGGGGGTCTGATTTGAGCTGCCTTGGCCTTGGAGGGTTCCAGTGGGGTATAGGCAAAATGCCGCCCCTTCGTGGCTGGTCTGGGGGGGAGTCTTAACCTGCTCATCTGAGAGGGCTGTAACCCCCGTCCCTTCTATTACGGAATCTGGAGCAGCATCTTGGACCGTCTTGGGCGCTGCATCCGCCAACACCGTCGAATCTACAAACTAGAACCAATCGAGCGCGCTTCGCGCGAGCTTAGGGGCAAGTGCAGCACAAGCCAACGTTCGTGCCCCTCTGGAGGCCCTGGTAGGGCAATGCTGTTTCTTAGTGTACTCTGAGCTCCTTAGTTCCAGCATCATCATGGCTGCTTCCTCTCAGTGTCTTGCTCCTCGTGTTGCCCCCCCCCCTGCCACACAAACACCGTCGTCATCGCACAATGCTCGTATCATTATTCCATATGTGTCTGAGCTTCCTCCACCGCCTTCTCATTATCGAGTCTTCTTCTTCAACTTCACCATTATCTTTTGTTGCCCATCACATTATCATCCACATCCTGTTTCGCAAATTACTTTCACCTCATCCACATCAGTACCGTATGTGTACTCAGTTTGATAGTCAAACACCGCCGACCGCGACTTCCCCGTCCGCTGTCGCATCCTCATTATCTATCCAGGATTCCTTGTTTCTCCTCCTCGTTCTTCCATAATTTCCTGAATGCCCTCCTCAAGCGGTCAATGCCCACTTCACTTGCGATGCTTCCAATTCTTCCGATAGCCCGAAATTCCCCCGAACTGTCTTAGACGCTACTTGAAGCATCTGAAGCCGTGGGGTACGAAATGCGTGACGGATGTGCCGACTGAGGGGGGCCCTCGGCCACGAAGTACGTGATTGAAGTGCCGAGTGGGGCGAACTAGAAGGATCCAGGAGACTACAGTCATCGTGCTACCATGCGGAACGCCAAATAATAAACGAAAGCGATATGGATGTTCTGGCCACAACGAACCTCGGCCACGAATCAATTCCCCGATCTACGTACGTCTAACAAGCGGCCCCACAGACCAGAGCCCCTCATGAGCAGAAAACTGTTCTCAATTCAGCGTCTTGATCGCCGGTCGTGCAGCAGTCGATGAGACCGTTGTTGAGATATCTGATCAGCCATCTGGGTGGAATAGGTCTTCACCTAGTGCTCGTTCCACCCTCGTCTTGACTTTGGAGAGGGGTTTATCTGTTACTCTACCCTCTCCTATGGGTCTGGTGAGAGGGTCGAGGCGATAGAGCGTCCAAGATAGCTCAACGATGACTTTCGATAAGCCATGATGGGCTTCAGATGGAAATGTATGACCTTCATGCCCCCATGAAACCCCAAGTCCGCTCTAAGACGGCTTCAAGTAGCCACGAAGCGTCCCAAAGACGCCCCCAAGAAGACAAAATCGCTCGAACACATTATGGTATTCAATATGCGTTTACCTTATCGCCTGTTCGCGTCCGAAGGGCTTCTGGGTCCGCAAGATGGCTTACAGATGATGGCCCAAGAGAGCCTGAAGAGTGGCTCAAGAGGCTCCAGCATGGCCCCACGAAATCCCAGCACCGACACAAGAGGGCCCCAAAAGGACGACATGTCGGGTTCAGGAGGGGCACAGCTAATCGACACTGCCACTTTCGATCGAAGGCAGAATCATTAACACAAATGTTTTACCTTGTTGGCGTATCGGGGGCATCCTTGGGAGGCTGTTGGGCAAATATGGACACATGATGGCTTCTGATACAATAAGTTGCCCTCGAACCAGGCGCAACGTTGCTCAATATGTCCTACAACACGACACCAAGAAACCCAAGACCGCTCTGAGACAAGATTCACGTGGCCACGGAGCATCACAAAGAAAAAAAAAACAAAACCACTCGAACGCTGCATTATGGTGTTCAGCATGTGCTGCAATCTCGGCTGTTCGCTCCCGGAGAGCTTCAGGGTCAACAAGATGGCTCAAAGACGGCCCACCCCAAAGGCCCTAAGAGGCTCCGGAGGGGCCCCAAGAGCGCTGAACACCGCCCCAGGGCCCAAAGGAGGCGTGTTGTCGAAGTCAGGAGGGTTAGAGTTATGTTGCTCCCATCGTACTTAAGGACCACATCCCAAACATAATTTCGAGCACCCAGGAAAAGATAGAAATAGTGTCGAACGGATATCGTTTCCAGGGCCCGACACGTGAAAACCGTCCAGCTTCGGTACTTTCTTGGTGCTCACAATTATTTCTGGTCGTCAAGGCTAAGGTAGGTTGGAACATCACAGGGTTAAAGCTAGTCGGTGCCGCCCCCTCCGCTCACAGGCAGACCCTTGAAATGCCCAGGGGCTTTTGGCCGAACGTGCTGGCACATCGAGGGCATCTTTGAGAGGCCGTTGGGCAAACATGGCTACCGATGGCCCTGATGGCTCAACATGGCCTCGGAGATCCCAAGGAGACTCCCGAGAAACCAATCTCATTCAACGCAATACGTTGTGCTTTAATGGTTTGTGGCGTCTCGTTTGTTCTCTTCAGATGGGCTCCAGATGCATCAAGGTACCCCCAGGATCGCCCAAGACGGGTCCAACGAAACGATATTTCGGTCTCTGATGAGGCACGGGCAATTAAGAACGCCCATCTTTTGACCGATTCCCTCGAAGACGGTCCCAAAATTGCCTCACCCCAGGAGCCCCAAAATGGCCTCAATAGGGACCCAAGAGGGCGCCGAACGCTCCCACAGTTTCTCCAATCGGGGTCCACGATGGCTGGAAAAAGCTCTCAAGAGACTTTTAGTGCGACAGATCCGCCAATGTATTCATGGTTGACTCCTGCCGACGTCGACGTCCTCCTTCTCCTCCTCCTCCTCATCCACCTCCTCCTCTTCCTCCTCCTGGGCCTCGGTGATGTCGTAGTCGTCGCCCCCTTCCTCATCCATTAGCCTCCGTCTGCGCTTGCTCCTCCTCCATCTCGCCCTCCTCCTCATCCTGCTCCCCCCACCTCCCTCTTCCTTCTCGTCTCTCCTCCCACATCCAACTCCTCCGCCTTGGAAGGTATGCTCAACAATCTCTCTCCTGAATGTGTTCATACTGAGTCCGAGCTTGGGTTTGACGACAGACTCGCTTGTCTGTTCCAGTGGATGCTCTTACTCTACCCTTCTTTGGTCAGGGCACCCCGCCTGCCGATCGTTTCTGGGTGGTCTGGGGCGGCTACGCTAAGAATCAATACAACCATGTGGATAGTAAAGGTTCATCGATGTCAGCACTTGTTGTACGAACATCTGAACAAATAAATTACTAATTAATACTGGTCCGAACACCTATTTGCTTTTGCGTGTATGTGTGTTTCGTTTGTACGGGGCTCCCGGGGAGCCCCCCCGCCAATGTAAGTAGCGTGCTTTGGAACACAAGCCTTCACTTTACGCGAACGTTCCATTGGCCCGTGCTGGAGCTGCCTTGCAAGTGTTTCTGGTAGTAGCCCTCGAGGCTTTCGGGGCCGGACCAATTAAGCAAACATCTGTCAACCAACATGCGGGGGGATGATGATTCAACGTCAATTCGGGACGGTCAAGGAGCCCCAAACATCGTCCCAAGGACGGTCAAGGAGCCCAAAACATAGTCCCAAGACAGCCCCCGAGGCTCCCAAGACGGGCCCAAGAGGGCCTAAAAAGAGCTACCGACAGACCGCTGGAAACATACGCTCCAATGGACCCAATACCACCTCGATGCCTCCAAGAGATCCCAAGGAGCTCCCGAGAAGCCTCCAGGAGGCCTCAGGCGGCCCCAAAGATGCTACCGATGGGCCCCCAAGACCCCGAAAGGGCTCCCCGGGAGATTCCAGGAGGCCTCCAAAAGGACTGTGATCCACGACCTGAGCACGGTGATCGAATTTGAGTCGGATCGGCGATCGAAATGAATCGGATCGACGGAAATCGGCAGCCATGTCGGGAGAAGAGTCGAAACGGCAGAAATCGGCAGGCCAATTAAGGCCTTCCCTGAGAAATCGGAATCCAGGTCGGAATTACAAGTCAAATCGAAATAGGAAGCCATCGGAATCGAATCGAATCGAATCGGTGTCGAAATGAGCCCTGCGAGATGTGGCGAAGGCCACTAGATCATTCGGAACATCGCGGTACGTTCTGGAAAGCTGCCGAATACCACAGGACGGCCCGACCCGATCCGCATAAGCCCCCCAGCTCAACCCAAGATGGCCCGCAAGACGGTCCAGGGGGACCCCCAGAGAGCTGCCAGATTGAGCGTAGTGAGACAACAATTGCTCCCCGTGTTACCTTTCCGTTGCCCTGTCTCCTGCACGCACATTCCTCTGCGGAGGAAGAAGAGGCCCGCCACTCCCGCACGTGCTGACATCCTTTTGAGTCGGCGGGCCTGACCGTGAGGCCTTCGCACCCTCGAGGCAGGAACTGGCGCGGACAGGCTAGTGCGGCACAGAGAAGCAAACGTGCGCACGCACGCGTTGCATGCGCGAGGGCCGAGGACGGCGAGGCGGTCTGGATCAAGAAGGGTGATTTCGACGGCAGCCTCCGAGAGGGAGCCCTGCGCATGAATCGGGAACGGTACAATCGAGATGCAAGGCCAAGCGGTCGGGCACTCCGTTGTGGAGCGCCCGTGCACGCTGATGGAGACGCATGCCGGTGCACAGCTCAATTTCGCGAGCCGTCACGATCAGAGTCATGCAGGAATCACGCACATGAATCAAAACATCATCACGCAAACACGAATGCAAGCAAGCATAGACGTAAGCATTCGCACGATCATGCAAACTATCACAAACTCTAACCGCTCGGAACCGAACTTGCGTTCGGAATGGTGCGCACTATTCATGCCCAGCACGTGTGCGAGACACGAAGAGCACGGCCCAAGAACACCTGTACCGAATATGTCCCTGAAGCGGGGCCTTTGCTTTCTAGTTGGTAAGACTATCTGGGTAATTAATTTGAGTAATATTTTCGTTGTACCGATTGATCGCTCGAGTAACATTCTTGCTTTACCAATTCTTGCATTACTAGTTCGAGAACATTCTTGCTAGAATAGCTGCCGCAACTACCTCCTCGGAAAACATGGGGCGACGAATCATACACCTGAAACTGGCACTGCGGTGCGTGACCCGGCGCTGCAATACTGGAGAGACTATCAAAGTGGGGCATCAACCCTCGAATTGGCCCGCGATCATCCTAGATAAAACTGCCCCCCCCCTGTTCCTACTTCTCCTCCTCTTCAACTGCGTAGAGGATGCTGCACACATTGCAGCATGTGTGCGGAAGAAGACCGATGTCATGCGCAGACTGCCAACGCCGGAATCTTGCATGCGCTGCGGGCCCCGGCCACTGTCGACCCAAGTCCCCGCCCTTTGACTTCGTGGCGGGCCGCTTGCGCCAGTCCCGGAGCTCAGAAAAGCCCCCTACTGTTAGGCCCGGCACGTCCTCCTATAGGCGGATTCTGGACGAACAATAGAACATACTAAAAGAATACCCGAAAATCATCCAAAATAATTGTCCCCAGACGATCGTCTCCAGACTAATTTTTCTCTATTTTTGAATATTCCTTCTGTGGAAGGACACGCCCGACTTAACCCTCCTGCGCCGACTTGTGACTCCTTGGGCGTGGCTTAGTGGGGGGGTCATAAATGGGGGGGTCAGAAACGGTCCCCTTTCGTGCCCCTTTCGGGCCCCTCTGGAGCCCCAGGGGGCTCGTTTAGGTACCGTTTGGGTACCTTTTCGGACCACCCGCGACACCCCCCCATTTATGACCCCTCCATTACGCAACGCCCAAACTCCTCGCCGCGCCCAGAGCTCCGGGGGTTGTGACTGCGAAGGAGGGCCCTCGCGAGCTGCCGAAGACATTTTTGTTGGGCTTCGCGCCTCGCGCCGCGCGAGGCTCGGCCTCGCGCCCTCTCTGACCACCTACAAGACCACCCCAACCCAACCCCAAGACCCGAATTTGACCCGAGTTTCGGGTTCGTGCGGCGTCGGCGTTCGCAACATTTTTTGACACCGCGTCGATCGTTACACCTTGAATCGATCGCGGGCCCTGGTCGTTCAAGGTTGAATTCCGTCGGGTCAAACAACGTGCTTCCGCGTGCAGGATTCAAGTATGAACGTGTTCGCCGGCGTCGCCGGCGCGCCAACGCCGCATGAACCTACCGTACGGGTTCCATATGTTTTCTCGATGTTCCCCGACCCCCCCCCACTGGAAATGGAGGACAAATTGAGGCCGTCGGGTCGGGTTGGGGTGGTTTGGTGAATGGTGACCCTCGCAACGCCCCCCCCCCCCCGGAGGCCGGCTCTCCCGCCCAGAGCACGCGCACCCGCGGAAACGCTCGAGGAGGCTGTGCGGGAGGAGCCGTGGCCGAGGGAGGACGGCGCAGCACGGAGGCGGGGGGGCACGTTTTCGTCCTCATCCTCCAGCATCTCCCTCCTCCTCCTGCTCCTCCTCTTCCTCCTCCTCCTCCTCCTGCTCCTCCTCCTCCTCCTTCCTCCTGCTCCCCCTCCTCCTCCTCCTCCTCCTCTCCTCCTCTCCTCCTCCTCCTCCTCCTCCTCCTCCTCCTCCTCCTCCTCCTCCTCCCTCCTCCTCCTCCCTCTCCTCCTCCTCCTGCTTCTCCTCCTCCTCCTTCCTCCTTCCTCCTCCTCCTCCTCAAGAGGAAGTCCTCGGCGAACCTGACGCGGGAGAGCCGGCTGGGCTGCAGCATCGCGCCCAGGATCCTGGCCTTGGCCTTGAGCATGACGCCTCGGAGGTCCCACGGCTGGAAGCTCAGGAAGGAGCCGAGGTCGTCGTCCAGGCTCTCGCCTGAGACTCCTGTCCCTCCGTCCTTCGGCACCAGCGTGCGACTACACGCGAGGCGGTCGCGGTCGAAGCACGTCATGGGGATGCAGAGCATGGGAACATGGACGTAAGACAATCCAGAGTCCAAGTCAACCGTGCACCCGTTGGTGTAAAAGGGAGACATGGATGCAAGGGCATCCTGAGCAAATCAGGAGGCGGCTGTTGTCAAAAATCAAATGCATCCCCTGGAGCTTGCCCTCGCCCGCTCACGGGTAGCCGCAAGCTGTCGCCGACTCGTCGTCCTCCTCCTCCTTCTTCGTTTCTCTTCCTGCCGCCCTGCACCAGGCTTCCGACACATTAAGGTTCTCAAACTGCGGGTACCAATGGTATCGACCCCATACTTGCAAGCAATGTTTCATCCCAGATCCATGTTTGATTATCCTGGGATCCAGGAAAGTCGAAAAAGAGGAACGCGTATAGATTCTGAACATCAATCTGCCCGAAGCCCAGGACTATCGCCTACCAAGGCAATCTTCAGAAGGTCCGCCACGTCCACCTCCGGGAAGGTCCTAGAGGCCTCACAAATGGGGTCCGAGCAGATGGGGTAGGAGGATCGCGCCGCATCGCCGATGCATCGCCGATGCATCGGCGATGCGTCGGCGATGCATCGGCGATGCATCGGCGACGTCGGCGTGGCGGAAATCTGGCCCCACACTGAGTCGCATCGCCGATGCATTGGCCATGCGGCGGGATCCTCCGACCCCATCTTAAGACGAAGCCAAGACGAGGACCAATTCGGGTGAGGATACATCGAGAATGTCTAAGATCCGGGGGCTCTGGAGGATGTCTCGGCGCCGCGGTCCTCTCAGAGCGTTCCAGAGAGCTCCGAGAGCGTTCCAGAACGCTCTGGAACGGAATCATCCTCGTCCTAGCACAGTACGGCATGGGCCCCCATTTGAAAGACTTGGACCTCAGGAACCCGAAGAGCTGGTCCAAGGCACTCTTCAGCTCCGCCGCTGGGACTGCACGCACCTGCTGCACCGTCGACGTCAACGTCGTCATCGTCCAGCCGTCGCCGTCGTCGTCGTCGCCACCGCCGACGTCGTCGTCGTCGCCGTCGCCGTCGTCGCCGCCGCCGACGTCGTCGTCGCCGCCGCCGTCGTCGTCGTCGCCGACGTCGTCGCCGTCGTCTTCGTCGTCGTCGCCGTCGTCTTCGTCCTCGTCGTCGTCGTGGTCCTCGTCGTCGTCGTCTTCGTCGTCGTCCGGCTCCACCTGCTGCTGGGCGCAGTCCTCGCCGCGGCACCCGGCGGGCGGGCGGCTTCGGGACACCGTGACGCCGCCGACGAAGCTCACGAGGCCCTGCGCGGCGATCGTCCCCGTCTGGACGAGCCGCTGCAGCGTCTCCTGGAGGTCGCCGCATTTCAGGTACAGTCATGAGAGGGCCCAGGGACACAACTTCTCACGGTTTCCTATGTTTTCCAATCTTTTCCTCGGAGTCGACGATCCATTGTGTCTGTGTGTTTCTTTCCTTCCTGAAGTCAACCCGTATAATCAGGGCGCAAGACAAAGATGCAAGGGCAATGGGAAGCAACGGCGGAGCGGGGCGCGGCCAGCAGAGGCGGCCGAGGATGGGCCGAAGGGGAAGCATGCAGGGGAAACCCTGTAAAGCTGCTCCTTACTGTGCGGGCTGATTGTATGACCCCAAGCAACAGCACTACACTGCCCTGGAAAATAATGCAACTTTTCAAGTCGTTTTGATTGTGTGTGTTGGTGTGTTTGTATGTTTGCTTGCTTGTTTGTTTGCTTTTGTTTGTTTGTCTTCGTCGCCTTCGGCTTGACGTGCTTTTTGGCCTGCGGGGCTCGGCTTCGGACCCTGGGACTGTCAGAACCGGAACCGGGATGAAAAACTACCCCCAGGGAAGTCTCTGGGACGATTCTTCGACACGACCTGCAAAAGTTACTTTGCGTGTCCATTGGGGTGTAGGCTGGGCCTTTTTGGATTCAAATCAAACAATTGGCCATGCATTCAATGCGAGGCCAAATCGCTTCAATCAGATCGGGACTGATGGTCCCTTCGCGGACTAGATTGTACCACTTCGGACATATCCGTAGTACGACGCCAACTAGTGCGCAAGCCGAATCCGGGGCCAAGGAAAGGGCCCTGCCAAGGTCGTGGGAGGTTGGCGGTCCCGGGGCTCCTGCAACTGCTTCTGGGACTCCTGCGGGTAAACACTGAGCCGGCTCATAAAGGACTGCAGGCCCGCGTTTGCCAGGAACAGCTGCCCCTCGTGCCACTTCGACGGCGTCTTCGTCATGTCGAATCTCCTGGTGCTGGAGGCGGCCCGGGGGGTCTGAACCGGTCGGGCCCATAGAAAGTTTGAAAGGAGGGTGGATGACGCCAAATCCGATCAAATCGGTCCCCAGGCTTAGGTCGGGCATGTCCTCATACAAGCGGAGTTTGGAAGAATTAACGGAGGTACTCAAAAATTAAAAAGCATTCAGAAATACTTCAAGAAAACGTCCCCAGACTATGTTTGCATATTTTTCCCAACCATCCTGTGGTTTTGGGTCCTCGTTTTGAACACGCATCGCCCCGCGTTCTCCTTCCTCCTTCCTTCCTCCTCCCCCTCCTCCTCCCTCCTTCCATCATGATCATCATCATCATCATCATCATCATCATCATCAGCAGCATCATCATCATCGTCGTCGTCGTCGTCGTCGTCGTCGCCGTCGTCGTCGTCGTCGTCGTCGTCGTCGTCGTCGTCGTCGTCGTCGTCGTCGTCGTCGTCGTCGTCGTCATCTTCGTCATCATCGTCATTACCATCATTCCCATCATTACCCTCAGCATCATCATCAACAACATCATCAACATCATCAGCAGCATCATCAGCATCCTCATCATCACCACCATCATCTTCATCTTTATCTTCATCTTCATCTTCATCTTCATCCTCATCGTCATCGTCATCTTCATCATCAGCATCAACGATGTCGTCATCATCATCATCATCATCATCATCATCATCATCATCATCATCATCATCATCATCATCATAATCATCATCATCATCATCATCATCATCGTCATCATCACCATCATCATCATCGTCATAGTCATAGTCATCAGCATCGTCATCATGATTGCTATCACACCCTTCACACGTTTCTTGGCCCCATAGGCTGCTCCACCGAAGGCCCCAATTGCTGCGTTCGCAGGCGCCCACCGCACCCATTCCAGCGCACCCCTCACACGTTTCGCGGCCCTATAGGCTGCTCCACCAAAGGACCCAATGGCTGCGTTCGCATGCGCCCACCGCACCCATTCTGGCACACCCCTCTCACGCTTCGTGGTGTCATAGGGAGCTCCACCGAAGGCTCAAATGGCTGCGTTCGCACGCGCCCACCGCACCCATTTCGGCACGCCCGTCACACGTTTCGTGGCCCCATGGGGAGCTCCACCGAAGGCCCCAGTGGCTGCGCTCGCATGCGCCCACCGCATCCATTTCGGCACACCCCTCACACGCTTCGTGGTCCCATAGGTAGGCTCACCGAAGCCCCAGTGGCTGCGTTCGCATGCGTCCACCGCACCAATTTCGGTACACACCCCTCACACGCTTCGTGGCCCCATAGGGAGCTCAACCGATAGCCCCAATGGCTGCGTTCGCCTGCGCCCACCGCACCCACTCCGGCACACCTCTCACACGCTTCGTGGCCCCGTAGGGGGGCCCCAATGGCTGCGGTCGCATGCGCCCACCGCACAAATTTCGGCACACCCCTCCCACGCTTCGTGGCCCCATAGGGAGCTCCACCGAAGGCCCCATGGCTGCGTTCGCACGCGCCCACCGCACCCATTTCGGCACGCCCCTCACACGTTTCGTGGCCCCATGGGGAGCTCCACCGAAGGCCCCAATGGCTGCGTTCGCATGCGCCCACCGCATCCATTTCGACACACACCTCACACGCTTCGTGGTCCCATAGGGAGCTCAACCGAAGCCCCAGTGGCTGCGTTCGCATGCGCCCACAGCAACAATTTCGGCACACAACCTGAACGCGCTTCGTGGCCCCATAGGGAGCTCCACCGAAGGCCTCAATGGCTCACATGCGCCCACCGCACCCACTCCGGCACACCTCTCACACGCTTCGTGGCCCCACGAGGGGGGCCCAGTGGCTGCGTTCGCATGCGCCCACCGCAACAATTTCGGCACAACCCTCTCACGCTTCGGGAACTCCACCGAAGGCCCCAATGGCTGCGTTCGCATGCGCCCACCGCACCCACTCCGGCACACCTCTCAGAGCTCCACCGAAGGCCCCAGTGGCTGCGTTCGCATGCGCCCACCGCACCGATTTCGGCACACAACCCGCACACGCTTCGTGGCCTCATAGGGAGCACCGCCGAAGGCCCCAGCGGCTGCGTTCGCATGCGCCCACCGCACCAAATTCGGCACACCCCTCACACGCGACGTGGTCCCGGGTCCCACAGGTGGCTCCACCGAAGGCCGCTGCGTTCGCATGCGCCCACCGCACCGATTTCGGCACACCCTCTCACGGTTCGTGGCCCCACAGTGAGCTCCACCGAAGGCCCCAGCGATTGCGTCCGCATGCGTCCACCGCACCCATGTCGGTACATCTCTCACACTTTTCGTGGCCTCATAGAGAGTTACCTCAAATTCGCCAACCCTGCTTTGCGGTACTCGCATCTGCATATGGCTGGGCTTTTCGCCAGGATACTTGAATACTCCTCCTGTCGAGGGACATGCCCGACTTAACCCCCGACCCGTCCCGGCGTCCTTCTCGTGAAGTCTTTCGCCCCGAATCATCTTTGAACGGTCTCAAGGCCCGAAAGCGGCCCCCAGGAAGCGACCAACGGCAGCAGAATTGTGTTCCCGAAGCCAGCACCTCGAACCTGCCCGCCCTTCCTGCTGAGGCTGGCACCGGTGCTGGGCCACCTCTGGTCCCCAGCCGGCTCGTCTCCTGGTGTAGGGGTCGAAGCTGTCCGCGTCCTCGTCGGTGGCGAAGGTGAAGTTCGCAGACTCGTACAGCGCCGCCCAGGCAGCCACGGCCGCGGGAGGCGCGCAGCACCTGTCGCCCGCCTCCATATAGCCGTACTTGATCGCCCACTTGTCATAGTCCCCGATGACGGGGGTGAAGTATTGCAGATCGGCGCTCCTGCTTTGGAGCGGCCAAAGGGGTCGGATAGAACATCACGGAAACTCCCGCTCGACTTGGATTGGGCCTAAATATCGGCGAATAGCGTCCAATAGCGCTCGATGGCTCCAAATAGCGCTCAGGTGGCGCACACTAGCGACCAATAACGACGCCATGTGAAAGAGGCGTATTAGGCGATCCGTCGAATGCCCCAAGGACGACTAAAAACTTCCGTGAATCATTTGATAAGCACACGGGAGATCAGTCAAGCGAAGGGGACGACGGCAAACTCGCGCAAAAACGGTTCACAGAACCCCTCCCCTGCGTCGAACCTGCCCGAGGTCCAGTCGTGGCGACCGAAGGGCCCCGCTCGTCCCCCCTCTTGAGCTGGCCAGAACCAATGCTGGGCCACCTCAGACCCCTTGGGGCGCATCTTCGGGGGACCTTGTCTGTCCCGTCGCGCCGCGATCCACATCGAATCCGTGTCGAATCCGTGTCGAGCGCGTCGAATCCGTGTCGAATCCATGCCAAAATCGAGCCGAATTCGTGTCCAATCCACGTCGAATCCGCGTTGAGCCCACGTCGGAGTACGAGAAAAGACTGCCATTTACAGGACAGGCAAGGTCCCCCGAAGATGCAAAGTAAGGCCCCCTGCTGGCTCCCAGCTCCTGTCAGGAGCGATATTCACGGGCAGGTAGTCCATCACAGAAGAGGTGAGGCCATGCAGCTCCACGAAGCGAGGGTCCTGCGTCTGCTCGAAAGTCCTTGCGGGCTGCTGGCAGAAAGTCGTCGCGGAATCTTCGGACAATCGCGCACGCAGTGCGCCAGGGGCGGCGCCGGACCCCACCCCACCCCTCAGAAGTCGTGGGGGGCAGGGGTAGGGGTCGCATGTGGCCCCCTACAGATTCCTTCGCCGAACTTCCCGGCGAACCAGACGGCACGGTGTATACATCTTCCCCCCTCCGAGCGGCGCGGTTGCCGCCCAGACAGGAACAGCAGGGGGCCCGGCGCAGGCGAAAATCTGCCGTCCGCGGTGGCCCGAGCCGCATCGGAACGCGAGCGACAGGGTGTTCACGGCGCGAGGGGGTCTGGATTACTAGAGGCCTCCTAGATGGGGTCGGAGTAGAAGGGGTCGGAGGATCGCGCCGCATCGGCGATGCACCGGCGACACCGGCGATGCATCGGCGACGCCCGCGCGAAGAAAGTCGGGCTCCGCATCGAGCCGCATCGGCGATGCATCGGCGATGCGGCGCGATCCTCCGACCCCAAATACGCGTCTCTGATAGAAAGTCCTGTCGTACGATCCGCGGAAGTTGTGCCGCAGGCCGAGCGTGTGGCCGACCTCGTGCACCGTGACGTCGCGGACGCCGGCGCGGAGGAACTCGTCGGCCTCGCTGCTCGAGCGCGCCCGCAGCTCCCACCAGAGCTGCGGCGAGGCGTCGTGCAACGACCTCTGTTCGGTACGATCGAAATCGAAACGGAAAGACTGGGGACTAAGACTGGCATCGAGTCCTGTCAACCTTGCTGTCGGTGCCCCCCCGGACGTTGTCCATCTGAGAGAGACGCCTGCCTGCCCAACAGCGACTGCAATCGATTCCAAACAGCAGAGTTTGTTGGGCAACGCACCGACGTTGTCCGTATTCTTTGCGGGCGTCCGAATCTTCCGGGGTCCACGACGGCGAATGCGGCGGCAGCGGCGGCAACGACGCCGAGCAAAAGACATCGGCTTCTCGGTCCCTCCAACTTGAGACCCCTCCTGGAGCGCCCAACGTGTGGCCAACCGACGTAAGCTCTATAGGTCTTAAAGAGACCCCGCAGCAGCGGTAACGAAAGATGTGTTCGACTCCCTTATTGACGGACCAGGGCCGCACCAGTAATGAGACATCGTTATTCATCCAGGGCACCCGCCGCACAACAACGACGACGACGATCGAAATTACGACCGCGGTACGACGATGATTACGGCTACGGTTACGACTACAACCATGACTAAGATTACGACTACAATGGCGACTATAGTCACGATAGCAATCACGGTAACAACCACGGCTACGAGCACGATTACAAACACAACCACTGATTCCTATTGCAACAATCGTGAGAAGATGTCATCGGTCCTCTCGCGTGTAGGGTCGCCCACAATGGATCCTTCCCTATGGGAAAAACCCAGCATGATCCAGCCCGCCCAACAATAGAAGGAAACGAATCTCCGCAACAACGGCGACGGCGGCGGCGACGACGACTACGATAACGAATGCGGTTGCGACTACAACCGCGACTACGATAACGACTACAATCGCGACTGCAATCACGAATACATTCACGATTGCAAGCACGACTACGAGCACGCCTACAACCACAACCACGGACTCCTACTGCAATATTCACGAGCAGATGCTCACACACCCTCTCGCGTGAAGGGTCGCCCACAATGAATTATCCCAACAGGGTCAAGCCCGCCCAACTATAAACGGAAATAACGTCCATCGCGACGACGACGACTACGATTCCGAATGTTTTTTTGCGACTACATCCACGGCTACGATTACGATTGCAATCGCGACTAAAATAGTGATTACAACAAAGACTACAACCACAGCTACGAGCATGACTGCAACCACAACCACGGAATCGTATTGCGGTACTTATGAGAAGAAGCTCACAAGCCCTCTCGCGTCTAGGGTCGCCCGCAGTTGAGTATCCCCTGGGAGGTACACCCCCAACATGATCCAACCCGCCCAACAGTAAAGGGAGACGAATCTCCGCCGCCGCGACGACAAATAAGACAACGAGCGCGATTACGAATGCGATTGCGACTACGACCACGACCACGACTACGATTACAAACACGACAACAATCACGATTACGAGCACGACTACAACCGCAACCACTGATTCCTATTGCAATATTCATGGGAAGATGCTCACACATCCTCTTGCTTGTAGGCCTGCCCACATTGGATCATTCCATGGGAGAAAGAACGCCTCAACATTATCCAGCCCGCCATACAATGGAGGGAAACCAATCTCCGCCGCGACGACGACGACGACGACGACGACGACGCCGACGCTGACGACGACTACGATAACGACTACGAGCAACATGATGAGGACCAGGAGGAAAAGCAGGAGAAACAGGAGGAGAAGCAGGAGGAGGGGAGGAGGAGGACCAGGAAGAGGAGGAGGAGTAGGAGGAGGAGGGGCGAGTCTGTTCCCCGCCTAGAGAAACAGGGGGGGAGTCAGAACTCAAGAATTCAAGAGTTCCCAGGGTTCGGTTCGATGCACAAGGGCAACGTCAGGGGGGGCGGCGCAGGGGGAGGGAGAAAACATTGACCTGGAATCGGCGATGCATCGCGGGTAGGACGGCGATGGGCCCCCGATGGCGAAACCGGACGCTCCTCGGCGGTGTGAGCTATCGGGCCCCTATCGGCGATGGATGGGCGATCGGAAGTCGATGCGTCCCACCCTGAACCTATGCCCCCCCCTAACGTTGCCCCTGGAAGGGGGCGGAGTCGACCACGACGACGACGACGGCACCTGGCGTTGGTTCCTGACGCCACATGGATCGTTCAATCTTGAACGAGCGGCGGCTTGTCGATCTCGAAATCGCTCCATGTCGGCCGATTCTGGGCCACTGGCAGCGTTCGACCGTGAACGTCCGGGGCGGGGTCGATGCTGCCCGCGCCAGCACGACACGACCCTACCAAAGCAACGGGAGGCTTGAGAATCCGCTCTGTGCAGCTGCTTTGTTCGGGTGCCCTCGGGAACGCTCAGGGAGCGAGCCCTAGCGGCGGGCGGCGGCGGGAACCAGCAGCATGCGGCAAATGTCACACACACGCGCACACAAATGTACAGAAACAAACACACACAAACGCACACACGAACACACACTCAACACGCACATACACACACAATCACTTTTTTGATATCGCGGCCCCGCGCGCGAGGCGGCGCGGCGTAAGGCAAGTCGAGCGGGAGAAAGCGGGCCGGGTCAGCTCACGCATACACACATACACACATTTTCGCGTCGGCGGCTGGGAAGAGGTTAAACCTCGCGAAATGTTTCAGAAATCACGGGTTCAGAAATTCATGGTCTCGCGCCGGCTGGCTTCTTAAATCTCATTAAGAAATGTCCAGGGTCTGGCTCAGGGGCTCGGTGTATAAATACATGCGACCGTGCACGATTGCGCGACGTGCTGCATATGATATGCATGGAGGCTGCGTTGACAAATATGGTGCGCGCATCTCCGTTCGGTCCTTAATCCGGCTCGTGGGGCCCAAGTAGGGCCCAAGTGGGGCCCGAACCAAATCCAAGGGGGGCCCAGCCGAATCCAAGTGGGGCCCGAGCCAAATCCAAGTGGGGCCCAGCCGAATCCAAGTGGGGCCCATGTGGGGCCCAAGTGGGGCCCGAGCCAAATCCAAGTGGGGCCCAGCCGAATCCAAGTGGGGCCCAAGTGGGGCCCGAGCCGAATCCAAGTGGGGCCCGAGCCCAACCCAAGTAGGGCCCAGCCAAATCCAAGTGGGGCCCAAGTGGGCGCCCACACGGCCCCAGGAAAGCATCAAGTTTAAGAATTTTCCCCAGGGTCTTGCCAGCGACGGTGGTTTCTTAAGCCGCGTGTCGAGGACAAAAAAATCGAGACTGAGGCTGCAAAACTGCGTTTTCTTAAACATCGAGCGAGGTGTACTGCTACGGCGATCGGGCATCCGTGGGGCGCGCTAGATGCGAATTGGGTCGCGGTGCACGTGAGGAGAGGAAAAGACCCCGGCGCGACGGGAAGAGAGGAAGCCGGACCCGCTCAGGCAAGTCACCGGCTGCGGCGGAGGGAGCGACGCACACACACACACAGACACACACGCACACACACACACACACGCACACACACACACACACACTCTCACACACACGCCCACACACACGCGCACACACACACACTTACACCCCTTTCCGCCGCTCCCCTCTGGCCACCGCAGTGCTTCCGACGAAGAGCAGCTGGAAGCCCGGGGGGCAGAAGGCGCGGCCGCAGCGGCGCACGAGGCGGCCCGCAGGGAGCCGCAGGCTTAGGTCGGGCAGATCCTTTTTCAGAAGAATACCCAAACATATCAAACGTTTTAACATGTCGTCTCCCTCCTTTTTTGTAAAGCTATGTTTGAATATCCCTCCTGTAGAGCGACGTGCCCGACGAACCCGTAGGCGAGGATGGACGGAGCACCCTTTAGCAAAACGCCCTTTCCTGAAAGCTTCCAGGGGCACTCCACGTGCGCACGGCGTTGCATTCCCAGGGGGCCCAGGCGGGATAGCTACCCAGCAACAAGCGACTATGTCCTGCAAAACACACGTCGATGGACGAAACTGAATGGGGCCTGCACTGGTAGACCCGAATGCCAGTGTTGAGTGAGCCAATGCCGATCTCCTCTATCGAATTGCATGGAAAGGCGTTCTCTGAATGCCCGATTCAGCGCTTCTTCCCACATCCCCCCCTTCCAGAAAAATGCAACATCGCAACAAATCACGACTGGAGCCCCGGACCCGATTTGTCTGCTACATTTCTCGAGCCGGATCGTTATCTCTGATGGTCCCAGGGCCAGAAAGGACGCGACAACGCCCGACTCGAAAAAATGCGACGCCGGGATCTGATCCAATACCCACAGGTCGGAAGACGTAGGTAGAAACATGAAGTATGAAGGCGTTTGAAATAGATTGGGTTCCGTCCGCCCCCCTAAAGAGGACGGAAAAGGTGAAGCCACTCGATCATTGAAATAGGACAGCGGTCGAAGCATATTGCAATCTGGGAATCAAAACAATACCTACTTTCAACGACCGATGGTCATCCCTTTCGTGCACCCGGAGGCCTGCAGGCGGCGCCCTCGTGGATGTGATGGTGCCTGGTGGCGGCGCGCAACAAAAAGGACCCCCTCGGGGGGCTCGACCTCCCAGGGCCAGTCAGCCCGTCAGAGAGGCGGGGGGAGCAGCGCCCCTAATCGCAGGGGAACGAAGCATGACATCAACACAAAAACTCGGAGGTCCGCGCGGACTTCTTGGATCCGCACTGGACCCCCCTCCCTGGCGCGCGGAGCGCGCCAAGGGCGGCGCTGCAGCCGCCGCCAGGGGTGTCCACCGCGGATTTCCAGCGCGGATCAGAGAAATCCACCAGACCTCCGTATTGTTATGTTTACGCCATTGTTCGTTCCCCCATACCAGGATGGGGCAACATCGACAGGAGGAAAGAGGAGAGAGGAGGAGGAGGAGGAGGAGGAGGAGGAGGAGGAGGAGGAGGAGGAGGAGGAGGAGGAAACGTGCGTCAGAGCGGCCTGCATCGTCGCGGGGTCTGACTCGAACTGGATCGGCCGCGCCAAAGGGCGCACAGCTCGGGTCGCCGGTGATGGGGGGTCACGCAAATGGGGGGTCGAGAAAGCACCCTTTTTGCACTCGTAAGGAGCCCTTTGTTGCACTGCACCTTTTTGTAAATCCTCGGCGCCGCCGTCCAGCCCGCCTTTCGCTGCGTGGTGAACGCCGCGGTGAGTTCGATGTGGGCCACAGAGAGCTCTTTTCTGACCGGCCCCAACCCGAGGGGTCACGCGGCGGCACGAGAGCCGCGCGCGCGGCCGCTGCGCGCAGCAAAAAGTGGATGCACTGTTTCGGTTTCCTCATTTCGTGCAATGCAGCATTGGGCCCCTTTAAGGACACTTCCGAGCCACTTTTTGACCCACTGGGGCAGTTTAGGGGTACTTTTGGGACACTTTCATGCATTGCAACTTTTGGCCGCCAGCCACGTTCGCGCATCCAAATGTCTGACCAGGTGGCGTTCGTGCGGTGCGCAGACCGCAATTCTCTGGCGACATTAGCACATGCGCCTCGAGCTTGGGAGAGCCACCGTCAGACATCCTGCGGGCATACCCAACGTCGCACACATTGCGAGCAGGGCCTCCGTTCCCGATTACTCCGTTTGGGATACGTGCGCAGACCCCCCATTCGCGTGACACCCCATCACAAGCGACCCGAACAGCGTCGCCATGGGAAACATCGGGATCACAGAGCGGATCATCGGCACATCGGAATCGAATCGGACGGGGCTGGCAAGAATCGACATTTAGTGAACGTTTTTTATTCGGCGTTTCGACATTGGGCTGGAAGGTGGGGGAAGGGGGGCCTGGCTCTGGACCTCTGCTTAGTGCGACTGTTTGGAACCGTGCATCCTATGGGGAGGTTCCACCTGCTCGAAATTGGCGCCAAAAACAGCCAAGATCCACTCCAGGGGGGTGGGAGAGGGGGGGTGCGAGGGCCCGCGCCGATCGGCAAAAGAATGAATAACAAAAACTCTCACCCACGCGGATCGATCGAGTCAAACGGACCTTGCTTACCGCCCTTTGGGAAGCACATCGTGTCCACGACTTCTCTCGGGGGGTTCTCGAAGCAAATGGTTCAGAGGTCGCACGGAGGTGTGGTGCAAATGGGTACGGTAAAACCATTCGGAGTTACAGTGTAGCCAGCTGTACGATCCAGTTGATGCGGTTGGTATCTCGCTGACGCTCGCAGCATTCAACACTAACGCCTGCTTATGACGGTACTGGACTATTGCTTGCCACGCGCAAGCCAAACATCCATGTCAAATCACAAATCCAAAAATACAATGCGGTTCCAAATTTGGACATGCGCGGGGTCCTGGTTTCTCACATCTCTCATATGTTTCACGTGGCGCGGCTGGAACACGTGGCACAGTTGGTGCACTTGGACCTGGACCATGTGCCGCACCGGGCCCACTTGGGCCTCCAGGCAGCGTGCCTGGTGCACATGGAACACGTGGCGTGACTTGCGCGTGTGGCGCTCCACAGCGATATGTAGCCACTCGGGTTCTACTTAAGTGCTGGGAGGGCGGGTGGGAGTGAGCTAGACGGCCTGCTATCTAGTAGGGTCGCTCGACCATTCCCTAATACCCCCTTCCCCTGGACCTGGACAGGGCGCCCCGCGACAGACTGGAGTGTACAAACAAGCCTCGGCAAAAAGGCAAACAACATTGATTTCCCTGAGGTTGTTCGCCAATGGGCCAATGTTGGTCTCCTGAGAGAGACCCTAGAGGAGCGCCCACCCATTATAGATCGATCTCCTCCAATCAGGCCCCAAGATGGCCCCCAAGGCTCCCAAGAGTGCCCCGAAAGGCGCCAAGGAGGCCCCCAAAGGCGCCCAGGAGATCCCCAAGAGGCTCCCAAAAGATCGCCCAAGATGCTCCAAGAGGCCCCCGGGACCGCCAAGAGGCCCCAAGAGGACCCGAGAAACTTTCAAGAGGAATCAGAAGAGAAACCGAATGGCATTTAGGAGGCTTCTGGCCATTTTGCTCGCTCTCCTCGTCCTCCTCTCCCCCGTTCCGCTGCGCAACGTTCCGAAACGCGTCCGCCCCCACGCGCCCGCAGCGCGCGCGGGCCGTCGGGGCGGAGGCGCGCCGAGCCGGGGGGAGGCGAAAACGACAACATGCACTACCATACGCTGCACAAAACGGAGGAGGGAAGGCGTATGAGTGAGCGGCGGGGCCGCCCACAAAATGCGGATGGTGCGCGCAACATTTAAAAAGGTTGATGTATTTCATACATTGCATGTGGCGATGAACATGTCTCGCGTGTGGCCATAACGGTGCAATTCACCATCATGTCCAGCTTCCGGCAGGCTGGTGTGGCCTTGTGCGTTACGGCCAAACCTGGCTGCACGCTATGTCGACAACCGCCACTTCGACGCCGAGGATCAGGTCGAAGTAGGCGGCTACGTACGCCTGGCTGCCTTTTTTCGGCGGCTGCCAACTCGTACATTTGCCGGAGCATCATGTCGAGGAGCATCGGGTCGTGAAAGTTGTGCTTGTGAGCTGCATGCCGAAACGTGATCCCGAGCGCCAGGTTGGTCATGAGACCGACGGGTTCCAAGCAAATTGTCTTGACCCCTGTGGCCTTCGTCTCTGCGTCGGATACCCAGCGGCCGGCTGCCTATCGTACGGCCCGAGGATACCTACCCGCCCGTTGGGTAGCGGGCGCACTTAGATGCCGACGAGGCGCACGGCCACGCCAGGGGCGAGCGCCAGGCCCGCGCTGGCAACCTGCTGCAGACCAGCGCTATCAGGCTGAAGCTCGGTGCCTCCTGGTGGCCGCCGTAGCTCAGGGCGAGGTCCTCGTGGTCCTGCTTGTGGCCCTCAAGCCGAGCTTGTGGTCGTCGTAGTTCAGCTCGTGACCCTCGTCAGTCTGTTGGACGATCTGGTAGTCCAGCAGATGTCCTAAGTAGCTCCGCCAGTGGCTCCCGTAGCTCAGACCGTAATCCTTGCAGCCCTGCTTGTGGCCCTCGCTCTTCAAACTGTGGTCCTGGCATCTCAGCAAATGGCCTGGGTGGCTGTGCTGGTGGCCTTTGCAGCTCAACTTGTGGAACTCCCGGACCTGATTGCGGCCGTCGTGGTTCAACCTGTTGTCCACGTCACTCACCCGGTGGCCCTTGTAGCTTTGTTGGTGGCTCTTGTAGCTGAGCAGGTGGCCACGGTACATCTCCCAAGTGCCTCTCGTAACTCAACTGGAGGTCCTCGGCGCCGTGTGCGTGGTCCTCGTAGCCGTGCTTGTGGTCCTCGTAGTTCGGCTGGTGGCCCACGTGCGCCTGCTGAACCCCCTCCATCGTAGCTCATAGCGTGGCCCTGGTAGCTCTGCTGGTGGACCTTGTGGTTCAGCCTGTGGTCCCCCTGGCGATGTTGTTGGCAATTGTAGTTCAACCTGTGGTCCTCGTAACTCAGCCGATGGCCCTTGTAGCTCAGCCGGTGGCTTTGTTAACTCTGCAGATGGTGTTGGTTACGTTGTTGGTGTTTCTCGCGGCTTAGCTGGAGGTCCTCGCAATCGTGCCTGTGAACCTCGTAGATCAGCTGGTGCCCCTCATAAGCTTGCTGGAAGCCCCCGGATCCCTAGAAGTTCAGAGCGTGGCCCTGATGGCTCTTCTGGTGGATTTTTGTAGCTCAACTGATGGCCCTCGTAGCCCTGCGGTCCGTGGTCCTCTCAGGCCAGCGGGTTGCATTCACAGCTCTGCTGGTGACTCTTCTAACTCAGAAACTTTAGAATATGGTTTGGCATTTCTCGTGGCTCAGCTGGAGGTCCTCGTAGTTGCGCTTGTGTCGCTCGCATCCGTGCCTGTGGCCCTCGCAACTCAGCTGGTGACCCTCAGACGCCTGCCCGAAGCCCTAGGAGCCCCTAGGAACACAGAGCGTGGCCTTGGTAGCTCTTCTGGTGGCGCTTGTTGCTCAGCTGGTGACCCTCGTAGCCCTGGTTGTGGCATTCGTAGTTCAGCCTGTGGTCCTCTCAGCTCAACCCATGGCCTTCGTTGCTGTGCCATGGTCCTTCAGGTGGTGGCCTTCGTAGCTCAGCTGGCGGTCGTCGCAACATTGCATGTGGCCCCCGTGGTTCAGGCCGCGGTCCTCGCAATTCAGCGGTAACTCAAAGGTTGCTCCCGTAAATCAGCTGGCGGCTCTCGAAGCTCTGCCTGTGGCCTTCGTCGTTCAGCCAATGGCCCTCGAAGCTCCGCTGGGGACTCTCGTAGTTCAGCTGGCGGCCCTTGGACGTCAGGTGGAGACCCTCTTTGCTGAGGAACTAGCCCTGGTAGCTCAGCTTGTGGCCCTCGTAGCTCTACGTGTGGTCCCCGTAGCTAACCCCCCCAGCCCTCGTAGCACAGCTGGCGCCTCTCGTAGCTCAGCAAGTGGACTTGGTGAAACAGCAGGAAACCGTATGCGTCGTGGCGGTCGCTTCCGATACGCTGGTCACAGCCGTTGTAGGCGCGGTAGTTGTGATCATCCAGCGGTACCTGCACGACGACGTATTTGTTGAACACCACGGGCTGCTCGTCCTCGTCGCATTTGGTTTCGTACTTGTCGCCCCCCTGTGTCGTACATGTTCCTACGGCAGCTGGGTGCCTGAGCGTCGGGCCTCACCACAGCGCCATTCGCCACCGTAATGTAAAGCAGCGCAGCCTCGCATGCATGCTGACGTTTGCGTCTCGCAAGCCGCCTGGCCGCCGATGGTCCGATCATCATGATGTCGTGTCGTCTCAGGCGTCTAGGCCCCAACGCTTTCGAGTGGCCGCGCGGCGCCAGTATGGCCTTCCTCCTCCTCCTCCTCCTCCTCCTCCTCCTCCTCCTCCTGCTCCGCCTGTTCCCTCTCCTCCTCCCTCTTCCCTCTTCCTCCTCCCCCTCCCCCTCCTCCTCCTCCTCCTCCTCCTCCTCCTCCTCCTCCTCCTCCTCCTACTCCTTCTCCTGCTCCTGCTCCTCCTCCTCCACCTCCTCCATTCTCCCCCTCTTTGGGTATGACGGCTTCCCCAGCCCGTCATTGCACTGCATGCTCATCCACATCCCTGATCAGGGCAACTCGCCTGGCATCGTTTGTGGACGGGCTGGTGGGGTTACGCGACGCGTCTAGAATACTAGTTCGCGGCAATAAAGAGATGGGCAACAGAGATCAGGAGAGGCGAAGCCCAGACGGAATAAGCCCAGACGGAGGCTGGACACTCCGTGCGGATCTACTCCGTGCGGACCCAGCCTCCTATCATCGGGGATGGACAGACCTCCCTTTAGTAAAACGTGGTTTAGTGAAAACGACCTGAGGCCCAAACCTGGCGGGCACAGGCCTGAAAATTACCGGCCCCGGCGCCCTCTCGAGAACCGAAAACGGACAATTCACTAATCGACGTGTCACTGTTGGGGGTTCTGTCCACCCCCGATATCAGGAGGGGCTAAGTCCAGACGGACTAGGCCCAGACGGAGGCCGAGCTCTCCGAACGGGCCTCCCCCGCGTGGGCTCAGATGGCACCCTCCGAACGGATGGTGCACGCTGCCCCAGCAGAGGGCGCCTCACCGATCGCCCCCGGGGCCGCCGCCCGCACACCGCCGCCGCCGGCTCGCTCGGCTCCTCCGGAGGAGCTGCAGGGCGCACGGCAGCGGACTGCCGGGGCCCCGTGCGGCCTGGGGAGATCCGCGCGGACCTCTGACAGCTTTACGCGCACGCCTTCCCCAAACCCCCGACTCCGTGATCTTTTTGTCGCAGCATGGACCCGCAGACGTCTCTCTTCCCGTTCCCCGGGACTGGTTCTGCATCCTCGGTCGATTCTTGGCGGTCCCAGCTCTGGCGAGGACCCCGAGCGGCACAAAAGTATCAAATATTTGGTGAGGGACCGACCGTCCTGGCATTCCAACAGGCCTACGACGACATGCGCTGAGAACAGAAAGACGGCTCTCATAACAAAAAAATGTTCTCAGACCATGCAGCCGACGTACAACAACAAGACGACCTCAGCCAGAAACGATCCAAGAACACATTTTTTGCAAAGCACGAACGGTTCGTAGCACAGTCTACGGTGAGCCTATAGTTGGTGGTGCGTACAAGGTGGAGGGCGAGGAGAGGCTTTTTAGGAACAGGCTGCTTCTCAGAAGGCGCCGGCCCTACACTTCTAGATAAGGGCGGCGCATTCCAAGAAGCAGGGGTGATTCTGAGAAGCGAAGCCCTCCCCAACCTTTACCCCCCCCCTCTGCGCGTAACTGGCAGTAAGCAAGTCAGGACGCCTCGCCACTAGGGAAACCAAAGGGTGCGTTCTGACCAGAATTTCGAAGCGAATCCAGCGGTGGCGACGGGGGCCTCCCAGGAGGCCCAACAAGGCGAAAACGAGAGGGTAGCAGTTTGGGTACCTTTTTCCTCCTCTGGACAAATGCTCGATTTACGCTGTCTGTGTGTGTGTGAACGTGTGAACGTGTGAACGTGAGAATGTGTGAACGTGTGGATGTGTGAACGTGTGGATGTGTGAATGTGCGGATGCGTGGATGTGTGAATATGCGTGTGTGTGTGTGTGTGAATGTGTGTGTGTACGTTTCCTTCTTTCTCTGCGGCACGCCCGCGAAGGACTACACGCTCTGAGTGGCTCCCGCTTCAGAGCGTCCTCTCTCCAGTCCTTCTTCGCTCTCCTGCGCCCCAACTCGTCCCTGGCGCGTCCCACCCGTAGCCCCACCGGCGCCTGCACGGGCTCCGACTCGCTTGCCCCCGCCGACTTGGAAGATTTTTTGAGGCGCGGGGATAAATCCATGTCCTCCGCCTGGCCACCTGGAATCGACGTGCTGGGACCCCAGCGGGCGGTGGCTATGGATACAGCTGGGCCCCAGAGGGCCCGAGCATATCCATATCCACCGCCTGACGAGGTCTTCGAAAATCGATCCTCCAGGCGGTGGACACGCATGCATCCTCACCCCCAGCCCTGATGATTCGAGAAGTTGGACGCCCGAGTCATCCGGGAGAACTGCGGTCTGGGGTAACTCCAGCTTGGGCCTCCGAGGCGCGAATCTGCAGCTATTCCTGACCGCCTCCAGCCCTTCTGACTCGGGCTCTGACCGCGTTAGAAGAAGGAAGAACACCATAAACACTCCGGGCGGATATTTTGGAATCTGCGCTGGATCCCCCTCACTGAAGTGCGGAGCGCGCCAGGGGCGGCGCCGGAGGCGCCGGTGGGGGAGGGGCCCAGCGCGGATCTGAGAAATCCGCACGGAGCGCCAAACGTTTATGTCTGCAGCGCACTTTCTTTTCCAAGGCTCGAAGCTCTGACCGCTTGCACCCTGCTGACTTGCAGCCGCTGCTCGCTGGTGCCGCGCCCAGCTGGAGAGAGGCCTCCAACTGGGGACGACGACGACGACGCCGACGCCGACGCCGACGACCGTTCGTCAGTGCACCGATCTTGCAGACGTGCTGCAGCGGATTTTCGCGCGGACTACTGTCTTTGCAAAACCTTGAAAGGTCGAGCGAAAAACTAAATTAATTTCACGTGGATTGTTTGTTAGTCTGCCTTCATGGCCCAAAAAAGAAATCCGCAAGAAATCCACTTCGACATCCTGAACGAACTTCTCCAGGACACTCCGGGCCCATCCCTTCGTTTTCCCAACGAAATCCGCTCTGCGATGTTGGCGCCATGACGCGTGCGCCCTCCGTCCGCGGTCCCGCGTGCACCAGCGAGCGTGCTCAAGCGCAGGCTGGCGGAAGCAGACCTCGTTCCAACGCAGGCCAACGGAGGCCGACCGCGAAGGCGTGCACGCTGCATGTGCGTGCAGAGTATGTCCGGTAGTGATTGCCTGCCAGGCCACCCGAAGCTAACCCGAGTTGGGGGGGGCATGGGTTCACATGCGATTTTCCAGTACAGTCAACCAGTATAAAGGATGCAAGGGCCTTGGAAGGCCACATCGGAGCTCTTCGCGCGGGGCGTGGCCAACGAAAGTGGCCAAGGATGGGCAGCGGAGGCAAGGCTGCGAGGGGCACCCTCGAAAAGGGTGGGCCGACTGTCTTCCCCGACGCCCGCCAGCCTGCCGCCGTTTCTAAAACAGGGCTAGGATCGGGATAAATCGCTCCAGAGCGTTCCGCAGCGCTCTCAGAGCGTTCCGGAACGCTCTGGAGCGACCGCGGCGCCCAATACATCCTCCAAACCCGCCGATTCTCAGAGATTTCGAGTTATCCCGATCCGATTTTGTCCCGATCTTCGCGTCGTTTTAGTTTCCCCCCCCGCGGCGCTCCTCGCCGCCCTCCGCGGCCGCCGCCCCGCCCGCCGGGGGGCCTGCGCGGCCCTCCCGCGCCGCCCGCCGGCGGGGCCCCGCGCCGGCGGCGGGCCTCTCTGCGCGAGGAGGGCGCCCGGCGGGAGGGCCGGCGCCGAGCTCGTGGCGCATCACAGGGGGGGGTCCGGTTTTTGGTCAAGGGGTACGTCGACCCCTATCCCAGGCTTCGTGGGGTTTCCGAATGGACCAGAAATTTGGGGCCCAACCCTTGGATATACGATGGGGGGGTGCCCATCCTCGATAGGGGTGCGTCCGAATAGCCCCCTTGGGGTGTATCCCAGGGTTTTTCCATTTTTCTGAGCGGCCAGACTTTTTGGGCGAAACTCGGGGATTGGGGGAGAAACATCGCCTGCGAGGGGGG
Organism: Prorocentrum cordatum; assembly: GCA_963575745.1. NCBI lineage: Eukaryota > Dinophyceae > Prorocentrales > Prorocentraceae > Prorocentrum > Prorocentrum cordatum. The sequence continues at coordinate 87,501 of CAUYUJ010017158.1, read as the reverse complement.
GGGGTCGAGGAAGAGGAGGTTTGGGGTAGGCCCCTGGGAGGTCCACGGAGCTGGCAAAAGGACCCGACGATTTGCACCGGCAGCGGCGGCTACCCGCCGGCACTCGGGAGATCGAGCAGGCGAGCGCAGGCACTGGCAGTCTGGATTCGCACCGCACGACAGGGGGGGGGGGGAGGGTGACAAACGGGGGGGGGGGGAGGAGCAACGACAGGGGGGGATCGGCACAGGGGCAACGATAGGGGCCACCGCAGGGGTATCGGGGCAACGACAGGGGGGAGGGTGACAAACGGGGGGGGGGAGGAGTAACGATAGGGGGGGATAGGCACAGGGGCATCGATAGGGGCCACCACAGGGGCAACGATGGGGACAAGGATAGAAGAGAAAATCAACTAAGCATAAACTTCTGGCGCTCCGCGCAGGCTCCTTGGATCTCTTGGATCTGCGCTGGAACCTCCTCCCCGGCGCGCGGGCAACGATAGGGTGGGGTAGGCTTAGGGGGTGAACATCGACCTGGAGTCGGCGATACATTGCCGATAGGTTCGCGACAGGCCCCCGATAGCGAATCCGTACGTTCCTGGGCAGGCCGCGGCTATCTAGCCCATATCGGCATCGGCGATCAGTGGGCGATTGGGGGTCGAGTCATCCCCCCCGATGCCCATCCCCCCCTATGGTTGCCCCTGAGGGTTGGCGAGTCAGCTCACGTAGCTGGTATCCCCGGCGCCTCCCGGCGCCCATGTATCGTGGGCCCGGCGGCGGGGCCGAAACTTGTGGCATACCGCAGATTTCGTAGCTGCCCCATTCTGGGTCCCCCCCTTCCGTGCAGCCCGACCAGTGGAAGGGGCCCAGGGGCACAGAGAATCACGACGTCGTGGGCGTGAGTATTTGGGCCGACTGGCACAACAAGGGGCCGACCACAAGAAACCTTCCACAAGAGACCCAGCCCTGAGACCCCAGGACGTCTATGGATTTTTGGTGTGGGAACGTCACACTTTCCATGGCAAAAACATCGAAACCCAAGAAATCCATGGCACCCTGGAGGCAAGCAGGGTGTCTCTTGGCATGGGTCCACACTGTAACGAGAAGCCAGGGAGAGGACAAAATCGGGTGAGGGTAGATCGAGACTCTCTGAGATCCCGCGGCTCGGAAGGACGTCTCGGGCGCCGCGGCCTTCTCAGAGCGGTCTGGAACGCTCTGGAGAGCGTTCCGGAGCGCTCTGAACGGATTTCGCCCCGTCCTGGTCCCGTCCGAGCTGGCCGCTCAGAAAGGGGTCGGCGGGGTGGCATCGCCCTGAGAAGACCACCGATACACCGCCCACCACCTGCTGCAGGCCCTCGGATGGCGAAGCCAAGCGATCGTGGGCAGGAGGCAGGGTGGGCCACCCTGAGCCCTGATCGGCGATGAGTGGGCGACTACAGTCGACCCGCATGGTAAGGATGGGCAACCTTCCCAAGGGTACCGTGGCATCCTTGCCCCTTCGGCCCATCCTTAGCAACTGTCGCCGGCCAACCTCGTTCGAAACCCTGTAACACGCATGGCACTCCAAGGGCCATTGCATCCTCAACGCGCATCCTTATGATACGGGTTGGCTGTAGGGGTCGATGCTCCCAGGTTATTCAAGGGCCCAGAGACACACCAGTAAATTGCAACGAAACCCAGGATTCCTAATGTTTGGTGCATATGTCATGGATTCCCGCCTTCCCCGTCACTTTCAATTGTTCCCCATCTGTTCATGGGAATCGGCGATTCTTTGTGTCTGCGTCTATGTTTTTCCTACTGTCAAGTGAGGGGCAACGATACAGTCATCGTGCTACCGTAACGAACGCATAATAAGGAAAGCATGGGCTTTTCTGGCAACGGCAGGCCTAGGCCACAAGCAAATTCCACGGCCCAAAACGAAAGATCGGCCGGAAAACCCAAGCCCCTCAAGAGCCCGAGGTGCCCGGGGGGAGACATCAAGCTGAATCAACGATACATCGCCGATAGGGGCCGGATAACCCATCCCGCTCCGGACCTTGCGGACTCGACATCGGGGGCCCATCGCCGATCTATCGGCGATGTATCGCCGACTCGAGCTCGATGTTCCCACCACCTGAGCCGATCACCCCGATCGTTGCCCCTGACCACGGAACAACGCCTGACATTATGTTGTTCACATCGTACTTAAGGACCACATCCGAGAAAATGATTTCGAGCAACCAGAAAAGTATCGAAACAGTGTCGAGCGAGTATCGCCTCCCGGGGCCCGACACGCGAAAACTCGCCAGTCTCGCTGTGATCTCCTGGTGCTCGAAACTCTTGCTGGTGGTTGTGGCTGAGGGAGGCTGGAACATTACAATCCTGGCAAGACTTCACGAAACGGCGAGAACAGAGACACCCGTGAGCCTCAGCTCTCGGAGCTCCGCGCGGACTGCTTGGGTCGGCGCCGCAAGCCCCCCTGTGGGGCGCGGCGCCGCGGTCGCGCTCCGCGCCCCGAGGGGGGGGGGGGGCGGGTGAGATCCGAGAACTGCGCGCGGGCTTCCGAAGAGTCGTGCGCATGCCGATGTCGCCGCCTCTGCACGTTCGCGGTTGTGACAGCGGAGGGGGGGTCAAGGGGCAACCTCCTGGGAGGTCTTCGCAATAGCGGTTGAGGGCTGTTCCCTGAGATCCGGGCGTCGGCATTTCTTCGGGTCGGGCGTTTGCGCGTACCTTCGCGCCCTGGAGCCATCACAGATCGATCGGGTTCGAAAAATGCAGCGGAAAGATGGGGTCGGGAGCCCTGTTCCGGATTTTCACCGTGTTGCATGTTTGTTGCGCCGCTGGATCTCAGCGTTCGGCCGATTGAGGGGTCACTCAACCGAATTCGGCTGTATGCTGCGTGAGATTTCAGCCAAAATAAACCATACTCGACGGAATTGTGCCCGGCTGGAGCACGGATGTTCGGTCGCAACTCATGGGAGCCTCACATGCCATTTTGCTGGATCTTGCGAGGCGACGCTAACCAGTGCTAGTCGACGCTAAGCCGACGCTGATCAACGCTAGTCGACACTAAATCGACGCTCAATCTACACCTTCGCATCGACCACCAGACGCTAGCGCACGCGAGTGCGGTCGAAAGACTGAATTACGAAGAAAAACACGGCCCGCATGCTTGACGACCGACGACCGACAGGATATGCCAGCGCCGAGGCTGAATCTCACCAGCCCTCTGGGCGCAGGTGGTCTTGGGAGTTTTCTCTTCCAATCCCCTTCTTCCCCTTCGGGGAGGGTTGTGGCCCTCCCGCTTACTCCCTCCCTTTGACATGGGCGGGGCCGGTCGCGGGTAGTTGGAGCGTCCAAGATGGCTCAAGATGGCTCCAAAATGGCCTCAGAGAGTGCAAGATGGCCTCTAAGATTGCTCCAGCTAGCGCAAGATCGCTCGATGGCTGCAAAGCTGCTCCAAGAAGCCCCAAGACCGCCTCACGACGACTCCAACAAGCCAAAAAGCTCCCACAAGAGGCTCCCAAGAGAGGGAAACCCGTCAACAACCCGAGGAGAATCAATGTTTTTGACTTTCTCGCCTTTTCGCTTCCGATGGACATCCGAGGCCTCAAGATGGCTCCAAGATGGCCCAAGAGAACCCCTAGAGGACCCAAGAGAGCCCAAAACAGCCACACGAGCACCCAAGAGCGCGCCAAGAGCGCCCCGAGAGGCGACTTTAAGCACTCTAGAAAGGCAAGGCCAACGAAAGCTCCCCTCTTTTGGTATCGATGTCTTCCACGACGGCTCCAAGAGCGCCCCTGAAGCTAAGAACGCATCAAGAGGGTTCCACGAGGCGCCCCAAAAGGCCTCTAAGAGGCTCGGACGAGACCCAGAAGAGGCCTCAAGAGGATTCCCGAGGCACCTAGGACGCTCAAAGACGGCCCTGCGCCCGCCAAGATGCACCCAAGACGCCCCAAAAGGCCTCCAAACAGCTTCCACGCTTCCAAGAGGCTTCTGGCTCTTCTGTTCGCCCTCCTCCTCCTCTTCCTCCACCTCCTCCCCCTCCTTCTCTTCCTCCTTGTCCTCCTCTTCATCCGCTTACTCCTCCTCCTCCCTCCTGCCTCCCCCCCCTCCCCCAACTCCTCCTCCTCCTCCTCCTCCTCCTCCTCTTCCTCCTTTTCCACGTTCTCCTCCTCATTCCTAATCCTCACCCTCCTCCTCCTCCTCCTCCTCCTCCTCCTCCTCCTCCTTCTCCTCCCCCTCCTCCTCCTCCTCCTCCTCCTCCTCCTCCTCCTCCTCCTCCTCCTCCTCCTCCTCCTACGATTCCTCCTCCATTCGCCCCTCTTGGGGTATGACTTCCTACCCAGCCCTTGATTCCACTGCATGCTCCTCCACATCCCTGATCAAGGCAACTCGTCTGGGTGTCGTTTTTGGATGAGCTTGAGGAGCCACTTTTTTTCGCAGCCGCAAGTGAAGGCGCAGGCGGCGTCAAAGGTCGACCCAGGCTACGGGCGGAGCCTAAGTACCCAGCGAGCGCACTCACGGCTGCCGAAGCTGCCGCCGAGGGATGCTGAGTGGCGCCGGGGGCTGAAGGCAGGCTGCAGGAGCTGCCAGGAGAGCCAGGCGGCCGACGTGCAACCATCCTAGAGGCGAGGCCACCGAGACGAACGAATTGTACCTTGTCGCGCCAGGCGCCAGAGGTAGACGTGCAACATTCTCCTTGAGGGGTTACGCGAAGTGTCTAGAATCTGACCTCCCAAGCGGTATACATCCTGAGGGGTGGCGGCGGCAGCGGCGGCGGGGGCCGCGTCGCACCTCGGGCCGCCGCCGAGGATCCTCGGCTCCCCGAACTCCCTGCCCGCATCGGCCAGCGCGGAGACGAATTCGCCGACCCCTCCGGGGTTCCTCGTCGTCTCCCTCCCTCTTCCGTCGTCTCACTCCTCCCTCCGTGTGCAGCGCAGCCTACTCTGGGTTTGTTAATATTCGTGGTGGGGTACCCTCCCGACGGGGGTCGAAGCGCCTTCGGCACGCGGTGGCTTCCCACGACGGGGGTCGATGTGTCGCTAACGGCGGAGGTGACGCCCCCCCGACGCTTATTCAGAAACTCGAATACCCTCGCACAGCGCTTGGACAAAGTTCCGAGAGCACGTCGCCCGATACACTGCTGCTGCTGCTGGGCGTCTTCGCCGTCTTCCTTCACATGGCTCCGCACGAGTGCGATGCGCTGTCGGGGCGCGGCTTGCCTTGTTCGTTCGTTCGGCCTGGGGATCCCTCGGCGATTGGGGCCCGCGCCATTTCCAAAACCCGCCCCCCGAGCCCAGCCTGGCCGGTTTTCAGGGCCGGGGTGGGGAAGGCGCCGAGGGGCTGCGGCGGCGCCATCACGGAGCAGGTGCTCCGCAGATGGTCCAGGCGAGCTCCAGGAGGGCCCCCCAAATGGCACCAGGGTGGCCTCCAAGATCGCGCAGGGCGAAGCTCAGGACAACATTGCCTCCAGCACGCGTGTGCAAGAGGCCCCCTGATGGCTCCAAGGCGGCTCCCGAAGGATGCCCTGGGGAGGCCATCGTGGTTCAACAACGCAAACTGTTCGAAATGCTCTGCTTCTTGAAATCTAGAGTTCTTCTGAACTGCGTGGGATGGGTCTGGAAACGATCAAGAGGGCACAAGGCATAAGAGCGACCAGAAAACACCCCAAAACGGGTCAATATGACTGAAACATGAGCAGCAGATACACCAAATTCCCGAACCAATGAAACTGCAAGGCGGCCCACGAGGGCGTCAAAACTGCCCAAGAGACCCCTCGAAGGATCCCAAGGCGTGCCAAAGCAGCCGCAGATAGCCCAATGCCCATCAAGATACCAAGACGCCCCCCAGAGCCTCGAAGGGCTTTAAAGGACGGCCCATAAGGGCCGAGTGTTGCACGCCTCCCACGTGGCTGTACAACACCAACAATAGAAAACGAGAACACGGTATAAACAACACTGTGGAACTCCGCGAAGATTTCTTCGATACGCCCTGGCCCCCTGGCGCGCGGAGCGCGCCGAGGGCAGCGCCGAAGGTGCCGCCAGGGGGGGGGCCAGCGGCGATCTGAGGAAACCGCGCGGAGCTCCAAACATGTATGTTATCGAGGGCTGAGGCTGATGGCCGAGGCTGCGCCTATCTCGTCCCCAAAAAACGGCCCTGCGCGAGGCTAGGAGGTGTCGCCGGGGCGCCGGAATCACATTCAATCATATACATTCGGACCTAGGCCAGAAAACATCCCTCAAGCATACGAGACCCTGTGCCCTGCCAAAACGCGCGGAACATCCAAGGGTACCCTTCCCAGGATGCACAAGAACATCCAACAAACACGAAGAACTTGTTTGGGGGGCGTTCTAGCGCCGAGTTCCCAGCACAGAACAAAATCGCCCGTCCCTCTACAGGAGGAAAATTCAAAAATGCGCGCTTGCACCTGGCTGGAGCGTTGCTGCGCAGATTCCCCGAACGCGGTGGCGGACATGCACGGCGGCGCAACTGCCCCTACTCGCCGCGGGCCATCGTGGCCCGACCGCCAATCTGGAGGCGTCTTCCCCCTCCAGGGGCTCCCAACTCCAAACGGGGAGGCCGCAACACGCCAAATGCGCAAACAGCTGTCCGAAGCTGACCGGAAAGCGCGGCCGAAACTCCCGCCACCGATTGGGGCCAGGGGGAGAAGGAGGAGGAGGAGGGGGAGGAAAACGGCGACAGGAGGGGAGGGGGGAGGCAAAGGCAGCAGCAAGCAAACGCACGCGTGGGGGCGGGCGGGGGGCGGGGGGGGGGCGAGAAGCGCCGGCGACGCTCGGGGGAACGGCGTGGGTCGTCGTGGATCGGGGGTCGTCGGGGGGGGCGTGGGTCCGCGGGTCTGGGTCAGGGGCCAAGGGGGCGTGGGCCTGGGGGTCGTGGGTCGACGGGTCGGGGGTCGTCGGGGTCGTCGTGGTCAGAAGGTCTGGGGGTCCGTAGGCAGCTCACACGGCATCCGCCGTGGCGGCATCCGTGGCCGCGGCCAGGCGCGCGGCCGTCGCGCCCGCTCGCGGCTGGAGGCGTCGCAGCACTGCCCGCGCATTTTCCCTGCGCGAGGAAATGGAAAGTCGCTGGGCAAGCTGGTCGGCCGCGAGCGCGGCGTCGTCTCCAGTAGCGTCGGCCGCGCGCTTGGCGAGCACCGCGAAGGCGCGTCGCGCGTCGCGGCCCCAGCCGCCGCCGTGGGCCTCGCATACCATCGGTATGAACGTCAGGCCGGCCTCAGAGCATCTGCGCGCCGTGTCCAGGTGCAGGCGCTTCTGTTCCTCGTAGCGGGTCGCTGCCGCGTCGCCGCCGCCCACCGCGGCCAAAAGTGCGAGCAGGTCCGCGCGGAGGCCCGAGGTCACGGCGAAGTCCCACGCCGCCGGCGTGCCGCCTCGCCAGCGCGGGACGAAGACGTCCGCGGGGCGCCTCCCGTCGCCGTCCAGGTCGTCGCCGCCGGCCTCCCCGGCCTGGGGGCCCTCGCCGGGCGCGCGCGGCGGCAGCAGGCCCGGGCGCTCGAGTTCCGCCCCGGCGTAGCCCGCGGCCACCGCCTCGTGCCAGGCCTGGTTCCGGAGGCAGTTGTGGCGCCGCTTTATTTCGCCGTGGCAGCTGCAGGTGAGCGCGTGATCTGCGAACACGCCCATCAACTCCCCGCACGCCGGGCAGAAGGCCTCCTCGTCGAGCAGCTGGTGTCGAAGGCGGCGTTGCAGCGCTACCTGCATCAAACTGTGCGGGAAGTCGGTGCCAAGAGCCCGGCTCGGGGGGGCCTGCAGGAAGGCGCCGGCGCCTGGGGCCGCCACCAAGTTGAGGTGGGCTCTCGCGGCTGGCGAGGCGCGCTGCCAGAGCTCGTCGCGGACGGCGTCGTCCACCTTCTCGGAGAGGAGCCGCTGGTCCCAATGCTGGGAAGGGTCGAACTCGATCCGGTCCGCTGGCTTGCCTGCGTCGCCGCCGCCAGGCTGCCCCCGTCCCCGCCGTCGGCGTCGTCGTAGGCTGCGTAGAGCTGTCGGCAGAGTTCGGCGCCGCGGGCGCGCGAGGCCAAGTAGGCGGCCGCGGCGTGCCTCTCGGAGGAGCGGAGCCCGAGCCCACCTCGGTTGAGTTTGAGCTGCGCTTGCTTCCAAGAGTCTCCAGAGGGGGAGGACCCGCTGAGTTGCTCCAGGCAGGCGCGGACGGCAGAATCCATGGCCTGCAAAGTGCGCCGTCGGCGGGATCACGCGCACGGAGTAGCCTATTTTTCAGAAGGAGGCACACTGGCGAAGCAACTGCATGGCCACTTGAGCGTTCTCCAGTGCCCCGAGAGCTTCCAGCAAGCTGGCAGCCTTGCCCACCCTGTCCCGGGTGTTTCTCGCAGAAACTGTCGTCGCCCACAGGGGCGCCGAAGAGTTCGAAGTTGTTGTCTCCCCGGAGGTGGAAGCCCCGCGGAAATGCGGCCAGGCCAAATCCACGTTGCTGTCGGCACCACTGGCGGGCACCACCTCGCACTTGCCGGGGCCGGTGCTGAGGTCCAGGCCCACCGCGGCCAAGCGCCCCACCAGGCGGTGTAAGAGGCGGGCGACTGCGGGCGCGTCCCCTGCCAGGCAGCCGTGGTCCAGGTAGAAGAAAGCCAGGTCCAGAACACCAGGGTATCCTCCTCGAACCGATCTCGACCTTTTACCTCGGTCCGACTGTACCCGTGGTTGTGTCATTGTGCGTCCTCCTTCGTGGGACACGCACAAATCTTCCAAGCTAGCCAACGCCAGCGCACCCCGGAGAGAGGCACCCAGGGTTGGGTCGGGCATGTCCTCCTACAGGCGGATTCTGGGCGGATGCTCGAACATGGTGAACAAAATACCCCCAAATAGTCCATGTGTGTGCCCCCAACGCATTTTTTGATGATTGTTTGATATGCCTCCTCTGCAGGGACAGGCCCGAATTCAACCCAGGGTCCGCCGCGGGCTCGGCGGCGTGGCGGGAGCCAACAGATCTGGGCGCGCCCCCGTTTCGCTCCTCGAGGCGCCGCGCCGTGCTCGGGGCGGCGCGGCGCGTGGGCGCGCCAGAGGTCACCGAGGACATGAACTTGGCCCCGAGCCAGGACTCCAGCCAGCCTGGCGGAACGGGCAGTGGTGTACAATAGCTGAGCAGGGGCTGACCTTCCCGGCATTCCTATAGGCCTATCACGAAATGTTCTAGAACCCAAAGGTGTTCTAAGAACACAAACCATGTTCTTAGAACATCGACCCGATGTGTTAACACAAGACAGTCCCAGCCAGGAATGTTCTACGAGCATTTCGTTGAAACTACACGAGGTTCTTAGAACATTGCTTGGTAGGCCTATGGGCACGCCAGGACGCTTCGCCACTGCTTGAATTAGGGGACCGCCCACAAAAAAACAAATCCTGGAACCACGGGAAGTCCATGGGTTTTTGGTGCGGGAGCGTCACGCTTGCCACAGCAGGACAATCGGAACCCAAGGAACCCAGGGCACCCTGGAGGCGAGCAGGGTGTTTCTTGGCATGGTTCCCCACTGTAAACATCAACTTTCGGATGTCCGCGCGGATTTTTCGGATCGGCGCCGGGGGCCCCTGGCGACGCCTTCAACACCGCCCCTGGCGCGCCGCGAGCGCCCGGGAAGGGGGTCCAGCGCCGATCCGAGAAACCTGCGCGGACCTCCGAAAAGTGTATGATGATGATGATGATGATGATGATGATGATGATGATGATGATGATGATGATGATGATGATGATGATGATGATGATGATGTCATTGATTTGTCCCTGGCAGCCGAGCGTGAAGACAATGTTAGCCTTCAGGATCTCGCCAGAGCGCGGGTCGACGACGGACTGTCCGATGGCAGAAGCCCAAACAAGGGCAAACGTGTACACGCTCGGAGGCTAGCACGGGCTTCATGGTCGGCACCAGCCCAAGATGCGCGCGCGCACCTCCAAACACGCATGCTTGCGCAATTGTTTGGCCTTCGAAATGGCAAAGACGTTCTCCCCATCGCCGGCTGCCCAAGATATGGTGTTGAAGCTGATCGTGGGGCAATGCCAAGGGGAATCGTCGTTGGGGGGGTCGCCACTTCCTTGAGGAAACGTACTTTTCTCGGGGCCTCCGAGAACAATCCAGCAGGGATGGACCTAAACGGTGTGCTTCGTTTTCGTAGTGTTTTTCGTTCTTCCTCGTTTTGCCGTCGGATCGCCTTGCATGCGAAACAGAACGAAAAAGCAGACGGGCCGCGAGATGGCCAAAACACCGTTCAGGTCCAGCCCTGCACTCCAGAGCCCCACAAGATGGCCCCAGACGTCCAAACACCTCCTCGCGCTTCGATCCTGGCACCTCGACTTCCAGTAGGAGCCGGTGCTCCCCACTCGTGGTGGCCCTTCGGTGGCAACTCACGGAGGCCTCCCGTGCCATCCTGCTGGCTCTTGCGACTCGACGCCATCCGACGCCGAATCGACGCTCATCCACGCTAGCTCGAGGCCAAGAAAGGCACTCTCTGATCGATTGCCAGACGCTATCGCACGCCAATGCACACAAGGGACGGAATTGCAAGGACACACAAGGGTCAAATGATTTGATACCGACCCAGACACCCCGACGTCATGATTTTTGCATTACGTCGGCCCCTGGAGGTCTCGACCCATTCCCCTGAACCTGTTTTTCATCCTGAGTCGTTTTTTGACGGTCTCGAGGGCCGGTGAGGGCCCTCAGAAGCCGAACATAGCAAAAAACCTCCGGCAATGTCTTTTAATTACCCGATGGGGGATTGGGGAGACGGAATTGTGAGAACATACACGGGTCAAACGTTCTGCTACCGCATGGTCCCCCTCGGCACTGCCCGAGATGTCGGCCACGTCGTAGTCCTTGGGCCAGTCCGGATCGCCGCGCGTGTGCGCCTGGATCTCGAGGCCCACGGCCGCGAACGCAGGCTGCCACAGGAGCACGCCCTCCTTCTCGGGGGCACCCAACGAGGGGGGCGTCCAAGAGGGGGAGGAGGAGGAGGAGGAGGAGGCGGAGGAGGAGGAGGAGGAGGAGGAGGCGGAGGAGGAGGAGGAGGCGGAGGAGGAGGAGGAGGAGGAGGAGGAGGAGGCGGAGGAGGAGGCAGAGGAGGGAGGAGGAGGACGAAAAGGAGGAGGAGAAGGAGGAGGAGGAGGAGGAGGAGGAGGAGGAGGAGGAGGAGGAGGAGGAGGAGGAGGAGGAGTAGGAGTAGGAGTAGGAGTAGGAGGAGGAGGAGGAGGAGGAGGAGGAGGAGCTCTGACACTCTGGGGCGAAGGCCCGCTCGCCGAAAGGGCGTGCCCGTGCGCAAATCACAGTCCACGGCACGTGCGCGGCACGGGGGAAAAGGGGGGGCCAGGGGGCGTCTTGCAAGAAGACGAGGGGGCCAAGAAATCCGGGGAGATGTCACGTCCCCGGCCACGATTCCCCCCCACCTCCCCAATCAATACCCCCCTCTTTGGCCGCTCCCGAGAACACGCCCGATCCTTCGTGGCCGCCTGGAAGGGCTCCGGGACCGTCGGATCCACGTAGTAGTGAATCACGCCACGGCCCGCCTGCGGACCGCGCTGTGGCCACTGCCTGTTGATCATGCGGACCACTGGGTTTATTTTCTGGCGCCGAGGAGCAAACAATGGCATACGCAGAACCTTTCTGAGGTCCGCGCTGATTCCTTGGATCGGCGCTGGAGGCGCCGCCCGGGGGCCGCAGTGCCGACCCATGGCAAGTCTCCGAAAGTATACTCCGGATGGCATACTCATCGGGGGGGTGGCGGCTGACCTTCCGACGGAGCGTCCCCGATCCCCCCCCATCGCCCCTCAACGCGCGTCCAAAATTCTCACCCCCACCACCTAGCCCAGGAACTTGAGCTCCAAAACTGCCGTCCCCACCCCCGATCCCCCCCGACGGCACGCGCCCATCCCCCCCCCCCTTCGAACCCAAGGGGGGGGCGATTGATATGTCATCCGGGGTGATGCTCGTGTTGTTTGCTCCTCGATCTTGAACGCCCGAGAGTCTGTGCTGGCGTCGGCGCGGTAGTCCCCGAGCAGCTCGAAGTCGGTGCTGAAGTAGCCTACCCTGTCGTCGGCCATCCGGGGGGGCATTACTGGCTCAGGAAGCCTGCATCGGGGAGGCGTAAGACACGGGTTCGGGGGACTCGGTTTGTCCTGACGGGGCCATCATGAAAATGGCGCTACCCAATCTGCTCCCGCAGGCTCCCGCTGCACACATCCCACGAGAAGTGGACCGTCATAATCCAGGACGCGCTCGTCAAAAAGCGCTGGCAAACCCGAGTTCTGGGGTACTTGAGTCTTACGTTTCCCCGACATTCGGGGGGGCATCGCTGGCTCGGGAAGCCTGTAGAGGCAGAAGCGCACGAGGTCGCTGTCGAACGCCACGCTGAAGTCGAGGTTGCCGCGGAAGGACTTCACGGTGCTCAGCTCGATGCTCCACTGGGCGTCCAGCAGGACCAGGGGGTCAATGGCGAACAAGCCCACGCCTGTACAAGAAGAAAAAACACCATAAAACTTTCGGCGATCCGCGCGGATTTGTTGGATCTGCGCTGGGCGCCCCTCCCTGGCGCCCTCCACTACACCCCTCCCGAGCGCGACAGGGGCGGCGCTGGAGGCGCCGCTGGGGTGGCCCAACGCGGATCTAAGAATCTGCGCGGAGCTGGTGGGCTTGTTTCCCACCGCCACCACCGTAAGTAGGAGGGGGAGGGGGTCCTCCTCCTCCTCCTCCTCCTCCTCCTCCTCCTCCTCCTCCTCCTCCTCATCATCATCATCATCCTCCACCTTCTTCCCCCATCCAACTTATGGTGGTGGTGGTGGTCGAAAACAAGCCCATCAGGAGCGCCAACAATTTATGTTTCTGGCGTTTTTTTTCTTCCTCGGGCCTAAGAGCGGGGAGCCGTCCACCAAGACCGCGTCGACCGCGCACGTGGAACGGTCCGACCTGCGGACTGCGAGCACGGGCAGTCTAGCCAACAGCGTCCGAACCCCGTGCGCCTCGAAGAGTGCGTCGTAGTCGTCCTCCGCTTGGCGCTGGCTGAGGTCCGCCTGATGAGTGCGCTGGCTGAGATCCACCTCGTGAATCTCGATCATGGACTTCCCCGAGAGATCTTCGCCCTGACTGCGGTTCAGCAGAGTGAACTCCAGGAAGTAGTCGCCATCGCGGGCGGCTGCGTCGAAGTGGGCCATGGGGCCGTTCATGCTCAACGCCGCTACCCCTACCCGGAGCGGAAACTCCATGCCAAGCGGGAACTCCATGTACACCTCGGAATCCTTGCCAGGGTTCGTCCACAACGTCATGAAGTCCGTCCGATAGCCGACGCAATAGCTTTCAAAGCCGACCAGCCTGACGCCCTTCGAGTAGAAGCCCGCGCACCCCTCGTCGCCGCCCGAAGAGTCGTCCTCGTCGTCCGAGGGGTCGGGCGGCGGAGGCTGTCCGAGCGCAGAGCGGACACCGTACAGGAGCTCAACCATGTGGCCCATCTCTTCGGAGGCCTCAGCGGGCGGCTCGGGGGGGGGGGAACCACCCACCCGGAGTCGGCGACACATCGCCGATGGGTCGGCGACGAGCCCCAATGGCGAATCCGCACGCTCCTGTGCGGGGCGGACTGTGGGGCCCCCCCAATCGGATCGAGGGTCGCTGCAGGCAGGGGTCGAGGGTCGAGGGGCGATCTCGAGGGTCGATGCAGCCCCCCCAGTCCCCATTTGGCCTGTCCTCCCCCAGCCTTGCCGAGGTCTGGGCCGCGCGGCCGGCCCGCCGCTCAGAGCGGCTCTCGGCCCCATCGCTCGATGCCGCGCCGTGGGCCACAGCGGGCCCCTCGAGAGGTGCTCTGCCTTGACCGCCCGCGCCAGTGGGGCCGACGCGTCGAGGCGGCGCGAGTCTGCCGTACCCTCCCCACAACCATGCAGTGGGGAGGGTGAGTTTGGCACCGTGAAGGCACAGCGAATCCACACACGATATACTGCAAAGGCAGAACGGAGCCTTGCTACAATCAATCGGAGGCACGTGTTTCGTGGATCTCTGAACTTTCTGAGGATTGCCAAGGCTTCTGTGGATTCCCAAGGCTTCCTGGGGGAAGAACTTCCCACGTGGCACCTCCTGGCTGGCTAGTTTCTTATTTGGTGCACCTGCCCTGTTTTTGGTTGTGCCTGCGCCCCTTTCCCAGGACCTCCCGAGGATCGATGCTCCTGGGCCAGTCGGCCCAAGTACCCTCGACCTCCTCTCTGGGGCCAACTTTCAATCCTGGACAATTTCCAAGTCCAATCGGAGCCCAAACATTGGTCCCGCGTGGAGGCGGGACTGCTCATACAGTACCGCCAGGGATGCCAGGCCCACGGGCCTGCGCCATGAACGACGCCGCTCGGACGTTGTAGAGGAACTGCAGGAACAGGCAGACAAGGGCCACGCCTGCACAGCCCTTCCACGGGACGCTCTTCAGGTGCACCTGCGGGGGGAGACGGGCGAAGGGTGGAGACACTACCCAGGCGCGCTCGCGCCGCATCCAACATCCTCCCCCTCCCGTCAATCCCTTCCCATTATGTTGACCCGCGTCCCATCCGCCACCCAGGGTGCTCTAGACGACCTCGATCCAAAGTGCCCATCGATTACGCACTGCGCGATCGGCAAGGTGTGCTTCTGAGGACGGATGAGCAGGAGGAGGAAACACGGCAACCACAAACACAACTACACCAATTGTACCATGCAATCTCCCGTCCTAAATTCCATCTTCAGTCCCTGCGAGTGTTCGTTTCACTACGCGGACCGCTCCTGCCATGAAGGACGAACGCCCAATGGGCCCGCCATCCACCTGGTCACTACGTTTTCAAAGAAGACGACCTCATCCGATCGAGCTTTACGAGTTTCGGCGACGCGGCGGGGTCATAGAGTTCGCGGGAACGCACAACAGCACAACCGAATTGAAAAAAGAACCTCCCTATCCGTGCTGCAATTGTTTTCACTTCTGGTGGGGAACCAAACGTCATATCCAACCATACCTAAACTCTTGAAACGCCCCGCCCTCCAGCCGTGTAGCTGCTGCATACTTATACTCACTCACTCACTCACAAGTCGTACGCCGAAAGGCACGTAGACGCAACTAGGACATGCAATGCCGGCTCACACCGACCCTCCAACCGGACTCACAATGGATATTCTCTCCGATCACAGCAGCGTGTTTGGCGACTTGACTAATCCATTCGTTCCTCGGGCGACCAACCTTCTTCACGAATCTCTCCGTTGCCGAAGTGTGCGTTCCAGGGATGAAGTCTCCGGTGCCGGAATGTGCATACTTATACCCAAGTGGCAATAAATGGTCTGGAGCGGCAATGAAAATGACTACCTACCAGACCACCCCAACCCGACCCGAATTTGACCCGAATTTCGGGTTGGGGGGGGGTACGGGTTCCATGTGTTTTTTCAACGTTCCCTGACCCCCCCCACTGGAAATGGAGGGCAAATTGAGGGCTTCGGGTTGGGTTGGGGTGGCTTGGTGGGTGGTGAAAACGTGCTCAAGACGAGCGTGCGCGGAACCAGAACGAGAATCCCATGGTGGCAACAACCACCCGCCCTCCGTCCGTGGAAACGACCGGGAGTGCTTTTTCAGACGAGCGTGCGCGATGGAGAGATCAGGAAACGAGATGCAGAACCGCCCGCCCTCCCTCCGTGCGGCTGTTGAACAGATCAGGCTGAAAGATCGTGAGCGGTGGGCACGAATATGAAGGGGCCCTGGGACACACAAATAAATACACACAAATAAAAAGATTCCCCATATTTTCCCATATTTTCTGGATTTCTGTCTTCCCCCCCACTTCCCATATTTTCGCATATTTTCTGGGAATCGACGAATAATTGTGTCTGTGTGTTTTTTCCCCTCCTGAGAGTAGGGCGCCCAAACCGCCTGAACCACGCGTCAGGTGATGCGGCATGGGGGGGCTGGTCGTGGGGACGGCAGGATGGAGAAGAAGCACGACCGGTAGGACCAGCAAGAGAACAAGGCAAAGGCAGAGGACGGGAAGGGAGGGGGGGACGGCAGCAACAAGGAACAATGCGGATCCAGGAGTGCGATCCACGCGCTAGGGCGGCAACCCTGTTCTGATGGACGGCAGCAAGGCGCCGATACTGACAAAAATGCAAACAATGCAGCGTGAACACAAAGTTTGAAGCACTGGAGGCGCTCCGATGGAAAGACCAACAACAAACACACAAATGACGTATTCCGTTGCCGAACCAATGCGCGAACGAGGCGGGAACACACGCACACTGTCCGGAGAGAGAAAGAGAGAGAGAGAGAAAGAGAGAGAAAGAGAGAGAGAGACAGAGAGAGAGAGAGAGAGAGAGAACGAGAGAGAGAGAGAGACATAGTGAGAGAGAGAGAGAGCGAGAGAGAGAGAGAGAGTGGGCGAGAGAGTGAGCGAGAGAGTGAGCGAGAGAGAGTGGGCGAGAGAGAGAGAGAGAGTGGGGACATAAGTATTCATATGGAGTGCAGTGAACCATCGAGGAGGGGGAAGGAGGGCTGAGCGATGGTGAGTACCTAGGTGGTTTAGATTGAGTCTCGTAGGTTTTAGCGGGGTCGAAGAGGTTCTGGCAGATTCCAGGGGGAGGAAACCAGTCCTCAGCTTACCACCGTGGCGAGAATGCAGCCGTAAGCCTCTGATGGAATGCGAAAGCCCGTCTCAATAATCAAGTTACGGTGAAATGCTTTATCTTTCCCAGCGCAATCTTGGAGAGGGAACGGGAGCAGACAGGACCAGCTCCGTGAAGCTATCCTGAGAGCACTGCAAACGCATGTAAAACACGCCGTGCACTGCAAAGGCATGAGGAACAGGAAGAGAAAGCAACGGTGAGACGGTGAGACCCGCACTGAGGCGGCAGACGAGGCACGGCTGGAGTGCGCTGTGCAAAAGTACGGCAGGTTCGCGTCGCGTCGATCCCGGCGTTGGTTCCTGACACCGCGGGGATCGTTCAAACTGGAACGATCGGCCCTTTCAAAAAGGCCGGATCATTCAAGGATGGGCCGATTCTGGGCCACAGACGGCGTTCGACCTGAAACGCACGCGCTGGGGTCGCCGCCGGTCGACACGACGCGAACCTGCCGTATCTGGGGAAGTGGCAGTCCCTGAGGGATCAACCAACAGATTATGCAGAATGCGCCTGTACATGAAGGGGAACATGTAGGGGAGGCTGGCTCAGGGGGTTTTAACCATCGAGCTGGTGTCGGCGATGCATCACCGACAGATCGGCGACAAGCCCCCCATTGCGAATCCGCACTCTCTTGGGCGGGAGCGGGCCATCGGCCCCCCCCATGAGCCCATTCCCCCCCAAATGTTGCCCCTGAATGCACGGCCACCATGCCTGGTCAGGGCCATACCCTGAGCCCTGGCTGGCCAGGGCCAGTTCCTGGCCGGGCATGGTGGTGTACAGGTGCCTTCTGCGCAACAGGAAGCAAGGCAGAGGCGCGACCGCCGGCGGGAAGGCAACCAGGGGCCACAACGCAAATGCAGCGTTCGGCCAGACCGACCCGCGTCTCAAGTGCAGGATCCAAGTCCACACCCACAGCCTCGCGGTCAGGACTCCTCTTGCGCGACCTCGTGCATGCAGGGTGGCTTTGTGCGGATTCCCCGCGCGCGACGTATCCATGGGGCCGCATATCCATGGGATCGCGCCTTCGTGTCCAGACCGCCAGGGCATGAATGTGGATACGCTCGTCGTTCGTGGGAGTCACTTCTCCCCCGCGCCGCCCTTCATGTTGCGCGACTTCTTCTGCTTCTTGCTGATCCCGCGCATGGTCTTGGTCTTCAGCTCGTCGCGCGTGAAGGGCCGCTGGTCGTCCTCGTCGTCGTCGTCCTCGTCCTCGGAGTAGTCCTCGACCGTGCTGGGCAGCTTGATCTGGAAGTTCGTGGACGCCCCGGCGGGGCGGACGGGCCTGGCGGTCTCGGTGTCGTCCTCGTCCACGCGGATGGCGTCGTAGATCCTCAGGAGTTTCGAGACCTCGTTCTCGATGGCGGCGAGGTACAACATCATGTTGGACTCGGAGATGCCGGTCCCACAGCCGCTCGGGAGGTCCTCCTGCGTGCAGTTCATGCGCTTGAAGATGCTCTTGATGCCCTCGCGCACGTGCGTGAGGGTCTGCTGCGACTCCTGGTACTTCACCTCGTAGTGGATGGCCTTGCGATCGATGTCGTTCCACTTCTCCTCGAGGGTCTCCAGGATCTTGACCTTCTCTGTGTCTTCTTTGCGGCTGCCGTTGCCACTCAGGGCAACGTACTCTTCCCTGTACTCGGTGATCTGACCCTCGAGCTTCTCGATGTCAGCGCTGAGCTCGTTGTTGTACTTGAAAAGAGAAAAATTCTGGTCCTCCGCGTGGATAAAATTCTGGACGAGCTCGTCGATGTCGCAGATACCGGTTGCCTTCTGGATTCGCTCGAAGGCCTTCTCGTAGGTATCTGCCTTCTCCTGGTTGGTGGTCATGGTAACCAAATGCTTCGCGGTATCCCAGGCGTTCCTGGTGATCTTCTTGCGATGCCTGTCCTCCTGTGCCAAAGACATCTCCCCCACCTTGCTGCTATCCACCGTCTGTTTGACCTTGGTCCGCATGAACTCCTTCATCTTCTTGTCGTTCTCGATGAGCTTGCCGAGCTCCCGCCACTCCCTCTCGAACTCCGCGTGCTCCTTGTCCGCCTGCTGCTTCAGTGAGGCCATCTGCGCCTGCGCCGAGTCACGCGCCTCGTAGGCGGCGTTGGCCTGCTCAATGATGTTGGCCATCTCCTTCTTCTTTGACTGCAACTCGTTCTCGAGCTTACGGTAAATGTCGTCAAAGACGACACGCTCTCGCCGCAGAGTGTCAATCTGCTCGCGCAGCGACCTGTTGGCGGCGATCGACTCGTTGAACTTCTGCAGCCCCTTGTCGAGGCGGTTCTCCAGCACGCGTATCTGCTTGGCAACCGCCTTCACGTTGTCCGAAGAGGCGTTGACGCCTCCGTGTGTCGCCATCTCCTGACGCTTCGAGAACACGTCGACTTCCATGGTCGAGATCTTTTCCTGGAGGCTGCTGGCCTGGTCGTTCTCGATCTCGAGCTTCTCCTGGAGGGACTGCTTCTGCTCGGCCAGCTTCGTCAAGGTCTCCTGGGCCATCCTGGTCTCGGCCAGGGAGCCCGGATTCGTCCTCGTCTCGTTGAGCTCCGACTTCATCTTCCTGTTCTCGCGCGTGAGCTTCTCGATGGTGGCGCGCTGCTTGCGTATGGTGCCCTGTGTATCCTCGCTGCACGCCCTCTTGTCGTTCTCCAAGACCCGGAACCTCCGCTGCAACTCCGCGATCTCCTGCTCGATCGGCTTGCGATCCTCATCCTTCTTTTTTGTGAACATCGCGCTACTTCAATACTACTATGCGGAAAGCATGGCTACACGCTACACCGTCTTTTTGCCTGGCGAGGGCCGTCCTGGGCCCTGGCATTGTGCATGCGCCTCCCGGAGCGACGCTGGTGCCCAAGATGGCTCTGGCCAAGCACGGTGGTGTATCGATGCCTTCTGCAGACAATCACCGGCGGAAAACCCGGGCCCGGAGATGCACGCGCGAGGCCTGTGCAACAGGCAACAAATGACCTGAGGGTGATGGTGGCGTTGTGCCTCCCTGAGCCAAAATGGCTATGGACAGACTGCACGGGTGGGAAACAGTAGGAAGCGGAGGCGGGCAAAGACACAGCCTCTTGGGGTGTTCACCAGGCCCCGACACCGTCAAATAATAACTCTTAATGAAAAACTTGACCTGGGGAAGGGGTCGAGACCTCTGGGGTTCCACGTTGCGAATCACCACGTCGGGGGTCTGGAGGAAGGGGTGGCATAATCAGTCGGGCTTCTACTGACACGCGACAATGCAAACCCTGGTCAATCAAGCGTTGCAGGGGATCCTGCAAGATCCTGCGCACAAGCCCGAGTCATCTGGGACTGTCTTGGGGCTCGCGTGGGGCGCTTTTGAAGGCTTCGAGAGCCAGTCGGAGGCTATCCTGGGCGGTCTTTGAAGACTCTCGGGCTCTCTTGGACCTCCAGGGGTCGCCTGGGGAGGTCCCAGGGAGGTA
>CAUYUJ010017158.1:25000-62500 GCA_963575745.1 Prorocentrum cordatum | reverse complement strand
GCGTAAGGCCCCGCTTGGCCAGCGCCGGAGGTGGCTCTGACGTGCAGCCGAGGAGGGCGGTGTGGAGTGGAGTGGAGTGGAGCCCGTTGCGGATACAAGTGCCGAGGAGTGTGGAGGGATGGGGGAGGAGGGAGAGGAGGACGGATGAGTGCCGGAGACGTCGGGAGGAGACGGCCTCTCGCTCTCCACACTCTCGCTCGCAGGCCCGCGCCGACATCGGCGGGGCGGGGTCGGGTGGTTCACACCTCGCTCCCGAGCGCACGTCTCCTCCGCCTTCTGGTTCTCTCCTGCTTCCTGCTCCCGTCTCTCCTCACTTCCTCCCTCCATCCAAACTTACTCACCTTCCACCTCTCGTCTCCTCCTCCTCCTCCTCCTCCTCCTCCTCCTCCTCCTCATCATCGACCTCCTCCTTTGCAACACGTCTCCTCTCCTTCTCTTCCCTCCTGTCCGTTACGTTGTCATCGCGCTCAGTGTAATCATACTCAGACTCACTCACACTGAGACTCACTCACACTGAGACTAACTCGCACTCCGACTCACTCATACTCGTACCTACTCGTGAACAATAGCACTGCCTCTCAGACTCACTCACACTCAGACCCAATCATTATCTGGCTCACTTATACTGCGACGAACTCACACAAAGACCCACTCACGCACAGACCCAATCTCACTCAGACTCACTCACACTCGGACTCACTCATGCTCATACATACTCAAGCGGCTTGTTTGTTTCGCGTCCCCGTTCGCGGCCAGATTGTGGGAATGGCTTAGGTGGTTTGCTGAATTTGGTGCCCTAGGCTTCTCTCTGTTGGTCGTCCAATGCTCACCGCCATTAAGTTTCTCAGCACTTGGCCACCCTAAGGGGTCGCCGCCATGGGGGTATCTCACTCCCCCGCTCAAGGTCAGACTGTAGGGGCTCTCAAGCGGTTTGCTCGTTTGGGCGCCTCAGACTTCTCCCCGTTGGTGGTCCAATGCTCACTGCGATATAGCAGGCATAGCACTTGGGCACCCCAACGGGGAGACGCAAAGGTGTATCTCACTCCCCCATTCGCGGCCAGACCGTGGGAATACCTCAGGCGGGTTGCTGGTTTCGGCGTCTCAGCCTTATCTCTGTTAGTGGTCCAGTGCTCACCACGATACAACAGGCGTAGCACTTGGGCACCCCAACGGGGAAACCGCCAGTGGGCACCTCACTTCCCCGTTCGCGGCCCGACTGTGGGAATGCCTCAGGCGGTTTGCTGGGTTTCGGCGCGTCAGATTTCTCTCTGTTGGTCGTCCAATGCTTACCACGATATAACAAGCTTAGCACTTGGACACCCCAAGGGGGAGCCGCTAGGGGGTGCCTGACTACTTCTTTTGCGACCATATTGTGGGGATGTCCCAGGCGGTTTGCTGGCTTCGGCGCCTCAGACTTCTCTCTGTTGGCTGTCCAGAGCTAATCGCGATCAAGCAGGCGTGGCACTTGGGCACCACAAGGGGGAGCCGCCAGGGGGTACCTCACTCCCCCGTTCGCGGCTTGACTGTAATAACCGCCGCCGTCGTCGTCGCGTCCGTCGTCCACTCGGATTCGCTGTTCACGCCGAGACGCTCACAGCGGGAGGTGCCAGAAAATGAAATGCACATGTGGAGATCTCCCCTTCGAGTAGCTGGCTGGGTCCAGGTGGACTGTCGCCCTCAGCCAGGGGTTTGAAACAAACCTGAATAATGATGGCCGCACACCCCTCCGTGGCAGGACGTGGCGTGGACTATAAGCCCACACGCCTGGCCAGTAGCCACGCACCTCACAGATTGGTGCGAGCTCGGGGGGCTACGGTCAGATCGGGCATGTCCTCCCACAGGCGGATTTCTATGCGAAATAAAGACTTACAAGAAAAGCTGCATAGCAAAAAAACATGAAAGATAGTATCCAAACTATGTTAGAATATTTTTGAATATTCCGCCTGAGACATGCCCGAGTGAAGGCTACGGTTCAAGAAGGAGGCTACGGGAACATGACAAGGACACCTATATTATGTGGGTGCGTGCACACTGGCACAACTGAATACGGTAGAACATCTTAGCTGGTACTGCTCCTCCCCATTCCCCAATGACGAACCAGGCCACAAAACACGATTGTCAATGCCTACAATTTTCGATCGACCGGCGCGTTCGTCCTCGCCGCAACCCACCAACGACCCATCCCGCGACCAACCTCGCGACCCCCCCAGGGCTCACCCGCGACTCCCCCGCGACCCCCCCCCCCGCGACCTCCCGCGACCCACCTGCGACCCACCCCGCGACCCACTCAGCGACCCACCCTGCGATCCACCCCGCGACCCACTCAGCGACCCACCCCGCGACACGTTCGAGACTCACCCGCGACCCACCCCCTTTACCCTTCTCCGCAATAACGGGATACCACGCAGACCGTCCAACTACACTGGCAAACGTTCTGAATTCAGCAGCCCTGGAAAACTTTGTGCTCTTCGTCACACGGACAAAGAAACATGAAATATGTGTCGCGGACCACGCGATCGCATGAAGTCGATAAGGCTGGATCAAGGATCTCCGAAAATTCATGTTTACACATGTCCGTCTACTACCCTTCGGGATTAACCACCAGCCGAAGCTCCCAAACAAAACCGTCAGCCGAGAGGCCACAAAGATCAGCCCTACCACGGCCCCCAGGAGTAGCTACAGGAACCTGCGCATCTGTTCTTTTTTGGGCACCTCGGCAACAAAGGCCATGGCGGACGCCGACGACGACGACAACGCAACGTTGGCGGACAACGAGATCGGCGGCGGCCGCGGCGACGACGACAGCGACGAAGGCCACGGCGGACGACGACGACGACGACGACGACGACGACGACGACGACGACGACGGAGACAACGATGGCGGACAACGACGACTTGGGTGGCGGCGGCGGCGACGCCCACGACGACGACGACGAGGCGGGCGCCAGGTCCCTGGAGGTCTCGAGAGGCCCAAACGCATTCAGAAAGGCCTGGATCCTCCATCGACCGACAACATCTACGGTGGTGCGAAGGCCTCGAACATCGGGTTAGAGTAGTGTCGGGACTGATAGCTGAGGACTACCAAGCGAGGAGCCGAACTCTATACACGACGCTTCTTCCGGACCCGCACTGGCACTCGCATAGGAAAGCGGATCCTGGCGTATACAGGGTCCTGGTGTGTATATTTTTCTATGTTTCCCCGGGAAAAAGGGGACAACAAGTGTACTCCACACCAGCCCCGCTTCGCCCCCGACCCTCGACAAGTCCTGGGATTATGTTGCTCCCATCGTACTTACGGACCACATCCCAGAAATAATTCCGAGCACTCAGAAAAGTATCGAAACTGTGTCGAACGAGTATCGTCTCCCAGGCCCAAGACTTGAAAATACTCCAGTTTCGGTACGTTCCTGGTGCTCGAGATTCTTCCTGGCGATCAAGGCTAAAGTAGGTTGGAACATCATCCTCCTAGGATTGAAAAACTGCCCGCAACTGGTGATGCATATGCTCAAGTTTCCAAAGTGGAGTCGGGACATGTAGCTTTAGGTCGGGCATGTCCCCCTAAAGGCGGATTTGTGAGGATTTGTTTTCCAAAAATGCGCATGAAAAACAAAACATATTCAGCAAATCGTCCCCAGACTATTGCTGAACTATTTTTGAATACTCTTCCTCTAGACGGACATGCCCAACTTAAAGACAGCCGAGGACCGCCCAGGAGTCGCGGCGGCGGCGGCGACCTCGGCGGCGGCGTCCGCAAGCAGCGCCTCGCAGGCACCCCGCCGCTCCGGCGGCGGCGGCTCGCCCTCGGAGACGCCGCGCCACGCGTGGATGAGGGCGCGGCAGGTGCACGAGGGCAGCACCTGTTGCAACAGGGCTGGACCTACACGTTCTTTTTCGTTTTGTTGTCAATATGTGTCCTTCGTTTTGCTCTATATCTGGTTTCCTGTGCCTCCATGTCCATGCCAGGCAAATAGGAAAAACGAAACACGGCCGAAGTCCAGCAAAACAGCGTTTAGGTCCAGCCCTGTTTTGCAAGCTGGGGGGGTTCAGAGGTCGCAGAACTCGGCGGCGAGCCTGGGGGTGGAAGTCAGAAGGGGCGGGCCTGCTCTGAAAGCTTGGAAGTCCCCGGGCCTTCTGAGCAGTTTTCTAAGCCTTCCCCGAAGACACAGGGAACCTTTCAGAAGGCCGCAAGGCTTCTAAGAAGTTCCGCCGCCTTTTGAGAAGGCCTTCTCCTTCTCACGTATCCCCTCGCCGCCGAACAACGGTGCGGTGATAGACGAGGTGACCTCAAAATCCCGAAGGATCTCACCACACGGTCCGTCACCGCACGGTTGTGGGACCCTGGAGGCCTCAGTCCCACCACTACTACACGGTGGTCACCACACCGTCTGGGGGCCCCGAGGGTTCGCCCGATGGCACCGTTCGTCAGAGAAAGAGGCACCGATGCCGTCACACTTGCCTCGTTTTCACCTTTTGGGCCTCCGGGGGTGCCCCCTCATCACCACTGCTGGGTTCGATTCGAACTCCTGGTCCGAACCTACCCCGGGAGAGGTCTGGGCAGTAGGGCTGTTGGTATTTCAGAGGAAGAAAAGAACACAAACAAAAACGTCCAACGGTCCGCAGGTCCAGCACGGATCCAAGATATCCGCGCGGCCCGCCGAAAGCTGATGTTTATGCCGTTGTTAGGTTTCCCCAGTGCCAAGGTTGCCTGAGGTGATCCTGGCCTTACGCGTCCCTGATCGCTCGCGCCTCTCTCCGATGTATCGGCGACGTCTGCGATGCATCGGCAACGACGACGTGGAGAAAATCAGGCTCAAGACCGAACCGCGGCGAGGCGAAGCGATCTTTCGACCCCAGTCACTGGGACCCCATTTCGAAGGCCTAGAAATTTGGAGGCTGCCTCGAGCGGTGTTGCCCAGGAGGCGTCCAGGGGCGCTCGCGCCTCTCTGCAGCCCCCAGGGCCCTGCGGGCCTGGCAGGGAATGTTCTGGAGGCCTCGCGGGCTGGGGGCGGGGGATTCGTCCGATGGCACAGTTTGGAGGTTCGTAGCAGAAGAGAAGAATGCTAATAATAAGAACTACTCACTGCGTGGAGCTCCCCATATGTGCATCTGTTCGCGTGGACCTGTCCGCCGTGAGTGTCCAGGCGCAAGAGTTTTCGAATGTAAGCGGGCTTGAGTTGTGACGGTCTGGTCATGAATCTAACTGCGAATGACTTGGAGTGTGACTGAGTCTCAGTAGTACGAGCGCGTCTCTGCGCATGAGCCTGGGGCCCCCTGGGGCCTCCTGAAACCTCCTGGGGCTTCCTGGGGCCTCGAGGAGCCTCTTGGGGCCTCCTGGTGCCTCTTGGAGCCTCGAGTGGCCTGAGGCATTCTGGAGCCTCGCGTGGCCTCCTGGGGCCTCCTGCAGCCTCCTGAGACCGCCTAGGGAGGAATCGTGCCCCAGGAGAGGCCCATTCTATAGGAACCGACGTACATAAGACATTGCGGATCGGAGCCGCAGGAGACGGGGAATCTGTAGGAACACACGTAACACACAAAGGACTCTGTAGCATCCTTGGGAGAATATGTGCCCACGAGTCTGGCTACCAAAACAGGCAAACCGATCGAGACGTCCTCATAATCTGGCCCCCCTGGGGGGCGAACATGAGCGCCTCGCTCGAGACGTCCTCCAAATCTCCTCCGAAAGCGGAGGATGTTGGGGACCAAAACAGGCAAACCGCCTGAGACATCCCCGCCATTTGGGCGCGAACGGAGGCCGTGAGATAGAGACCCCTGGCGGCCCCCCCTTAGGAAACGCCTCGCACGAGACATCCTCCAAATCTGCTCCGAAAGCGGAGGATGTTGGGGACCAAAACAGGCAAACCGCCTGAGACATCCCCGCCATTTGGGCGCCAACCGAGGCCGTGAGATACCCCTGGCGGCCCCCCCTTAGGAATGCTAAAACCAGCAAGCCGCTCGATACGTCATCATCAGGTGCCCATCGTCATCGTCATCGTCATCGTCATCATCATCATCATCATCATCATCATCATCATCATCATCATCATCATCATCATCATCATCATCATCATCATCATCATCATCATCATTACCACCATCATCATCATCATCATCATCATCATCATCATCATCATCAGCATCAGCATCAGCATCAGCATCATCGTCAGCATCATCATCACACTCATCCATCATAATTAACCATCACCATCATCATACTGGCATCATGCTCTCACTATACCATGGTCATCATCATGACACTCATCATCATTGTCTAGTGCAGAGAGGGAGGAGGGGAGGGGGTATGGGCGGTCCAGCGCGGTCGGAGAATAACAATAACCCCATCCTTTGGATATGGGGAATAATAATCATACTAACCAACACAGCAAAGCAACAACCTGGCGAAAAGCTCAATCAGATGCAATTGGTGGATACCGTCGTTGCCGGTATCGCCTTCCATTGATCTCCTCGTGGGGACATGAAGCATGCGAAAGGTGTGCCGATATGGGGCGGGGCGGCCATGTGTGCGCTGCCGCTGCCAGAAGCGGCACCCCCTGTGGGGCCGCGAAACGTGCGAAGGGTGCACCGAAATGGAGCGGGGGAGCTCCCTTGGGGGCAACGACGCGCTGTACTGAGTGGTGGAGACGCATGCGAACACCGCCACTGGGACCTTCGGTGGAGCTCCCTATGGGGCCACGATGTGCTGTGCTGGGCGGGGGAGACGCATACGAACACCGCCACTGGAGCCTCCGGGCCGGCCTTCGCCTCCTGAACAGATCTTGGAGGGCGGGCGCTGGGGGTGTGGGGGCTGGCCCAGGGCTGGAAATGTAGGCTTGGAATCGGCACTCTGTCGCCGACAGATCGGCGATAACCCGCGACAAGCGAAGCCGCACCTTCCCCGGCGAGGCGGGGGGGGGGCATCGGCGATGCATGCGCGCTTTTAGAAGGTCGACGCGTGCCCCCCTGAGCCGCTGCCCCTGACGACCACAGCTGCTGCCTAAACCTATCGACCCCGGCGGCGGCCTGAGCACCGTCGCCCACGGGAGTCCCGGCCCCTTCCCAGGGGGGCGACCACTCGCCCGGAGTAGTCTTCCAACGGCCCCATGGCCGAAAACTGCTGAAAGCCGCCGGCCGACACTGTCTCAACACCTCGGCCCCGGCAGGGGGGACAGAAAAAGTCCCAATACCGCTGCTCCTCGGACCTCTCCCGGGGTGCGCTCTGGCTGGCCAGGATTCCCAGGAGAATCCCGTCGTGGCGACGAGGGCCTCCCAGGACGCCCCCAAGTAGACAAGGGTAGCGGCATCGGTGCCCTGTCCCCCTCCGAGTCTGGGGGGCCTGGCCACTGCGGCGCTGTGAACACCTGCGCTGAGCGCGGGATCGGCACAAGGAACAGCGACACCGCCGCCACCGCCACCAGGCACCACCAGCGGGAGAGGCCAGGGGAGCCCCTGGTGGTGTGGTCACCCATACTGTCATCGCGCTACCAGGAGGAGTGCCGAACAAGGAGCGAAAGGGCTCTCCAGGCCACGGCGGGGCTCGGCCACGAGCAGGTTTCCCTGATCTTGGAACCCGGGAGCGGCCCGACCAGAACCACAGCCCGCCCTGAACCGAAAGGGACCCGCATTCCTGCGTCTGGGCTGCATCCCCAGCTCGCTGGATGGCGGCCGAGGCGCGGCCCTGGCGTCGCTTCCGCCGTCGGGGACGCCGCCCTTCTCCAGGTGCATCTCCCGGACCCCCCCCCCCACGGCGAGGAGGAGGAGGAGGAGGAGGAGGAGGAGGAGGAGGAGGAGGAGGAGGAGGAGGGGGACCTCCTCGCTGGAGGTGCCCCCCCCTTCTGGTTGCGGTGCCGCTCCTCCTCCCCCCGGCGAGGCGGGCGCGCGCGCGCCATGTGCGCAAACTCTCCTCTCTCCGGCCCCGGCGAGAATCGCGACGGGACCGGCCCTCCTCCCACAGCTGCGCAATCCAAACGGTGGGGGCATTTTTATATCTGTAGGCCCTGCGCGCGCGCAGGGGGTTCATGCATGCATTCAGGAAGAGGGGGCGGCAGGCCGAGGCTACCCGCGCGCCCACACGGCCGCCAGCTGCGCCTCCAGGTCCATTAGGAGGGCTGACGTCGCGCCTCGGAGCTCGTCCGATGCCGACCGCCATTGGCCCGAGGCCTTCTCGGGCGCGGTCGGGCTCGGCTCCGAGTGGCGCCCCCGCAGGTCATCCGCCGAGAGGTCCGCGCAGGCGTCCTGCTCAGCCACGGCCTCTGCAGCAACCACACTGCTGTTCGTGCCCTCGGACGCCTGCGGCAGCACCTCGCCACCAGCAGCCTCGGACAGCCCGATGGGCTCCGAGGTGCCTGCAGTGCCGCCGCTCAGGGCGGCCTCCTGGGCGAACCCGCCGCGGGCCGGCGCGCCGCTGCCGTGCACCAGCGCCGTGCCCCCAGCAGCGGCATACAGCGCGTCGAGCTCCGCGATGCCAGCAGCGTTCACCTCCGCGTCGTGCGGCTTCACGAACTCGCCGCGACCCTGGGACTGCGACTTCGGTGGGCTGAATCCACCTGTCCCAGGGCCGGGCTCCGCCGCGGCGGCGTGCCTGGAGTCGGCCTCGCCGCCGAGCACCGCCGCCAGATCAGCCATCAGCTGGTTCAGGTCGTCCTGGACGCCGAAGGCCTCGTTCGCCGACACGAAGACCTCCTCCACGAAGGCGTCGTGGAGCTCGGCTAGGTCGCGGGCGCGGGCGGCCGCAACGCCCTGGGGGCCACCGAGCTGCGGCCCGCCGCTCCCGCCGTCGGCGGCCTCCAGCTCCGCGTCGATGCCGTCGGTCTGCGCGTGCTGGCAACCCTCGCCGAGAAGCGCCTCCTGCATGGGGGCGGCGTAGGCGATGAGGTCCGCCAGCAGCTGGTTGGCGTCGTGCGGCGTGTGGGGCACGCCGCCGCCGGGCGCGCCAGCGCCGATGGGGCCGAGGGGGACGAAGGGAGGCGCATCCGCCCTCAGCGCGCCATCGGCCGCCGCGCGCCGCTCCAGCCGGGGTCCCCGCTGCGCAGAACGTAGCTCCGCCGCGCTGGCCGCCACGATGTCCATGCCCTGCGCCTCGGCATGGAGGGCGACGTTGCGGCGCAGGCGCTCGAGCCAGGATGGGGTCCACCCTCCCAGCGTGGCCTGCAGCGCGGGGAGCATCGCCTGCAGCCTGTGGGCCACCTCGTCATCCCCGATGACCGCGCCCAAGGCCTGCTCCGCGGCCTCCAGACGGGCCCGAGTCCTCCCCAACTCGCCCGTCAGCCGCCGCACGGCGTTGTCGGCGGACCACTTAGCCCACTGCCGTCCCGCAGCACGCTGGGCCGCCGAACGCATTGGCGCGCACTCCGCGCCATCCCGCGCCATCCTGGATCCCGCGCGCCCGAAAGCGGGCGGACCTGGCCTTGAGCCAAAATGGCTACGGAAACGGTGGGGGCATTGGAAAAGGAAACCTTCGATAAGGAATCCAGGCCTGGAAACCTGTGGAAAGCCAATCGTGGACTGGCCATGGATATCACCATCGCCCTCATCAGATAGGGACCCCCCCAGGCTCTGAAGCCTCCTGGGCCCATTCCTTGACGAACGCCCCCACCGTAGTGATTCAAGGCAAGGAGAACTCTTGGTGCGCGATTTTTGGGGAGCACGGGACGGCCAAACCCGGGCAGGGAAGCCGCTGCTATCGCATCGCACAGGGCTATGTTTGGGGGCCCCCAGTGTGCCCGCACCAGAAAAGAACTCCGACGAAAGGTCACGCTTACGTGCAGCCGCCCCCCCGCCCCCTACGGTCAAGCCCGTTTTCGCCAGGGGGTAAACGCAGATGCCTCCTATCATGGCCACTGCTGCGCTCTGAGCACCCAGTCCCCCCCTCAGGAGAGCATCGTTTCATTCGCGGCGATAATGGACGTTATAGGAGGGGGGGGCATGACGTAGCGCCCCCCCTCACCCCTCGCCGTGTGGGTCCGGCACCACAGACTGCGGCAGTGCCTGTGACGCAAACACTGGGAGGGGGGGGAGCGCTACGTTTTGGGAAGGGAGGGGGGGTGGAGGAGATGCGGGGGGGGGGGGAGGGGGGGGGAGAGGGGGAGTGGGGGGGGGGAGGGGGAGGGGGGGGGGAGTGGAGGGGGGGCGGGAGGGGGAGATGTTGCGAGCTATGGCCCAGAAGATCACCAACAGAAAAAGCTCGCGCCGGCCGCCTCCCTCGTGGGCGCGGCGGGCGCGCGGGGCGCCTGCGCGCAAACGCTGCGGCGGCACCCCGC
The DNA here is from genome assembly GCA_963575745.1 of Prorocentrum cordatum. Classification (NCBI taxonomy): domain Eukaryota; class Dinophyceae; order Prorocentrales; family Prorocentraceae; genus Prorocentrum; species Prorocentrum cordatum. The sequence continues at coordinate 52,247 of CAUYUJ010017158.1, read as the reverse complement.
GCAGAAGGGGCCGTGCGCGCAGGCGGGCGCGAACAGCGAGGGGTGCGTCACGACCGCGTGGGCCGCCGCCGCGGTGGGGCCCAGCGCCTGGGCCCGCGGCGGGGAAGCCCTGGGAGGCAGGGCTGCGATACAGTGGGGGCGTTGACCCAAGGAAACCAAAATAAGGAACGAGGCCCCTTTTGTTCATCCACAAGTTCAAATTCGGCTTCCCATCGAAAACCCAGGGAAAACCTTCGGCAAGCTGTGAAACAATTCAAGAACACCGAGCCCCTCCTAAACGAACAGGCTTCTTTCGTCAGCGCCCCGACTGCACTGTCTGGTTCTCCGTTGCCGCGACAAGCTACTGCTTGGCGACGGTGCCGCCTCAAATAATGCCCTGGATGTCGAAAGGCTGGCACTGGTGTTCTGTATTTTGGCGACTGCACCTTTGGTGAACCACGCAGTGCCTTCGGTGCGCTGGGCAAGTGACTGGCAGAAACAATCGCTCGCCAGCGAAAACCTAATCCTTGCCGTGTTCAGTATGGCGGTGGCGTCGTAAACAACTGTCCCACACAACTCAGGAACGTAGGAGTACAAGTACTATATGTCCTCCTTAGAGGCGTGCGTCCGAACCGACCATCTCGCACAAACACTTTACAATATATCGTTTCTCGAGCGATATGGCTAAAAAGCGCCCGCCACGGAACTTCTACCCTAAGGTTTCCGAGCGTGCACCTTGCGCTTGCGTGGCCGACGCACATATAGAACGAGTATGTTTGGGTCGTGCTGATAGGCTGCGAGCGAGGGGGGAATGGAGAAGGAGAAGGCCTTCTCAGAAGGCAACGAGGCTTTTGAGAAACTCCGCGGTCTTCTGAGAAGCCTTCTGTGTCTGCCAGGAAGGCTTAGAAAACTTCTCAGAAGGCCGGGAGACTTCCGAGCCTTCTGAGAAGGTCCGCCCCTTCTCCCCTTTCCCTTCGCTCGCCGCCGACAGACAGGTCTAGACCACGTCCTGGGGACTGCCTCGTCATCCCGAGCAGCTGCTCCACCGTTTCCAGGCCCAGTAAGGGCCCCCGCAGGCCGAAACTAGCCCCCCCCCGCCCCCCCCAACAAAAAACTACCGCTACGAGTTGTTGTCGCTCCTCCTCCTCCCCCTCCTCCTCCCCCTCCTCCTTGGAGGAGGAGCAGGAGGATGGAGGAGGAGGAGGAGGAGGAGGGGGAGGAGGAGGAGGCCTGGGCGGTGCAGAGCCTCTGCGCCGCAGGCGGGGGGAGGCTCGACGGCGCGCCCCAGGGAGGACTGCGGCAGGAGGGGCGGACCTTCCCGGGAGGCTCTCGGAGAGCTCGCGCGCCTCCTCTGGGATACGCCGCCGCCGTCGTCGCCGTCAGTCCAAAGGGCATCGAGGAAGAAGAGGAGGAGGAGGAGGAGGAGGAGGAGGAGGAGAACATCCCCCCCCCGAAGAAGCGCCCCAAAGACGCGCAAAGCCGTGCCGGAAACGCACCCACGGGAAAGATGGAGCAGGGCAGGGCTGTTCAGGAAGCGCACGGGGCCGTTTCGGGTGTTTTTCCTCCCTTAAAACAAGGAGAAGGATCCTCCTCCTCCTCCTCCTCCTCCTCCTCCTCCTCCTCCTCCTCCCCCTTTTCCTCCTCCTCCCCCTTCTCCTCCTCCTCCTCTTCATCGTCCTCGTCGTCGTCCTCCTCCTCCTGATCACACACACAAATACACGCGAGACTGTCCGAACCTCCTCCAAAGTCATCGGGGGCTCCTGGGGAGGTCAGGGGCCTTCTGAGCCCCGCCGCCTTGGAAGAAGGCCTGCCCCTGCTCAGGTCCCCCCTCTGCGCGCCGCCGACGGTCTGGGCAGGAAACTTCCAGATGAGATCTGAGCAGATGGAATCGGAAGATCGCGCCGCATCGCCGATGCAGCGCCTATGCATCGGCGACGTCCTCTCTCCTCTGGGGTCGGGCCTCTCACCGAGTCCTCGGACCATCAAAAACCTACTCAGGATGAGAAGCCATTTCTGGCGAAACAGCCGCGGCCAACTGCGAAATATAACATTATCACGCCAAAGAAAAACAAACAAACTATCGCATGTCCTGAGCTTTCTGCAAGCGCCCCACGCTGCTCCGCACTCTCTTTGTTGTTGTCGTTGCGTTGCTTCTCTCTCTCTCTCTCACTCTTTCCATTTATGTCCGTCGATCGCTCCCTTTCTATGTTGTAGGTTAGTCAAATCCGTTCCCGTGTCTTTCTTCTGTGTACTCAAAAATGCATGGGCAATTCGTTCTGCACTCTACTCCATAAGAAGACGCCGATCCCTGTAAATAACTGACAACATAGTTTCTATACTCCATGGCATGTACTCGCACGTCTGTATCATCATTTGATCTACGTGAGCGTGTGCATGTATGCGAATGTATGAATATAGATGCAAGTACACTTGTAATCTTATGTGTATAGATAAAGCCCTCCTCAATATCATACCAGTCGCCTTAGGTTCGACATCGCGTCCCGCTTCGCTCTTCTCCCTCAAACCTCCCCACCATCTCCTTCCCACTGTTCGTTTGCATGCGCCTCATACACGATATGTTCGCAAGACGCCCAACCTCGCATTACATCACCGTCTTGCTCAGAAAATTCGGGTTCGCTCTCATCCACACTACCTCTCTTATGGTAAGAGGAAGCGGACGCGGATAAATATATGAGAATGAGGGCAAGTGACATGATCTGGGCGAGGATGAGAGATACGGGAGGGAAGCCTCGGCCATATTGCTTCTATCCCGACAATATCCCTCCGTATTCTCACGTTGTTACTCTGCAGTAGCGTTGCCCTTGTCCTGATCATCGTCCTTCTTATCATGATGGTAGTCCTCGTGGCCCTCATCACCCTCATCCTCCTGATTATCGTCCTCCCCGTCCTCGTCCGTTCTGCTGCTGAACCTCACGTCCCCCCCCATCCCTCCTCTTCGTCCTCGTCCACATCTTCCTGCACATCACCTTCCATACCTCAGCCCCGTCCTCATGGTCATCGTCATCATCCTCATCGTATCGCTGATGGTCCTCGCGTCGCCACTTCTTCATCTTCCTCCGTCCTCGTCGTCATCCCCCGAGCCACCCAAGACGCCTCCAAGATGGGCCCAGAGAAGGCGCCGTGACTCTCCATGTTGCGACAAGGTCAACAAGGGACACGTGGAGGACCACGCCCTTGGCGCTCGCTTGGGCCCGAGAGGCCACAAAAGGCCCCCAAGTGGCCCCCAAGAGGCGCCCTCCAAGTGGCTCCAAGAGGCCCCCTAAGTGGGGGAACCACAAGGTACCGATACCGCTGCTCCCCGGACCTCTCCCGGGGTGCGTTCAGACCAGGATTTCAAAGCGAATTCAGCGGCGGCGACGATGGCCGCAAAGGAGGCTCAAAAAGAGGAAAAACGCGCGAAGGGTAGCGGTAGCGGCATCTTATCGTCCTCTGACTAAGAGGGCCCCCGAAAGGCCCCAGGAGGCCCCCTCCGAATCGCAGCCCTCCAGGCGAGCGCGCCTTGCGGCACCGCGCGCACCGCGGCCCGGCGGCGTCGGCGGCGCCGCCGCTCGCGGGCTTCTGGGGCACGGCGGGGGCACCGCTCGGCCGCCGGGACCCCTCCTCGGCCGGTGGCGCCGCAGCGGGGGAGCCCACAGATCGAGCAGGAGCTCGACTGCAGAACAGGTCTGCTCCATGCTTGCTCTTGCCGCCGAAAGTGTTTGAAAACCTATTGCAAATGCTATGTGTGTTCCCCAATCGTCCTGTGATGTTGGGTCCTCGTTGTGAAGGAAGAGACAACACCCCACGTCCCTCTCCTCTACTTTCCTCTCCTCCCCCTCCCCATCCCGACCCCAGACCTTGCCTCTGCCATCCGCAGTCCTCGTTTTGAAGAGACAGCGCCCCGCGTGTATTTCTCCTTTCTCCTCCACCTCCTCCCTCCTTCCTTCTCCACCTCGTTTTGAAGCGGCGCGCTCCGTGTTCGTCCGTCCTCCATCCTCCAATCATGATCATCAACGACATCATTAGCATCGTCATCATTATCTGCATAATCACCAACATCGTCATCATCGCCATCATCACCAGCATAATCCTCATCACTATCAACAGCAGCAGCATCACCAGCATCGCCATCATCAACATTATATTTGCCACCATCACTAGCATCGTCACAATCACCACCGTCATCAGCAACAGGAACAACGCATCATCATCATCATCATCATCATCATCATCATCAATATCATCATCATGATGCTGGCTGCTATTTTCCAAACTACTGCTTGCGGCGACCGAGTGAACACGCACAATCGACAAGGCTGGGGGCGGGAGGGTTCTGGGTGAACCAAAAAGCCAACGGAGCGGAAGAAGCGGATGCAAAGGCCACATCATTCCCGTGGGGCACAAACATGCTGTCGGCTGCTCTTTTCCAATCTACTGCTTGCGGAGACCGAGTGAGCACGCGCAGTCGACACTGCCCACCTTCAGCCTCTCGCAATCAGCACTGGCCTGGCGAATTCATTCGACGCAACACCTACAACAATCTTGTTGACGGAAATCTCTCCCCCCGAGGCCCCCGAATCAAGAGGGACGAGAGGGGGCAAAGGAGGCCACAGGGCATGGACACGCAAGGGGCTAAGGGAGGTAGCGAAAGCCTGGGATAATACCTTACAGAGCTTCTCGGGATAACTTGTTCTTGCAGAGTAAGAACACCTCCTGAAACAGTAGGCCCATCGAGTTGAAGATGCGATTCCCCGGAGAACATACACGGACCACGACCCAGACATTTCGCTTGAAGGAGGACAGGGCACATACAATGAAGCAGATGGGCCCTGGTCCGAGCGCGCCAGGCTGCACCGAACGCGCAGTTGTCAACCACATATTGCGCACGCACCCTGCGCTGACAACGAATGGGTCGATCGTATAGTGACCAGAGAAATGATTGAGCTGGATTGTCTTCACCGTAAGGAATACCACGATCGAAACAGGATTTCAGCAACGCAACGCTACGCTGTGTCAGAAGACTCCCATTCTGCCACCAAGCCGATCTTTGTCGCATAGGTTTGGCAAACCATACGGGCACTCCTGAGTGCGCAGCCGATGAGGTAGCTGCGACCGCTGAGGGGCACGTCTAGCAACCGAGAACGACTGGCACGGAGTCCCTGACCACCTGATCGAATCCAACCCATCGGCGCGTGAAAGACATCGTCGCACAATAGGTCATGCTGACCCCGCGGGCAATATCGACGCACGCGACCGCGACATTACGGCGCGCCAGGGCACGCGCCAAGCCTCCCGAACCAGAGAACACATCTAGGGATACTCTCCGTAATGCAGGCTGCGGCTGTGCAAGGGCCTCGCGCAGCGCGCGGCGGAGGGGGCGATGCCGTGCTCCACTAGCACGGCGATATCCGCAGGTCGCGCCGCCGGCAGCTCGCCGAGCTGCAAGGAGGCCCCGGCAGGCTAGCCGCACCGAGACACAATGCGAGGGCTGCGCCAGTGCCCCGGCTGCTGTCTCTCGGCGGCGAGCGAGCGCGCCTGCGCGAGGGGGTCGCGACTGGCTCGCCCTTGCCACCGCGCGTAGAGCGTCGGCTCGACCGAGTGGACCCTCAGTGGCTCAATTGCGTCCACGAAGGAGCGGTATTACTGCCTGGAGCTGACGTCGAGCAGGTGCTCGGGCTGGCCGAGGTCCAGCAGCACCCTAAAGTCGAACTCCTGTCTCCAACGGGCGGCCGAGCTCCTCCACGTGCACCCCGAAGACCCGGCGGGCCCCAGGCTCCTTTGGGCGGATGAGCGGCGCCGCCGAGAGGCTCAGCAGCGAGAACGACCGCAAGTACGTCACGAACAGCACAATGACGGCCAGCGCCCCGATCGGGCGCGCGGCCTGCGCCACCTCGACGAGCGCCCGCAAGCCCTGATCCCCTTGCGGGGCCGACCAGCGAGGCAGCGACGGCTTCGCGAGGAAGGGGCCCGGGCGCGCCAGCCCGTCGCCGTAACCCCGCTGCGCGGTGGGTCTCACCCGCCCCCGCTGCAACGCTGTGAGGGCCGGCGCCAAGGCTCGCGGTCGCTGTCGGACCTCCTCGCGGGTCCGCGCCAATCGGATGGAGGCCCGGGGGCCGACCTGGCCAGAGGCTGCCACGCGGGGGGCCCGCGGCCTGCCACCAGCCCAGGCGCGCCGGGGGGCCCCGCGGCCGCTCGGCCCAGCGCTCGCACCGCGAGCGTGGGAGCGGGGCCTGGCGCGCTGGCGCAGCGCGTTGAAGCATCCCAGGCCCGCGTCGCCCTCGTCGTCGGAGACGGAGGGGGCCGCGCGCCGCGGCTGCGCCGCCGGGCACGGGCTGGCACTTGACGAACCCCATCCAGCGCCCGCGGCCCGCAATGCCGAGGCTGGAACACCCGACTGGCAGCGCCCCAAGCATCCCGCTCGGACGGCACCCAGCGATCCGCCAGTTTGAGCCCAACGGCTAGGCAGAAGGCGGCCGAAATCCGATACTGGAAATTCATCGCAGGATTCGACGAGCGGCCCTCTGCACGCGCCCAGATCACCGACGCGTTATCACCCAGGACGAGCACCCGAAATTCATGAAGACTGCAGTCACGAGCCAGGCGTCGCACAATCCAAGTCCGCGCTCTCGCCTCCAGCTGGACCTGAGACCCAGGCACCCCCCTCCAGCGACCAGCATGGGCCACCTCCCAGCTCCTCTCTGAGAAAGAGACGGGGACCTCGGCAAACTCCCTAACACGCCCGAGATCCAGGATCACCTCCTCCGACGCCTCCGAGACGCAGACCTCCCCCTCATGGTCCAGGGCCCGTGAACGGGGGAGCCCCCGAGACACTCGACAGCCCCCGAAAGCGGGCGCGCTCCCGAACGCGACCAGCGACCGCGACCTCCTCGAGGGGGCATCGTGGGCAGCCAACCCCGAAGCCCCAGGCCGACGCGTCATAGCCACGGACCCGGTCTCGCCAGGGACGTCGCATACAAGATCGAGCCAGAGGGAAGAGGGCGCGGATCCAGCGGACTTCACGCGCAACCGAGGGCCACGAGGGATGTCGCCGAACATAGCTGTCCTGTATGAAAACATGCACTTTCTCAGTAACGCACAATAGCTCGGGGGCCAGCGAGAAAAGGGCAGCGACGTGACCCACGAACCTCTCCAACTCCTGCCCCGCAACGCTCCCGCCGCTTTCCCGTAGATGATCACGCGGGAGCTTCGCCTTCCCAAAGCGACTGGCCTTAGGGCGCCACTCCCCCTTCGACCCCACGAGCGCGAAGCCGATAAAGTCGTGGCCCCCAGGGGCGGCGGTCTCAAACGACGAGACGACCCCCCTCTCCTCCAACTCTTTCACCCCGTGACGGCGTTCTCCGCGACGACGGCGTCCACGCTCAGACACGAAATTATCGATGCACAATCCGCGCAGCGCCCCGATGTCGCCAAGGGGTGGGAGAGGTGCCTTGTCAAAAATCCACGGGGCCTCGGGGCTCGCGTCTCTAAGTTGGCGGGCGTTGCCCGCCCGTGCGAGAGCCGCGGCCCAAATCCACCCAATCGGCGCCACGCGGGCGCGGAAGCAAGCCCACCCGCGATTCCGAGCAGCCTCCGGCAAAGCAGCAACGAGGTGAGCGGGGGGGGTGGGCCGTGGGGATCAAGGGCAGGCCGAAAACAACCTGTGCTGGCTAGGGAGCTCAAACTGGTAATAACAAACTTCAACATCCCCCCATGCAGAACTGGGATTACATGGGGCGCACACCCCAAATGGGCAAGAGCCCCCCCCCCCCCCCCCCCGAGGGCAGGGCGACCCCAAGGGGGCTCCTTAAACCAAAGGTCGGGAACACGGGCATCCCAGATCCTTCGGGGTGCGCCAGATTCCTTGCGAACGAAAAACATGCCGCTCTCTTCGGCCACATCCTCGCTAGCCTCCAAAACGCCAGCGCCCCAGAGTTCAGCAGCGAACTCTCCAGAAGTCTAAGCTGTTCCCGAAGGACAAGATCCAGGAAGAGGTTGCCTCCCAAATCGTGCTTACGAGCGGCAACTTCCCCGGCAGCTAAATGGGTGAAATGATCTTCCAGCGCGGACTGAAAGGAGGCAGGTAGGCGCTCACTCAGCGGCGCCAGGCCTGGGCGCCCCGCGGGAAGCGACGCGCCCCCTCGCTCGGAGATCTCGCGAGCACCGACGGCTAGCGCGGCCTCCGCGTAGCCGGGCCGCGCGCCCTGAAGCGCCTGCCACGCTCCCAGGGAGCTCCCGCAATCAGGTGGAGGGGGAGTCACTGACCCGCATAGACGAACGGACAACACTCACCCATACCCATAGGGGGGTCGTTGGGAGAAGGACTGGCTATGGGCACCGGCGCGGGTTGTCGAACCCTGGGGAACGCTCTCGTTCGAGCGGGGGCCCCCATCCGATAGCGCGCGCCCATAGCCCTCTCTGATCCCCCTATGGGCATGGGTGTGCGTTGCTGGTTCGTCACATACTGACGAGCGAAATGACGGACAGCTGAGACCTGCGCAGCGGTCAACGAAGCGGGCGAAGAAGTAGCAGCCTCCGAAGCGCCTAGCTCGTTCAAGGCTCGGATGCCCTCGAAGAGCCACCCCTCCTGTGCTCGACGGCGCCGAAGCCGACGCCGCTGACTCTGCGAAAGCCCGCGCCGCTGGATCCCCCCGGCAAAACTTCTGAGGCGGCAGCCAGGAAAATGGGCAGCACGCCCCGTTGACGCGTCATGTGGAGCTTGAACACGCCTCAGGGCAACGCCCACCGCTGATCCCTGAACCGCGGCCTGCCCTCGTGGAGGCGGGGCAGACCCCCTCGACGCGGAGCAAGAATGAGAGGGGGACGACGGTTAAGCTCGAGGACCTCCTCCCTGATCCCCCCTCTTCTCCATGGCGGCCTGCCTCGCCGATGGGGTGTCGATGCCCTGGGCCAGGGCGGCCTTCTCCCGCGCCTTGCGGCACTCCTTCAGGACAGCCGCGCGGGGGGCGGGCTCCATCACCACGAAGTCCTCCAACTCTGGCATCACGATGAAGCTGCTGCGCAGGCTCTCAACGCCCAGGGACAGCGAGCGCTCGATGAGCCAGTCGTCGCCATCGGCGGGGCCCGCGTCCATCTGGCGCAGGGGATCCTCGCATGCGCTCTCCCACATCTGGTGGCGACGAATATTCAATTCGAAAGCCGCCAGGGCGCCGACCTGACCAAAGTCAATCGTCAGCACAACCTCCATCAGCTGGGACAGCCACCACTGTTCGTCAACCACAACATCCGAAGCCGCCAATCCCAGCGCGTAGCGCCACCCGTATGACTGCTGAACAGGCTCATGGTTCCCCCCGTGGATGCGGACCGCCGCGCGGCGAGTTGACCGTGGCCCTTTGATCTCCCAGTTGGTGCCGAAGTCAACCTCTCTCCTGGCATGCCGGGCGCCCGAGGACGAGCGACGGGGACAGCGTGCCCAGTCCCTCTCTGCGAACAGGACGCACGACGCCTCCGCCGCCACTGGTCCCGCAAGTCCCGCCGGGCCCTCCGGACCATCCCCCGGCACCGTGTCGTTCGTCAGCGGGAACGGGCACCTGTCGATGGTGACGTGGGGCCACTCGCCCATATGCGCCAGCACTGCCTCGCCAACGTCCATGTAGTACTGGGAACCCTCCCCCCCCCGCACGTGAAGCAGACGGGGAGGAACGCCGTCGAGCCCCGAACCGCGGCAGGCACCGCACCTCCCGCACCAAACTTCTAACGCCCGTCGCTCTCGCCCAAACCTTCCTCGAAGATGTCGAAGTCCCGCGAAGAGACGACCCAATTGGAGTACACGAGGCTGGCCAACGGAACCCGCTCAGGAAATCCCACCGCCGCCTCGCCCGCGCCATAGAGGCAGCTGGCGAGGACCAGCACAACGACCTCCAGGTGCTGAACCCCCGCGGGCGTGGCCACTGTCACTGTCCGTGGTGGGGCAGTCGACGAACACGCGCGCGGACGTCAAGGACTGGATCAGGCCGCGCCCAACACTCACACCAGAGAGGAAGGCGCCCGCAAACACGACACGGCGAGGACGGACAGGTACAGGGCGCCCCAGCTGCCTCCGCCGCCAGTGGACTCACGCGGCAGTCACACTGGCACACGCACTTCGAAAGGCGACCCCCCCGCTCGGCCAGCAGGAAGCACTCGCCCGTCACGGCAGGCTGGGACGGAGGCCCCTCCGATGGCAATCCACGGGCGACAGGAGGCCAGGTATCGGAAGAGGGCCACTCTCGAAGGGCTGAGAGAGTGGCCAGCAGACACCCGAAGGCCTCCCTTTACTCCTGAACCAAAAAGCCTGCAGAGCGGAAGAAACGGATGCAAAGGCCAGATCATTCCCGTGGGGCACAAACATCATCATCATCATCATCATCATCATCATCAGCATCATCATCATCATCATCATCATCAGCAGCATCATCATCAGCATCATCATCCTCCTCATCGTCGTCGTCGTCATCGCCATCTTCATAGCCGTCGTCATCATCATCATCAATAACATCGTTATCATTGTTACTATCATCATCATCGTCGTCATCATCAGCATCGTCGTCGTTGCCGTCGTCATCGTGATCGTCTTTGTCATCGTCAGCATCATTGCCATCGTCATCGTAGTCATCGTCGTCATCAGCATCATAACCACTACCATCAATATCACCATCACCATCCTCACCACCACCATCACCATGTCTCCATCATCATCCCCATCATCGTCCTCATCATCATGTCCCTAATCATCATCATCATCATCATCATCATCACCATCACCATCACCATCCTCATCCTCATCCTCATCCTCATCCTCATCACCATCATCCTCATCAGCATCATTATCAGTATCAATATCATGACCATCGTCATGCTCGTCCCCTTCCTCATCGTCATCATGATCAACAACTACGAACGTCAACACCACCATCAACATCACCACCACCACTATCAGGTCCGCTTCGTTACAACTCTCACACACGTCGTGGCCCCATAGGAGCTACACCGATGGCATACCCGCACCCGATTCGGTGCACCCCTCAAACGTTTCAGGCCCCCGCGGCAGTGTCCGCATGGCATACCCGCACCTGGTTCGGCGCATCGTGCCCCCCTAGAGAGCTCCACCGATGGCCCCAGCGGCACAGTTTGCATGGCGTACCCGCAACCGATTCGGCACACCCCTCACATGTTTTGTGGCCCCACAGGAAGCTCAACCGAAGGCTCTAACATCACATTCAACATGGCGTACCCACACCCGATTCGGCCTAACCCTCACGCTCTACCGAAGGCCCCAGTGGCTCAGTCCACATGACGTACCCGCATCCGCTTCGGCACCCCCCTCACACGCTTCGTGGACCCATACGAGCTTCACCAAAGGCCCCCGCGGCAGTGTCCGCACGACGCACCCGCACCCAATTCGGCAACCCCTCACACGTTTCGTGGCCTCCTATGGACTCCACAGGAGGCACCAGTGCGCTTCGTGGCCCCTTTGGGAGCCCCACCAAAGATCCCAGCAGCAGAGTCCGCATGGCGAACCTGCACCCGATTCGGCGCACCCCTCACACGTTTTGTCACATGCTTTGGCGATGGCCTCGCCAAGAAACATGCTCGCGTCCGAGCGATGCCCAGGTCATTGAATGCTTATGTCGGCAGCGCGCCTGGGGAAGGGAAGTGAGAAGCGGCATGCCTCCTCAGCAAGCGGCGCGGCTTCTCGGAAGCCCTCCGGCCTTGTGCAAAGTTTGCCGCGCCGTCGGGCAAGGCCGAGACAGCTTCCCAGACGGCCCGAGGGCTTCTGACCAGGCCCGCCGCCGTCCAGCGAAGGCCTGCCACCCTCCTGTCTTCACCCCCAAGGGCGCGCCGCCGATCCCTGGCTAGAGCGCGCCCCCGGACAGGTCCGGGGCAGGATCAGCCGGCACCGAGCCCGGGAGCTCGGATCGGATCGGAGGGTGCGCGACGGGGCGTTAGCAAACGGGCCGGTAGCCAAAGGTGCGTTTGCGGTGGTGCTTTCGGAAGAAGTGATTTGGCGCGCGCAAGTGCGAGGTACCCCCCCCCCGCCCAGAGTTATGATGATGTGTCGACGCTGCTGTCGTCCCGATGTGTCGCGCACTAGTGCGGGGAAAATGCCCCGTCGCCCCGTTCTCGCTTGAAGAGGGCCCTCAGCACTGCGCCCCCCCCCCCCCCCGCACACACACACAACACACATAACACACACAAACACACACACACACAACAAACACAAACACACACAAACACACACACACAAGAAACACACAAACACACACAAACACACACACGCACACACACACGCACACGCACACACACACACACACACACACACACGCGCGCCTACCGGCCCAGAAGTCCTCCCTGCGCGGGAAGCGCGGCGGAGCCTCGGCGCCGGTCCCTCAGATGTGCGTCAGCACGGCGCCGATCCACCTCTTCGTAGGTCTCTTTGACTTACGCCCCCCCGTTCCCGAACGTCCCGCTTGCGATGGGCTCGGCGGAGTCGGAATCGAATCGGATCGGATGCGCCCGGGGCGCACAGCAGCGCCACGCAGGCGTCGGGCCCGAGCGGCTGGAAGGAACCTCGGCATCGAGTCTGCAGGGCCGGACCGAAAAGGTTGTTTCTCGATGTGCTGTTTCGTGTCGTGCTTGTCGTTATGCTCCACCTGTTTTCCTATACCTCCCCGCCAAAAGGACAAACAAAACACATCCCAGATCCAGTAAAACAGTGCTTGGGTTTTTAAGTCGGGCATGTCCCCCTAAAGGCGGATTTTTGACGAGAGCTAACAAATACCCTAAAACAAACTCTGAAATAGGCGAAACATCGTCCCCAGACTATTTGTTTGCTTTGTTCGAATATTCTTCCTGTACAGGGACGCGTCCGACTCGGCGCTGTGACTCTCGGGCGGCACGCGCTCCTGGAGGCGCGGCCGCCGCGCGGGCGGGGGGGTCACCGCCGCGTGGCGAGGCCTGGCGGGCTCGCGCGGGGGCACGGCGGACGGCGCACAACGGCGGGCTCCCGCGGCGGAGCTCCGAACAGCAATACCTACATACATGCACAGATATGTCTATACATACACATGTATGCAGCTGTGCTGTGTATGTGTGCATCTATGTATACACATCCCTACATACCTATACACTCATCTATGCATCCATGTATGTGTGATCGTGTGTATGTGTATGTATATGTAGAGGTGTGTATATAGGTACACGTGTATGGATGTAAAACTAGGTGTATCACTATGTATGCTGATCTGCTAGAACCACGGGCAGGCCCAGGTTCTAACGTGCTCAAATTGTAGCCCAGAGAGACAGGCTTGGCTCAGCGGCACCCCGCCCATCTCGGCGCGCCCCTCATACGGATCGCGCCCCACAGTGAGCAACACACATTTCCCCACCGACAAAGTTCGCAGCCAACTGCGTTCGTGGCATCAGAAGAAAGCTTCATGGCGTCCCCCAGCTCACTTCGGCACACCTTCCACACGGATCGTGGACCGCAAAAACTTCCACGGACGGCCCCACATCCCGCCCTCCCGCCTACTTCGGCACACCTCTCACACGAACCCTGGCACGCAGGGATTGCAACCGACGGCCCCAGAGGCAGGGCTCGCACTGCGCGCCCCCGTTGGCCAATTGCGGCACGCCCCGTCACGCGGATCGCGCCCACAACACCACTTGAAAGGCCCAGAGACAAGGTTCGTACAACGTCCCCCCGCTCATGTCGGCACATCCGTCAGGCGAACCGTGCCCCCCCAAAAGCTCCATCGATGGCACTCGTCGGCAGATTCGCACGGCGCCCCCCCGCCTCGGAAGTTGCGTCGCACGGGTCCTGCCCGTGGGAGGAGGTCCGCCTGCGGCCTCCCTGGGCGCGTTCGCATGGGGAACTCCAAATTCTTCGGCACACCCTGCACTCGGATCGCACCCCACAAAGAGTTCAACGCACCCGTCGCGTGCTCCGCAACAGCAATCATTCCGCACTGCCCCGCGGCGCGCAGTGTGTGAAACGAGACCCGCGCTCTGATCTACAACACGTTGCTCGCTCATGGGACGAAGCTATGTTGGACTTCTGGGGCCTCTCGGGGCGCATTTCGGAGCTTTCTTTGGACGTCTTCGGGGCCTCTTGAACCTTTTTACTCCGGTGTCTGCGGCCCTGCGAAGCCACTCTGGTCGCGCAGCCTCCAGAATTGTTTGAGCGGGAGGGGAAAGCCAGGGAAGCTCCGGAAGGGGTCAAACACGTGGTGGGTCGTGGGCCAAAAGGGGGGAAACCCGGGAGGGTGTCCGAACCCCGTGTTGGTCCTCCTCCTCCTCCTCCTCGTCCTCCTCCTCCTCCTCCTCGTCCTCCTCCTCCTCCTCCTCCTCTTCCTCCTCCTCCTTCTCCTCCTCCTCCTCCTCCTCTTTTCCTTCCACGTATGACATGACGGGACCTGCAGAACCTCTTGGAGGCCTCGCAAAGGAGAGCGGCAATTGCAAGCGGCACCCTCGACACAAAACCCACTCGGAACAAGGCCGCGGGCCCGACCCTGAATCCGCTACGAACGGGTCCCCGGGCAACGCTACGCTGAATTGTGTGTCCGGTGGAATGGCGCGGAACCTCTCTTGCTCCTCTTCGGTCTCCTCGTCGGACTGGCGGCGGCAATCCTGTTCCCGTCCAGGGTACCATGCATGAGGCTGCAAAATCCAAGTGAAAGCCATATGGAACCATTCGAAAATCTTGAGATGGTGGTGGAGCTTGAAGGTGATATGGGGGGTGCAAAGAAACATAACAAAAAAACGAGAGATGGGACGGCAACGGCAAGGCATGTGAGGAGGAGCGTAGTTGGTGTGCGAAAGAGATTGGACTGGCCGCCTTCGACCCATCTCGCCACCGTGCCTGGGTAGTGGGTCAATTGCCAAGAAAGTGTCAGAAGGGATGTCGAAAAAAGGCCTCGCGGGGGCCTCTAGGGGGTCGTTGTTTGGCCTCTTCGGTGCTGTTCTGGATCCGAGCCCTCCAGGGCGTCGTGGAGGCCTCTGGGAGTCCGATTGGAGCCTCGCGGCAGCCTCTGAGGGCCTCCTTGGGGCCTCTGGGGAGCTTCTTGGAGCGAAAGGCAATCCATGTCCGCTCATGCTCCCCCTCTGGAGGCCATCTCGGGCCAGTCAGTCTCTAGAGCCTCTGAGGCAGTCTTGGGCGACCCTGGGGCCGTCATGGAGCCATGTTAGGCCATCCCGGGGCCCTCCTGGGAGCCTCTGGGCTCGTCCTGGGACGGTGTTGGACGCCTCTTTGGCCGTCGTGGATTGCTGGGAACTCGAACAGTGGAGGGCCCCATAAACATTGAAACGTCGAAGGGGATCGCACATTTTGACCTTTCGAGGCGCTCATCTGTGCCCTCGGGCGCCCACTGAAGCCTGCTTGGGCCGTACTGGCGCCTTCTCGGGGCCGCCTGGGAGCCTCATGGTGTGGCAGCAAGACCAATGGCAAAGAGGCTTTCGAATCTTGAGCCACAATGCGCGCAGTCACATCTTTCTGTAGTTCCCGCTCGTGCACACAGCTTCACTAGCTACACTGTAAAACAGTGCAAAGCCAAACCTGTATGATACACTTCAAACGCACGGAACGAAGTGGGTTTCCACAATGTGGCGCAGAACTCCCAACTTCGTTCCACGCTCCCCCTCTGGAGCCCATCTTGGGGCCAATAGTAAGGTTTCTTGGGCTGTCTTGGGCGCCGCTGGGGCCGTCATGGAGCCCTGTCAGGCCGTCCTGGGGAACTTCTGGGACCCTTTGCCTCGGGCCCGTCCTGAGGCCGTGGACCGTCGGAAACTCGAAAAGTAGAGGGCGGACTAAAAGATTTAGAAATATCCCTGTACTTCCAGGGTGCGAAAAAAATACTTCATACCATTACACTTACGTGGACTGCCTCAAACCTCAACAGGAATTTGAACGTCGACGTCCTGGTGCTACTTTTTAGCCCGCCTGAAAGGTCAGGGATCGGTGCACGCGTCTGTGGCCTCGGGCGCCCGCTGGAGGGCCTGCCGCCTGTTTGAAGCCCCCGGGGAGCCATCGTGGGAGGTCTGCGAAGAGAGCCCCTGGGGCCGTCATGAACCCTGTTAGGACGTCCCAGGGCCCTCCTGGGGGCCTCCTGGCCCGTCCTGAAGCGGCGTTGGAGGCCCCTTGGGCCATTGTGGATTTCCGTAAACCCGAACAATACAGGACCTCAAAAGCATTGAAAAACCATCGTGAAGTCAAAGATTCGCGCCTCTCGGGGCACTCGTCTGGGGCCTCGGGCGCCAACTGAAGCCTGCCCAGGACCGTCCTGGCGCAGCCTGGAAGCCTTCGGAGGCCGTCCAACAACAATCTGCGGTGGTCTCGGGTTCAGTTGGAGCCGTCCGGTAACCTTTTTATAGCAATGTTGAAACCATGGGGGCGCGCGCCCACGAGGCCACATCGGGGGCCACAGGGGCGCCCCTGAGCCGTCCCATGGCACGCAGGGGCCGTGGTGCCAGGCCCGACCCCAGCCTTCGCCGATGTATATATATATATATATATATGTGTATGTGCCTGTATATGTATATGTCTATGTACATGTATACGTATACGTATATGTATATGTATATGTAGATATACATCCATATGTATGTGTATATATGTATATATATGTGTATATATATGGACTGCCCCTCCCCCACACCCACTCTTACTAGCTTTCGCTTCCTCAATCTCTCTCTCTCTCCTCTCTCTCATCTCTCTCATTCTCTCTCTCCTCATCGGCGGTTGGTGGAAGGGATGGAAGGTGAGGGAGCAGCGACCCCTGTGGAATCACAGGGTTTGCGACGTCAAGGGCCGCCAAACTCTGTGTTTTTATTTTGATGTGTTTGATTTCTGGTATGTAAATAAAAAACGGTGTTGTTATTTTGATGGTGTGGATGTTTTGAATTTTCGCTCTCCAGGCACAATCCAGCAGCCTCCGAAGCTTCAGACGGAGGGTGAGGAAGCAGCGATCCCTGTGGAATCACAAGGTTTGCTACGTCTGGGGTCGCCAAACCATGTGTTTTCTCTTGGATGTTTGTAATTTCTGGTAAAGCAAGGAAACCTTATGTTTTCATTTGGGTTTTGATTTTTTGATTTTCACCCTCCAGACACAATCAAGGAGCCTCCGAAGCTTCAGAGCCTGAGAAATCGGAAAAATCCTAAACATCCAAATGGAATCACAAGGTTTGCGACGTCAGGAGTCGCCAACGCCTGTGTTTTCATTTAGGTTTTTGAGATTCCCAAGGTTCTGAAGCTTCGGAGGCTCCTGGATTGATTTTGTCTGGAAGGCGAGAATAAATTATCCTGGCGAAGAACCCAACCATATGCAATTGTGAATACTGCAATTGTGAATATCGTCTCGGTGGAGCCCCCTACGGGGACACGAAACGTACGAGGGGTGTGCCGAAATGGGTATGCGGGACGCATGCGGGCACACCCACTGGGGCCTTCGGTGGAGCTCTCTATGGGGCCAAGAAACGTGTGAGGGGTGTGCCGAAATGGGTGTGCAGGACGCATGCGGGCACACCCACTGGGACCTTCGGCGGAGCTCCGTATGGGGCCACGGAACGCGTGAGGGGCGTGCCGAAAATGGGTTTGGCTGACGCATGCGGGCGCGGGCACTGGGGCCTTCGGCTGAGCTCCCTATGGGGCCACGAAACGTGTGAGGGGTGTGCCGAAATGGGTGTGGGTGACGCATTGTGGGACACGGGTGTCGGTGCCGTGTGGCTGACGCATGCGGGCGCGGGCACTTCGGTGGAGCTCCCTGTGGAGCCACGAAACGTGTGAGGGGTGTGCCGAAATGGGTGTGGGGACGCATGCGGGCGCGGGCACTGGGGCCTTCGGTGGAGCTCCCTATGGGGCCACGAAAGCGTGTGAGGGTGTGCCGAAATGAGTGTGGGTGACGCATGTGGGCGCGGGCAGTGGGGCCTTCGGTGGAGCTCCCTATGGAAGCACGAAACGTGTGAGGGGTGTGCCGAAATGGGTGTGGCTGACGCATGCGGGCGCGGGCACTGGGGCCTTCGGTGGAGCTCCCTATGCAGCCGCGAAACGTGTGAGGGGTGTGCCGAAATGTGTGTGGGTGGCGCATGCGGGCGCTGGCACTGGGGCCTTCGGTGGAGCTCCCTATGCAGCCACGAAACGTGTGAGGGGTGTGCCGAAATGGGTGTGGGTGACGCATGCGGGCGCGGGCACTGGGGCCTTCGGTGGAGCTCCCTATGGAGCCACGAAACGTGTGAGGGGTGTGCCGAAATGGGTGTGGGTGACGCATGCGGGCGCGGGCACTGGGGCCTTCGGTGGAGCTCCCTATGGAGCCACGAAGCGTGTGATGGGGTGTGCCGAAATGGGTGTGGGTGACGCATGCGGGCGCGGGCACTGGGCGTGGGTGACGCATGCGGGCGCGGGCACTGGGGTCGTCGGTGGAGCTCCCTATGGAGCCACGGAACGCGTGAGGGGTGTGCCGAAATGGGTGTGGCTGACGCATGCGGGCGCGGGCACTGGTGCCTTCGGTGGAGCTCCCTATGGAACCACGAAACGTGTGAGGGGTGTGCCGAAATCGGTGTGGGGGACGCATGCGGGCGCGGGCACTGGGGCCTTCGGTGGAGCTCCCTATGGAGCCACGAAACGTGTGAGGGGTGTGCCGAAATGAGTGTGGGTGACGCATGCGGGCGCGGGCACTGGGGCCTTCGGTGGAGCTCCCTATGGAGCCACGAAACGTGTGAGGGGTGTGCCGAATTGGGTGTGGGTGGCGCATGCGGGCGCGGGTACTGGGGCCTTCGGTGGAGCTCCTATGGGGCTACGAAACGCTGTACTGGGTGGGTGAAACTCAGGGAAGAGGGATGATGATGATGATGATGATGATGATGATGTTGTTGATGATGATGATGGTGATGATGGTGTTGATGATGGCAGGAGGGAGGGGGCAGCGGGAGGAGGAGGAGGAGGAGGAGTGAACGCGGGGCGCTGTCTCTTCAAAACGAGGACCCAACACCACAGGATGGTTGGGAAAAAATATCCTGGCGAAGGACCCAACCATATGCAATTGTGAATACTGCAATTGTGAATATCTTCTCGGTGGAGCCCCCTACGGGGCCACGAAACGTACGAGGGGTGTGCCGAAATGGGTATGCGGGACGCATGCGGGCACACCCACGGGGGCCTTCGGTGGAGCTCTCTATGGGGCCAAGAAGCGCGTGAAGGGTGTGCCGAAATGGGTGTGCGGGACGCATGCGGGCACACCCACTGGGACCTTCGGCGGAGCTCCGTATGGGGCCACGGAACGCGTGAGGGGCGTGCCGAAATGGGTGTGGCTGGCGCATGCGGGCGCGGGCACTGGGGCCTTCGGCTGAGCTCCCTATGGGGCCACGAAACGTGTGAGGGGTGTGCCGAAATGGGTGTGGCTGACGCATGCGGGCGCGGGCACTGGGGCCTTCGGTGGGAGCTCCCTATGGAACCACGAAGCGTGTGAGGGGTGTGCCGAAATGGGTGTGGGTGACGCATGCGGGCGCGGGCACTGGGGCCTTCGGTGGAGCTCCCTATGGGGCCACGAAACGTGTGAGAGGTGTGCCGAAATGGGTGTGGGTGACGCATGTGGGCGCGGGCACTGGGGTCTTCGGTGGAGCTCCCTGGGTGTGCCGAAATGGGTGTGGCTGACGCATGCGGGCGCGGGCACTGGGGCCTTCGGCGGAGCACCCTACGGAGCCACGAAGCGTGTGAGGGGTGTGCCGACATGTGTGTGGGTGACGCATGCGGGCGCTGGCACTGGGGCCTTCGGCTGAGCTCCCTATGGGGCCACGAAGCGTGTGAGGGGTGTGCCGAAATGGGTGTGGGTGACGCATGCGGGCGCGGGCACTGGGGCCTTCGGTGGAGCTCCCTATGGAGCCACGAAACGTGTGAGGGGTGTGCCGAAATGGGTGTGGGTGCATCGGTGGAGCTCCCTATGGAGCCACGAAACGTGTGAGGGGTGTGCCGAAATGGGTGTGGTGACGCATGCGCGGGCACTGGGGCCTTCGGTGGAGCTCCCTATGGAGCCACGAACGCGTGAGGGGTGTGCCGAAATGGGTGTGGTGACGCATGCGGGCGCGGGCACTGGGGCCTTCGGTGGGAGCTCCCTATGGGGCCACGAAACGTGTGAGGGGTGTGCCGAAATGTGTGTGGGTGACGCATGCGGGCGCGGGCACTGGTGCCTTCGGTGGGGCTCCCTATGGAGCCACGAAGCGTGTGAGGGGTGTGCCGAAATCGGTGTGGGTGACGCATGCGGGCGCGGGCACTGGGGCCTTCGGTGGAGCCCCCTATGGAACCACGAAGCGTGTGAGGGGTGTGCCGAAATGGGTGTGGGTGGCGCATGCGGGCGCGGGCACTGGGGCCTTCGGTGGAGCTCCCTATGGAGCCACGAAGCGTGTGATGGGTGTGCCGAATTGGGTGTGGGTGACGCATGCGGGCGCGGGTACTGGGGCCTTCGGTGGAGCTCCTATGGGGCTACGAAACGCTGTTCTGGGTTGGTGAAACGCAGGGAAGAGGGGGGATGATGATGATGATGATGATGATGATGATGATGATGATGATGATGGTGATGATGATGATGATGGCAGGAGGGAGGGGGCAGCGGGAGGAGGAGGAGGAGGAGTGAACGCGGGGCGCTGTCTCTTCAACACGAGGACCCAACACCACAGGATGGTTGGGAAAACCACAAACATCCAAATGAAAACATAATGTTTCCTGGATTTCCATATCAGAAGTCAACAAACATCCAAATGACAATAAAAGGTTTGGCGGCCCCTGACGTCGCATACCCTGTGTTTCCACAGGGGTCGCTGCTCCCTCACCCTCCATCCCTTCCCCATCTCCTCTCCGAGTGCGCCAGCGCCAGCGCCAGCTCAACTTTTCCCTTCTCCCAAACCTTTTCTCCTCCTCCTCCTCCTCCTCCTCCTGTTCCAGCTCCTCCTCAAACTTAAATTCCTTGCCCTCCTCCTCTTCCTCCTCCTCGTGTTCCTCTTCTTTTTCCTTCCCTGAATCCTCCTCCACCTCCTCCTCATGTCTGTCCTACTCATCCTCCTCCTCTTCCTCCTTCCCTTTTTTGGAGAAGTTCATTTGATTATATTCGCAACTGGTTTCAATGGGATTCCTAGCACATCGGGTTTCACTAAGACTCCTTTTGTAGCCGATGTCAATGGGATCCCGTTGTTGGGGATTTCAATAGGATTTCGTTCGTAGCTGATTTCAAGAGGATTCCCTTTGTGGAGGATTTCAATAGGATCCCTGTTATAACAGATTTCAATAGGATTCCTTTTGTAGCCGATGTCACTAGGATTCCTTTTGTAGCCGATTTCATTCGGATTTCTTTTGCTGAGGATTTCAATGGGATTCCTTGTGCAACCGATTTCAATAGGGTTCCTTGCTTAGCGGATTTCAATAAGAGTCCCTTTTTTGAGGATTTCAATCGGAGTCCGGTTTCATTATGTAGCCCATTACACTAAGATTCCTGCTGTAAGGACTTCAATGGGACTCCTGTTGTAGCTAATTTCAACCGTGTTCCTGTTGGAAAGGATTTCCGTACGAATTCTGCTGTAAGGGTGTTGAATGGGATTCCCTTTGCAGCCGATCTCAATAGGAATCATTGTGTAGCCGATTTCAATATGATTCCTTTTGTAACCGATTTCGAACGGATTCATGTTAATGAGGAAGACTGGGGGGGGGGAATTGAAGGAATCTGGCAGAAGCCGAAGAAGAGAGATAAGTCAATGTAGGGAGGACGATGGGTGGAGTAATAGTGAGGAACGCCGAGAACTGCAGGGGGCTGACAGCAGGAAGAGGAAGAGGAAGGAAACGACTGAAGACAGATGCTC
Source organism: Prorocentrum cordatum (assembly GCA_963575745.1). NCBI lineage: Eukaryota > Dinophyceae > Prorocentrales > Prorocentraceae > Prorocentrum > Prorocentrum cordatum. The sequence continues at coordinate 30,437 of CAUYUJ010017158.1, read as the reverse complement.
AACGGAGGATCGACCAGTGAAACTGCGAATGGACGCCCAAACGATCTATGTGAAATTCGTGGGTGCTGCGGGGGGGCTGCGCATATATATATATATATATATATATACACATATATATACACAATTATGTGTACACATATCAGCACATAAGATGCACGTATTTACATATGCACATACGTACGTACATACATACCTACATACATACCTACACGTTTGCATTTAGACATACATACATACCTACATACATGCATACATGCATGCATGCATACATACATACACACATGCATACATATGTGCATGCCTGCATCCATGCATGCATCCACGCATACATACATACATGCATACATACGGGCATACATACCTGCATACATACATGCATACACGCGTGCATACCTGCATGCACAACTATCTAGACACATACATGCATACGTACACACATGCATGCATGCATGCATGCATGCATGCATACATACATACATACATACATACCGACACACAAACACACATACATGCATACATGCATGCATGCATACATACACCCATACATGCATACGTACACACTTACAGACACACCTACACGTATAAGCATACATACATACATTCAGACACACATATATACATACGTACGTACATACATGCATGCACACATACATGCACCCATACATACATGCACGCATACATACACACGTACATGCACACATACACACAAGCAAACATACACACCATGCATGCATACATACATGCCACCATACAACCACACACATACACATTCATACGTGCATCCATGCATCCGCACATACATACACACATACATGCATGCATACATGTATACATGCATACATGCATACACACACCTACACACATACATGCACATAAACATAAACATATGCATGTACACATACATAAACACATGCACACATACATACATACATGCATGCATGCATACATACATGCCTATACGACCACCCTTCGGGCGATAAGGAGATTGTAAGGGGGGGAGAGTGGGGTGAACCACCATCTGACACAACCGATCTCACTATCGATGTCACTCAACGGGACACCACGGTACACCACGGAACACCACGGGACCCTTGTCGATCTCACTATCGATCTCACTACGTATCGATCTCACTCAACGGGACACCACGGGACACTTGTCAATCTCATTATCGATCTCACTCAACGGGACACCACGGGACACCACCCACGGGCCACCACGGGACAAAACGGGACACCGCGGGACACCTCTCGATCTCACGATCGGTCTCACTCAACGGAACACCATATGACACCACGGGAAACCACGGGACACCTCGGAACACCAGATCGATCTCACTATCGATCTCACTATCGATCTGACTCAACGGGACACCGCGGGACACCACGAGACACCTGTCGATCTCACTATCGATCTCACTATCGGTCTCACTTTTTGGAACACCACGGGGATTCCACGGGATACCTCGGGGCACCACATCGATCGATCTCACTCAAGGGGACGCCACGGGACTTATCGATCTCACTATCGATCTCACTATCGATCTCATGTTCTGGGACACCACGGGACACCTCGGGGCACCACATCGATTTCAGTATCGATCTCAATATCGATCTCACTCATCGGGACACCACGGGACACCACAGGATACCACGGGACACCGCGGGACACCGCGAGCCAGCGCCGGACGGACGGACGGACGGGCGGGCGTGCGAGAATAATTTGTCCGGACTTCGCCCTAACAACAGCGAACACCACGGGACACCACACGTGACACCGCGGGACACGGCGAGCCACCGCCGGACGGGCGGGCGGAGGAGAAACAAGTGTCTTGACTTCGCCCTAGCAACGGCGGGTTCGTTCCTCTCGCGCGCCCACGCAGCTTCGCCTCGCCCGCACGCGCGTCACGAACGAAACGAAACGATTTCCTGGCTTTTGGTCTCCGTTCCATTGCGATATCACCCCCCAAGAAGGCGTTTCTTTTTGTTCGGCGATGACGGGCGTCATGGGGGGGGGGGAGGGCGGGGAGGGGTATGACGTGACGCCCCCCCCCCCCCCCCGCCGTGTGGATCCGGCACCACAGCCGCGCCCGCGCGCACGACGCGACGAGCGACGAGCGACGAGTGACGACGACGACGCGAGCAGCAGGTAAGTGGCGATCTGCCCATTGCGCCTGTGTGCGCCACAGCGCTCGCGTGCACCACGCCGCGCGCGTGCACCACAGCGCGTGCGTACACCGCAACAGCCGTGTGCAACGCACCGCCCGCGTATACCACAATACTTGGGAGCACTACAGCGCGGGTGTACATACACCGCAGCAGCCATGTGCAACACAACGCCTGTACACCACAGTGCTTGCGTGCACCGCAGCGCCTGTGCACGCCACAGCGCCTGTCTACACCACAGCATCCGCGTGCAACGCAGCGCCGGTGTACACCACAGTGCCTGCGTGCATAGGAGAGATAGAAGGATCATGTACGTCAGGATCTGATGCGGACAACTAAACGCCACGCCAGGAAAGTTCTGATAATCGAATGCGACGTGTTTCCCTCCTCCCTCCTCCTCCACCTCCTGCTCCTCCCCCTCCTCCTCCTCGTCCTCTTTTTCCTCTTCTTACCCCCTGTCGTACGGCTTGGCGTTACAGCGCACGTGCGCATCTCAACGTGCACCGCAGAATGGTCGATTGAATCGGTCCACTTGGTTCTCGGACGGCCCGTTTAGCTGGAGCCTCCTGGACGCAAATGGGAGTTAGGGTGGTGCGGGCGGACTCGGGGGGACTCGTAAATTCCAGCGGCGCTCCTGTGTCCACGGGGATTTGTTTTCCATTGTTCTCTCTGGAATCCACACGCGCTTCATTTTGTCACAAGGATTCCTTCTGAAATTCTATACACAACAATGGTGTTGTGTTGCACGCGGCTGATGTGGTGCACACAGGCGCCGTGGCGTACACACGCACTGGAAAGCACGCAGGCATTGTGGTGTACACTGGTGCTGTGTTGCGCACGGCTGATGTGGTGTACGGAGGCGGTGTGGTGTACACAGAAGCTGCTGTGCCCGCAGGCACGGTGGCACAAACTGACGCTGTGTTGCACGCGGCTGCTGTGGCGTACATCGGCGGCGTGGTGTACACAGGCGCTGTGGTGCACGCGGACCTTGTGATGTACACAAGCGTTGTGGTGCATATCGCCACCTACATGTTCGTGCTACTCGTCCTCCGTCATTCCTAACCATTCCTAAACGCCGCCGGCGCGAAACGTGACGTCATCGACCCCCTCCCCCCCAGATGAGTGTCGTCAGCGGCCCGGAATTCAAAACAGGCTCCAGCCGCGTCCGCGCGCACGACGACGATGAGCGACGACGAGCGACGACGACGACGACGACGACGACGACGACGAACGACGACGACGACGACGCCTGCGGACCAGACACCTATGCGGATTAGCACGCGGACACCTACGCGGATCCCAAAGCGCACGGCGGCGGGACCGAGCGCACTGGGGGGAGCGTCACGTCGTAGGGGGGGGGAGCGGGGGCCAGACGCCCGTCATGCCCCAAGCAATAAAGAACTGGCCTCCAACCTCCGAAATATATATATATATATATATATACACCACATACATACAGATGTGTCGGAGCGGACCCCCGTCGCTACTCGGGATTGGAAGGGAAGAATAGAGGTGGCATTCTCCTCCTCATCCCGCTTCCGCGGAGGGTACGGAGGAGCCCCCCCTCTCCCGGCCTCCAGCTTCCCTCACCCCCGGCGCCGCCCGTCCGTCATCCGCCCGGATCGGGGCCCAACCGCTCTACGGCCCTCCCCAGACCCCATGACCTGGCCCCCCGGAGGTCAGGACCCGTGCCCATCCAACGGACTAGTTTTTCATCCCGGGCAGCATTTTCGAGGTCCTGGCGGTCCTGGCGAGGGCCCCGGGAGGATGAAAACAGTCAAACATCGTCCGCCGACGCTCCTTCGCGCCGCGAGGGGTCCTCGGCTCCTCCCTCGCGCTGCCTCCCTGCCCATCCGCCCGCATCGGGCCCAACCACTCGTCGTCCTTCCCCTCCACCTTCGGCTACACGCAAGAGTGGCCCTTGGTTCTGCCCGAGGGAGGGGGGGGGGCGCGGGGGGGCCACGCCTGGGCGCGCGAGCCGCTGCTGCCGCTCCGCGTTCCGCGATATCGGGGGACCCCTTTCGGCCCGCACCAAAAAGACACGCTGGTCAAAAGGTCGCTCACTGGCCCGTGTAGTCGACACCTCGACACCTCCAGGCACTCCCCCGCACGAGCGAGTGCCGCCGAGCGAGCTCGACAAAGGCGGAGAGGCGGCCCCGGGTCTGCGCGCGCGCGAACGCGGCCTCGGCCTCTGCTGCCAGCGTAGCATCGGCTGCCGAGGGGCGAGCGATGAGGACGGAGGAGAGGGGCGAAGGGCGAAGTGGGAGGAGGAGGAGAAGGAGGAGGAGGAGGAGGCGGAGGAGGAGGACGAGGAGGAGGAGGAGGAGGAGGAAAAGGAGGAGGAGGAGGAGGAGGAGGGGGAGGAGGAGGAGGATGATGAGGAGGAGGAGGAAAAGGAGGAGGAGGAGGAGAAGAAGGAGGAAGAGGAAGAGGAGGAGGAGGAGAGGGAGGAGGAGGGCGAGGAGGAGTGGGAAGATTCCAGGGGAACGAAGGCTCCACTGGGAGGGTTCTAGGGAAACGGAGAATGACATACACATTAAAACTCGAAGATCCGCACGGATTTCTCGGATCCGCGCTTGACCCCTCTCCCTGGCGCGCGGATCGCGCGCCAAGGGCTGCGCTGGAGGCGACGCCAGGGCGCCCCAACGCCTTTCCGAAAAATCCGCACGGACCTCCGAATTTTTATGTTTGTGTCACCGGTCGTTCCCAATTCGCATGGCACCGCCGCGCCCATTCAGGCTCACCCTCACACGGCTCGTGGCCCTGTAGTGAGCCCCACTGAAAATGTTCACGTGGCACCACCGCGCCCAATCTGGCACACTCCTTGCACGGATCTTTGCCCCATAGGGAACTCCACCAAAAGCTCCAACATAACGGGTTCGCATGACACCACCGCGCCCAACCCGGCACACCCCTCACACGGCTCGTGGCCCCAAAATGAGCTCCACCGACAGCGGTACCCACGATGCGGCACTCGCAGCTGCATATGGTTGGGTCCTTCGTCAGGCTAATTGTTTCGCCTACGCCAGGCACTGACTACAGTCAGCCAGCTGCTTCTGCATGCCAGCCTCGGGCACCTAACACCTCCGTGGCTGTTCTTTTGCCTGGGGGGGGTACACGCATGTTACGTTTGGGGGGGGAGATGGCGGCAACGGCGGGCCACAGCGGCGCGTATTAGTACCAATATTCATACGGGTAAAAACAACGAGTACGAGTCGAAGTGTTGTAGAAGTAGTAGTCGTAGTAGCAGTAGTAGTAGTAGTCGTAGCAGCAG
>CAUYUJ010017158.1:0-20000 GCA_963575745.1 Prorocentrum cordatum | reverse complement strand
GACCGTATGACGAGGGTACGCAAGGCTCCCGCGGTGTGCTACCCAAGGAGGGCAGGATGAGGACGAGGGTTGGGTGCGCGGAAGAAGGCGAGCGAACGAGGTAAGCGAGATGCCGGTCCCAACACATGCGGCGAGGCGCGCGTGTGTCCGTGCCCGTCTGGCAGGGTGCGCGAGGCCGTGACCTCTCCGACACTGCTACGTTTACAACGCGTTGACCGCAGCCGTGGCCGCAGCTTCTCACGACGTGAGCTGGGGGAGCCCGATCGAGGACACCCACCGAAGGGGCCAGGACGAAGGAGGGGTGCGCGTCATGGCCCGAGGCATGTGCGCGCGCGAATGGGGCGCCGGGCGACGTACTGGAAGAAGAGTAGCCATATGAGTAAGAAGACGAAACAAGTAACAACAACAGTGATACGAATGAGAGCAGCACTAATACAAATTAAAAGACGAATTGTAATAACTACAACAGTAAAAAAACTGATGAAAAGAAATTCGCGGGAGTATGAGGTCTGGGAGATATCAGGCCCTGGCCATGGGATCCACACGCCCCGAGTCATCAGCCCCCGCTAGGAAGCACCCGAAAGGGGGAGGGCATCGGACATCGGACAGCGGATCTGCAGCGGCTGCCGTGTCGCAGATGGGCGAAGTAGCGCCAAGCATGCGAAACATGTGAGATGCTAGAAAAGAACTCGTCCGACGCGTGAGGACGGACAGATACAGGTACAGTCGCACCCAAGAGGGAGGGGGTACTGCAATCAGAACGTGCGCCCTTAAGTCGCGCAAGTGGCCACAAGAGCGTGCGCCAAAAAACACGAGCACCTTCGCTGGACGACGGGACTTGTTCTGGGGCGCCCAAACAACGATAGCGTAACAGAAGACATAAGACACAAGGGTGCCCGTCTGAAGCCAAAGCTGCTCTGAACACCCTTGCCAGCTGTACATCTGGTTATTGTCGTAAAGACGTGGACGCTGGCTTTTGACACGAACCCATTGGCCGAAAGAAGCGGGTAGAAATATGAAGTAGGCTTGCGTTGGAAGTAGATTGGGTATCTGGCCTTCTCGCGAAGACGAAGAAAGAAGAACAACCACTCCACCCTAGAAATAGGAAGGCGTTTGAAATAGGTCGGAATCCTCGGACCCCAAAATACACAACACCCTGCAACTGCGAATGAGAGCGATAGGGGCTGGCGCGGGCTGGGTCGCGGGTGGGTCGAGGTTGTGTCACGGAGTCGATCGCGGATGGATCGCAGGCGGGTCGCGGGCGAGGAAGATGACAACGCAACAACAACACAACGAGCATAATCCGGCGGACGGAACGCCACTTCTGCGCCACGCCCCCAGGGACCATGAATGACCGTTCGGCCCCCTCACCGATCTAGCTAGGTACCAATCGGTCGCTGAAGTTTCAACGACAGATGGGTAAGTGGCGAAAATCGGGCCGCTGAAGAAGGAATCTTTTTCGTAGGGGAGGGGCCGGTGTTCCTTGTTTGTGTTACAGCTCGTCTCAGATCTTCCTCAGTTTTCCGATGGGACATCGGAGGCTAACTTATGGAAGAAAAAGGCCTCGTTCATTTTTTGGGGTTCCTTATGAACCAGACCCCCGACGTCATGATTGTGTTATTACGCCGACCCCTGGAGGTCTCGACCCGTTCCCCTGGACTGGCTTTTCATCCCGAGTCGTTTTTTGACGGTCTCGAGGGCCGGCAAGGGCCCCCAGAGGCCGAACATAGCAAAAGACCTCCCGTCGCCGAGGGGATTCCTTGGGACAGCGCCTCGCCTGCAGATCGGCCAATCCTGCGCGAGACCTCCGCTGCCCCCGGGGGCAGGGACTGCTCCCGCCCGGCCAGGCCCGCCCCGCGCCAGGTGGCCCTCCGCTTGCCCGCGCGCCGCCGCTGCCACGCGGACGCCGTGCCGACGCGGCGCGGGCATGCCCCAGGCTTCCGTCGGGCATGTGCCCCCATGCGGTGGGGGGTGCTCAGAAAGAGTAAAGAATAGTCTGGCGGGCGATGGTCTGAATATTTTGTGAGCACGCTTGAATATGTTTCGTGTTTCGCCACAAATCCGCCTGTAGGAGGACATGCCCGACCTAACCCCAGACCCGCGGAGTCGCATATTTGCTTCGCACCGTGAACCAATGAAGTAGGGGCTCGACCACAAGAAACCTTCCACGAGAAACCAAACCCCCGCAGCCCCAGGACGTACCTTGCTTTTGGGTGTGGGGACGTCACGTGCTCCATAGCAAAACCAAATGCGGTCGGAGCATCGCGTCGCATCGCCGATGCATCGGCGATGCATCGGCGATGCACTGGCGGTGCATCGGCGACCCCATCTAGGAGGCCTAGACTCCCTCGACCGACTAAGTTTTCATCCCGAGTGGTGCGACTCTGACAGATCTGGGGGCTGGCAAGGACTCCAGGAGCGCGAATGACCGGCAGAGGCCGTCCGCCGTTGTGTGGCGGCGAGCGAAGGGGGGGAAGTGAGAAGGAGAAGGCCTGCTCCTTCCCTAAAGATACAAACAAACTCTTAGAAGGCGCGAGGGCTTCTGAGAAATCCCGCGGCCTTCTGAGAAGGCCTTCTCCTTCTCTTTCTCCCCGCTCGCCGATTTGTCCCACGACGCTGCGGTGTCTGGGGAACGCACGGAGGTCCAAACTGGACCACGGGAACGGTCTGGGGTTGCGTTCTGCGCAGCAGCGGCCCAAAGTTTTGGGCCCCTAGGGATGGGGCCCCGGAGACAGGAAGGGGTCGCGGTGGGTACGGCCAACCCGCGTATCATAAGGATGCGCGAGAGGTTCGGAAGCCTCCGAAAGGCTCAAGGGGAAGCCCTCCTCCTTCTCCTCTCCCTCTCCTCCTCCTCCTTCTCCTCCTCCTCGGAGGAGCCTCCGAAAGGATCAAGGACAAGCTGGGAGTTTTTCGTCGAAAGGATCGAGGGGAATTAAGCCCCGTTGGGGGGCTGCTACGCCGGAACCGGCCGCGCGTTAAGGGGGATGAGAAGCCGGATTGAAACGGGATTAAGCCAGACTCAGCGGGAATCCGCCGGGTAAAGCGGGATGGAGCCAGATTCACCCGAGTTTCGGACCAGGGCAAGATCAGAATTGGACCTCCCAGGAGTTGCATCCAAACATAAGGATGTGCGATGAGGATGCAGGGGCCTGACAGCGGCCAAGGACGGGCCGAATGGGCAAGGATGCAAAGCGTACCCTCGGGAAGGTTGCCCATCCTTACTGTGCGGGTTGACTGCATGTCGGGGATCTACTGGCCCGGGTTAATCAAGACCTGGGTCAGTCAGGCTTTACATGATCCGGCACAGTCCTGCAGGATCCTACAAAACCCTGGACCCGAACCCAGGTCAGTTCAACCCCGGCCCTGCTGGATGATGCACGATCCGGTGCTCTGACGGACCCCCGTTTGGGGTGACGCCCGTCGCTTGAGCCCCAAATATGGATACATCGGACGCCCTTGGGGCCCGAGCACATCCGTAAGTAACACCCCGCAGTTGCGGACAAGAGTGGCAGCGAGGCTCTGAAGAAACCCGCCGTTGGCGCCGCTTTCGTCAAAGCACTGCGAGTGGGTCGCGAGTGGGTCGCGAGGTGGGCAGCGGGGTGGGTCGCGGGGCGGGCCGCGGGCGAGGGCGACGACAACCACAGCGCAACAACGCAACAACAAAAATCATGTCAACAATGTTCGCCCTCATCTGCTCGCATGCCATATCACACGTGAATCCGACACCCTCGATACCCGCCCCCTTCGTTGTCGATCGTACCCCCTTGGGGGTAGATCTTCCCTGCCTGCCGCGCATGGTTGGCGCAGCCGCTGAAGCAGGGGAAGTTAGGAGGGAAGACACAAAGGGGGAGGGAGAAGAATGGAGCACGAGAGAGAGATTTGCAGGTGGCGGGTTAGGAGCAGGAAAACACATGACATAACCAGAGGGGCGGGTCGGGTCGGCTGGGCGCCCAGTCGGCCCGGTCGGGCTGGCGGATCGCTGAGGCGTCAATCCAACACGAATCGCAAGGCAGTTTCGAACGACAGCGCGATTCCCATGTACATCGCGAGAAAGTGCACAGCGAGAGCATGACTCCTGAGTCTTGGGGACGCGAAAGCGCGATTATGGCATCGAAGCTGAGGGTCCGCGCAGGAGCGCACATGTGAAATACAGACTGTGGAAGTATCCGACGGGAGCTGCTGCTGCTGCTGCTGTAAACCACGGGCCAACAACGCAATTTGAGGACCAATATTTCCCCTGCAAAAGCGGAAAAATGCGTAGGAGCCCCGGAGGAGCACTGGAGTTAAAAAACAGTGTGCGCCGAAGAGCGGGGGTTCACCAAAAATTGCGTATCTCTGCGAAATCAAAATTCAACGCAACAGCGCAACAACGCAACCACAATCCGCACCGCGGAGCCCCACTTCAGCCACGCGCCCAGGGACAGCGAATGACCGCTCGGCCCCCTCACTCTGAACCCACCGCCTGCCGAGGTCCCCGAAGGTCGTCCCCCCCACCCCCAGGCGGTGGTCGGGGATGAATCTGGGCCGTGGGATGAACCTACTAAATTTCCCGTAGGTAGGGGAAGGTAAGGGAGAAGGTCGCGAGCCCTTTTCCCATGCGCCGCGGACGGGCGGCGCTGTACCGATACCAGTACCTGAGCCGAGACGTCGGCGGTAGATAAAGATATAATGGTGATATGAGCGGACTTCACACACAGAGGGCGAGCCGAGACTACAACGTTGGCCCTCCTTCCCATCGGCTCAGAATCGGTCCCTAGACTCCTCCCAGGGTGCAGCCCTGACATATCTTCCTCGATGCGGCTCCAACCGCGGCGACGAGAGGCCTCCAGGAGTCGAGACGGGGATCGACTCAAGAACTGCTTTACCCCAGCCTTGCTCGCTCCGCGGATCCGCGGGACATGCGTCGCATGCTCCGCAGATCTGTGGAGCATCGTGTGCAACTCTTTTTCGTGGCCTCGACGGGAACATCAATTTTGAGGCAAATCCATTCTGGGGAAACCAAAAGGTACCGATACCGCTACTCCCTGGACCTCTCCCGGGGTGCATCCTGACCAGGATGTCGAGGCGAATCCAGCGGTGGCGACGAGGGCCGCCCAGGAGGTCCAAAAAGAGGAAAATGAGGGAAGGGTGTAGAGATATGGGCACCTTCTCCTCCTCTGACATTCTGCCATTGGTCGATCCCCTGCTCGCAGCATGCCCCAGAGCAATCCGAGGGGGCGCCCTTTCCGTCACAGCCGCGGGGCGCCCGGGGTCTGCGCGGGGCCCGGCGGCGCGCCGCCCTCGGCGGCTGCGCGCCCCCCGCGCAGGTGGCCCGAAAAGTTCTGGAAGACCACGGCACAGCGGCCGTCGAGGCCAACGTCCTCCGAGCATCGTCGAACCGCTCCCCACCCCGAGGTCGGGCACGTCCCCCTACAGGCGGATCTTGGACACGAAAAAAGCGTCCTCCAAAACTATGCAGAAATAGTCAAACCAGTCGACAAGTCGTCCCCTGACTTCTTTTTTTCAATGGGTATTCCTCCTGTAGAGGGGACAACCCCGACTTCATCCCCACTGGTGTGGCCTGGCCCGCACTGGCAGATGTGCCACCCTAGATGGGGACATGGGCTGCTCCCTCCGGGTTTCGAGGGTCATAGGTATCCCCATCTGGGGTGGCGAGATGGTGGGGCTCGGGACGGGGATGGGGATCGGTGAAGCGATACTGACGTCCACGCACGTCATGCCCGTGTTCGCGTGCGGGAAGCCGCCGCCGCCCCGCGTGAGCAGCAGCGCCCGCAGCAGCAGGCTGAGGAAGTCGTGGTGCGAGAGCAGCGCGACCGTGCCTGCAGCGGGGCCCCCCACGCGAGGGTACGAGCACGCGCGCGGCGTCGGAACATCGCGCCGCGTCGCCGATGCATTGGGGGCGTCGCCGATGCATCGGCGGCATCGGCGTGGACAAAAAAGCTCACCATCGAGCCACTGGCGGAACACACATATACCGATGCCGACCTGGACTTTTCCAAGGGCGCGCTCTGGCCAAGATTCGGAGGCAAATCCTGCCGTGGCGACGAGGGCCTCTCAGGAGGCCAAAAAAGGACCAAAGTGGGATGGGTGGCAATAGGAAGTGGGGAGGGTGGCGGTATTGGTATTCTTCCTCCACCGACGTGCCTCCAAAGCTCTGGACCACTTCCCACTGGCAGGTTTTTGGTCCTGGATCATTGCGTTAACGGTCCCGGGGCCTGGCCCCCAGACGCCGAAAACGACGAACGACATACGAACACGCAGAAAACTACTAAAGCAAACTTCCGAATGGAAGGGAACGGTATCAGTACCTCTTCTACCTCTGAATGCCTGTGGGGCGCTCGGCGCAGGATGCCGCCAAGGCCCGGAGCCGTGCCGCGCATGACTCGGCGCGCCCGGCCGCCTGCTCTGCAGACTCGCGGCCGCCGAGCCGGTACCAGCCCAATTCGGTCACGTCCCTCGGCAAAGCGCAGCCGGGCAGCTGCTCCTGAACTGGTACAGTGAAAACGCAGTAGTGCGCCATAAAGATGCAATGGCCTTGAAGGCCATGTTGAAGTTTTGCTTTGCGAGTGAAAGTAGCTATTGGGCCGAAGGGGCAAGGATGCAAAGGTAACCTTGGAAACTCGCTTATCATTACTACGCGCTCTGACTGTAAGGCTTCGGGCTGGACACAAGCAGCCTCCCTCCAGCTGGCCCGCTCTGGCCTCAAGATGTCCCCCACCCGAGGAACCCAGGGCGGTCTCAACACCCACCCTGAGATCCGACGGCGCGACAAATTGCAACATCGTGAACTGAATCGCGACAAAAACCCCGGGCCCCATAATCAAACTGCATTTTTCGAGCCAGACGGGGACTGGGGCCCGGAACCGTTTGAAAACGCCTATCGTGGGAGACAGACGCAACGCCTGGGTCTCGGGGATTGGAGCCGCCCTGGACTACTCAGGGGGCAGGCCTGTCGAGGCCAGCCAGGACTATATGGAAAAGAGCTGCCTGTGCGAAGCTGGAGGGGACACCGTGCTCCTGCATCTCGGAGCGGGTCAGGCCGCGGCTCAGGGTGCCACCTGAGTCGTAGATGCCGCCGACCTCGAAGCAATCGGTCCACACATGCGGTACCAAGCCGAGTCGCTCCGCGGTGGGTCGCAACGTCTGCATGGCTCAAGAGGCAATTCCTGGGAGGTTCTTCGTCTAAGAACGACGACGGGGTGCTAGACCCCTTATCAGGATGGCTCTACCGACATGCCCAGCAAAAAAAAAAAAAACAAAAAAAAAAAACTAAAAAAAAAAAAATATAAAAAAAAAAAAAAAAAAAGAGAAAATATGAAAAAAAACCCCTATCAGGATGGCTCTATAACTACCGACATGCCCAACAACCAACAATCAAAATGCAGCAAGAAAATATAACAAAGACAACAAAACCAAACAGCACCCCACTCAACAGTAAACACCCAAATAATCTACCACCCAAGCCAAACCATAAACCAAACATCGCCCACAGAAAATAAAAGACAAAGGAAAACCAAAAAGGATACCGATGCCAAATAACAAGCAAAGACAACCCCACAGCCAACCACAACCCAGAAGAGCAAAAATTACGGCAAACCGTGTTAAAACACGTGAAAATTGATGCGCGTCATACTTATATGACGGTTCGTGGATAAACATACATACACCCTCTTAGCTGCAACACATATTACACTATGTGGTATACAATGAATTTCCCCCGTGCCACGTTCGTCACTTACTTACCCCGTGCCCGTTTGGTTATCGAGGCGATTGCGCTAAATGCAAAACGTGTGATACCGTGCTGCCGAAGATTGGGATGGCGATTTCCAAATGAATTCCCCCACTCCGTCGTCTTTATCGAAGCGATCGCGCTGAATGTGATGTATTTGATTCGACTGCTTCGATATCACATCCAAGCTTTTGCTGCAGGCGTATCACGCACCCCCTCCTCTCCTCCATCTCGGCATATTCTGGCGCGCCACTCGCGCGATTCGCGGCCCCGCGGGGGATTCCACGCGAGGCCTCACTGGCAACGGTCGCGTGCCGCCTCGGCACATTCGGGCACCGCGCACTTCGTAGCCCCATAGTCCACCGATGGCCTCATCGGTGGCAACGGTACCATGCCACCTCAGGCCGATATCGGTCACACGCGTCGTGGCCCCGTAGGGAACTCCACCGAAAACCCCGCTGTCAACGGTCGCCTGGCGGCATCGGCCCACATCGGTGCACCTTTTCTGAACGCTCTTCGCGGCAACGGTCGCACGATGGAGCCACCCGTTTCAACGCACCCACCATAACGTCAGTGCGCGAAGGTTCGGCTGAACAAAAGGCGCGCGATTACAAAATGGCCCCCAACTCGGCGAATCGCGGGGAGGGCGCCCGCGGCGACGGCGGCGGAGAATGGAAGCGCGCGGCGGCGACGGCGATTATTAAGCAAGGACCGACCGTCCCAGCATTCCTATAGCCCTACCACGAAATGTTCTTAGAACCCAGAAATGTTCTAGGAACAAAAACAATGCTCTTAGAACATCAGCCCGATGTGTTAAAACAGGACAGACTCCGCCAGAAATGTTCTAAGAACGCACGAAAGGTTCTTAGAACATTGTTTGGTCGGGCTATAGGCGAGCCAGGACGCTTCGCCACTGCTTGAGATTTGCGCCGACGCCCGGCCGCCAGCACAAAGGCGACAGGGGCAGCAGCGCCTCCGCTGCAGCGGGGCGCCCGAGCCAAAATCGCCACGGACTGGGGGGGATCGGAGGGCAAGGGCGGTCGAGGCAAGGGCCGTCGCCGTGGCCGCCGCTGCGGTATTCTCCTGCTTCGCACTCGAGCAGGGCTCCCGTCGCCGCTGTGGAAAATGGCCCTGGAGGAAACGGGCCCCAACCGTGGAGTTCCCGCCAGGGCCTCCTCGGTGGTTGTTCGGCCCGTCAAAAAGCAGGACCCTGCCAGGGGCCGCCTCTCGCAGGACATGCGCCCACCGCGGCGCCCAGCAGCGAGTCCAAAATGGCGAGCTAGCCAAGCGCACAGCGGGGCCTGGCGCGCCAGACAGGGCCGCGGGAATAATGGGCACGAAATCCACAGGTAAATTTTCGCCGAAATTGACAGCGGCCGCTGTTGGGCAGCGGGCTCGTTGCATCGAACTAACAACTTCCGTGGCGAGGGCCACGCATTTCGCGCCCGCTTCGATCGCGCCCGACACTTGGCCTTTGCTCGGACAAAGCCAGGAAGGCGCCGGCTGGCTCGCTGGCCCGCCAGCGCGGCGGGCCGGACGAAATCGCGGGCGCTAGCAACGGGGGGGTCAGCGAACTGGCTCGCGTAATTCGCTGGTTCTCCTGTCGCCGAAAGCGACCCTGCATCGACGAAGGGGCCCTTCGGCGGGGCGCGGCGGCACGCGGCAGACTGCGCAACCCCCCTACTCTTTTCACCTCTTGCGTCCGCCCCTGGCAAGGCCGGCGGTCCGCGCCCGGGCGGGCGCTGTCACCGCGGCGAAGACGTGCCCTGAGGGAAGCGGGCCCTGGGCCCTGGCGGTCATCCTCGGCCGAACCCTTCCAGGGCCAAGTTTCCTCGCGGCACGCGCGCCGCCGCGGCGGCCCTCGGTCAGCCCCTCGCTCCGCCGGCTCGCGCGCGGTCGCGCGCGCCCGGCAGCGCGCCCGCGGCGCTCGCGCCTCGGCGGCGGACAGGGCTGGCGGCGGGGAGGGGCACGGCGACCAGATTCGCAGATTTCCAACCCGCTCCTGGGCCCAGGTAGGGCGGTGGGGGGGCGATTCTCGCCCCCCCGGCGGGGCGGGGCCGGGGGGGCCGGGCGCCGCGTCTCCGGGAGGTGGCCCGCGCTGGACTTGAAACTGACGCGGAAGCGGTCGGCCGGCGCCCGGACCTCGTCGCAGCAGCTGTCCAGGGGGGCGAGCTCCTGCTGCTCGTGGCGCAGGCAGTCGCGTGGCCCTGCGCGTGCCAGCCCGAGGCGCCTTTCCACGAAGACCAAGTGGCCGCGTGGAGACGCGGCCGACGGCCGACTTCACTACGCGCGTGCCAATGTATGTATGCACGTGTAAATACATGTATGTATATATATATATATATACCTATACGACCACCCTTCGGGTGATAAGGAGGTTCGGGGGGGGGAACCAACGTCTCACTCGATCGGTCTCACTATCGATCTCAGTATCGATCTCACTACCGGTCTCGCTCGATCGATCTCACTCGATCGATCTCACTATCGATATCACTCGATCTATCTCATTCGATCGATCTCACAATTGATCTCACAATCGATCTCACAATCGATCACACAATCGATCTCGCATTCGGTCTCAATATCGATCTCACTATCGAAATCACAATCGCTCTCACAATCAACATCATCATCGTAAATCATCATCATCATCATCATCAGCATCATCAACATCAACATCAACGTCATCACCAACATCGTCATCATCATGAAGGCATCATCATCATCATCATCATACACATCATCATCAACGTCAGCATCATCATCGGGACAACATCATCATCATCATATCATCATCAACATCATCGTCACCATCATTTGGGCGCAGTCATCGTCATGATCATCAGCAGCATCATCAGAATCATCATCATAATCGGGACCCCATCATGATCACAATCGTTTTCACCATCCACATTATCATCAACATCGTCATCATCCTCGGGACACCATCATCATCATGATCATCGCATCATCATCGGCATCATCATCAACAACAACATCATCATTGGGGCACCATCATCATCATGAGCAACATCATCATCAACATCGTCATTATCATTATTATAAACATCGGGACACCATCAGCATCACCATCATCATCATCATCATCTCATCATCATCATCAGCATCATCATCGGGACACCATAATCATCAACATCATCATCAACATCATTATCGCCGGGACACCATTTCCATCAACATCATCATCATCATCACCAACATCATCGGAATCATCATCATCATCATCATCGAAACACCATCATCGTCATCATCAACATAATCATCATGAGCATCATGATCCCCATCATCGGGACACTATCATCATCATCGACACCATCATCAACATCATCTTCATCAGGACACCATCATCATCATCATCATCATCATCATCTCATCATCATCATCATCATCATCAACCATCACCATCACCATCACCATCACCTCATCATCATCATCATCATCATCATCATCATCATCATCATCATCATCATCATCATCATCATCATCATCATCATCATCTCATCATCATCCTCGCGGGACACCGCGGGACACCGGCGGGACACCGGCGGGACACCGCGGGACACCGCGGGACACCGCGGGACACCGCGGGACACCGCGGGACACCGGCGGGACACCGCGGGGCCCCGGCCGCCCGGAAGGGAGTCATTTGGTCCGGCCGCGCCTCAGCCACACGGGACACCAGCGGGACACCGGCGGAACACCGCGGGCCCCCGGCCGCCCGGAAGGGAGACATTTGGTCCGGCCGCGCCTCAGCCACGGGAGACTTTCTCTCGCCCGCCCACGCAGCTTCGCCTCGCCCGCACGGCACGCACGAACACGAAACCGAAATCGATTTCCCGGTAGGGGGGCTCTCCGTTCCACTTCGATCTCACCCCCCAACCTCCGATATATATATATATATATATATATACATATATATATATATATAAATGTATATATCGGGACATATAGATATACACATGCATACATACATACATACATACATACATACATACATACATACATACACGAGGCGAAACTGCGTGGGCGGGCGACAGGGAAGTCTCCTGTGGCTGAGGCGCGGCTGGACCAAATGACTCCTTTCCGGCAACCGGTGGCCCGCGGTGTCCCGCCTCCTGCTGAGGCGCGGTCGGACCAAATGACTCCCTTCGGGGGGCCGGTGTCCCGTTGGTGTCCCGCCGGTGTCCCGTCGTTGTCCCGATGATGGTGATGATGATGATGATGATGATGGTGGTGATGATGATTACGATGATGATGATGATGATGATGATGATGATGATGATGATGAAAATGATGCTGATGATGATGATGTTGTTGATGATGATGGTGTCCCGATGATGATGATGATGATGGTGATGATAGTGATGATGACGATGATGGTGTCCCGATGCTGATGATGATGATGCTGATGATGATGGGATGATGATGATGCAAATGATGATGATGATGATGATGATGGTGATGATGGTGTCCCGATGATGATGATGATGATGATGATGATGATGATGATGATGATCCCAATGATAATGACGTTGTTGATGGTGATGGTGATGATGATGACGGTGTCCCGATGATGATGATGATGATGATGATGACGATGATGACGATGATGATGATGATGGCGTCCCGATGATAATAAACCTGATGATGAGGATGATCATGAGGTGATGATGCTGATTTTGATGATGGTGGCCCAATGATGGTAATGATGATGATGGTGTTGATGATGATGATGATGATCCCAATGCAGATGGTGATGATGATGATGGTGATGATAGTGCTGGTGACAATGATGATGGTGTCCCAGTGATGATGATGTTGTTGCTGATGATGATTATGGTGCCATGATGATGATGATGATGATATTGTGCATGATGATGGTGATATGATGGTGATGGTAGTGCTCCGATGACGATGGTATCCCGATGATGATGTTGATGGTGATGTTGATGGTGATGATGACGATGATGCTGTCCCGATGATGATGGTGATGATGATGATGATGACGGTGATGATGATGATGCTGTTGATGATGATGGTGATGAGGTGATGATGGTGTCCCGATGAGGATGTTGATGACGTTGATGACGATAATGTTGATGATGATGCCATTGATTGTGAGATCGATTGTGATATCGATGGGGCGATCGATAGTGAAACCGAATGTGAGATCGATTGTGACATCGATAGTGAAATCGATAGTGAGATCGATCGTGATATCGCTTGTGAGATCGGTCGAGTGAAATAAATCGAGTGCTATCGATTGTGATATCGATCGAGTGAAATCGATCGAGCGAGACTGATCAAGAGATTGATCGTGAGATCGATAGTGAGACCGATCGGGTGAGACGTTGGTTCTTCCCCCCCCGAACCCCCTTGTCACCCGAAGGGTGGTTACGTATAACTAGATGCGTACGTTTGGATACACATACACCATGTATGCATATGGTTAGGCGCGTGCGAGCGCGTGCAAACATCAACACATTTATACATATATATACGTATATACATATATGTATATATATAAGGCGTGGGCAGGTGCGCGTGTGTGATTATATCGGAGGTCAGGGGGTGATATCGCAGTCAAACGGGCACCCCCCACCGGGAAATCGATTTCGGTTTCGTGTTCGTGTTCGTGTCGTGCGAGGCGAAGCGAATCTGCGCGTGATCTTCTTGTAGCTAGGCCGAAGTAGGAGCGAAAGTCCGTTCCCGTCCGCCGGTGGCTGGGAGGTGTCCCAGTTGGGCCGGGCGGTGTCCCGAGTGTCCCGGCTGTCAGTAGGAGCGAAAATTCGTTTCCCGTCCGCCGGTGGGCCCATGTGGGCCGGGCGGTGTCCCAGATGTCCCGGGCGTCCCGGCGCTAACGCATGTCGATCATTTCATAATTTATGTTTGCTCGGCGCCTGCGGCGGGCTTTCTTATCAAATCCAGCTTATATTATGCAATCCATCTTGTCCAATCCAATCCATCTTATCTTACCCAACCCATACTGTCCCACCTTAGTTTATCCCATCAAATCCAACCCACCCGGCCCAATCCATCAATTCATTTTTTTCTGCGCCTGCGGCGGGCCAATCAAATCTATCTCATATAGTCAAATCCACCTCTTCCAATCCAACTCATCTTATTTTATCCAATCCATCTTATCCCATCCAATCCTTTTTCCACGCAACCCAATCCACCCAGTTCAATTCCTAGCATTACGTAATATGCGATGGTTGTCTCGTGGTTGTCTTGTGTTTGTCTTGATGGTTGTCTGGTGGTTGTGCGGATGGTTGTCCTGTGGTTGTCCGACAACAAATCGATGTTCGGCGCCTGCGGCGGGCTTTCTCATTTTGCTTTTGAAACCGCAACTGAAACCGACAATTAGATTCACCGATAGGTCGGTCGACTGATAGGTAGATAGTGGGATCCCATCGTCATCGCGAGGGAGAGAGAAAAAGAGAAAGTGAGGGCGAGAAAACGAAAGAGACACAGAGAGTGAAAAAGAGAGAGAGAGACGGAGACAAAGAGAAAGAGAGATACTATAGAGAAAAAGAGATATTATATCAAGGTGACAGGCTGGATGTCAGCCAGGGTGGGCATTTGATCTCAATCCACCCCCATACTCGTTTTTCGCCCGCAGGGCGGTCGTATAGGTAATATATATATATATATACACATGTATGTATACATATGTATATATGTTGTACATACATATGCACATAAACATATAGATACATCGGAAGTTGGGGGGGTGAGATCGAGACTCCCCCACTGGGAAATCGGTTTCGATTTCGTGTTCGTGTCGTGCGTGCGAGGCGAAGCTGCTCGTGATCCTCCTGTAGCTAGGCCGAAGTAGGAGCGAAAGTCCGTTCCCGTCCGCCGGTGGCTGGGAGGTGTCTCAGTTCGGCCGGCCGGTGTCCCGGGTGTCCAGGGTGTCAGTAGGAGCGAAAATTCGTTTCCCGTCCATCGGTGGCCGGGAGGTGTCCCAGTTAGGCCGGGCGGTGTCCCGGGTGTCCCAGGCGTCCCGGCGCTAACGCATGTCGTTAAATTCATAATTCATTTCGCTCGGCGCCCGCGGCGGGCTTTCTTATCCAATCCAGCTTAACTTATCCAACCCAATCCATCTTGTCCAATCCAATCCATCTCATCTGATCCAACCCAGACTGTCCCATCTTATCTTATCCCACCCAATCCAATCCACCCAACCCAATCCATCAATTAATTTGTTTCTGCGCCTGCGGCGGGCCAATCCAATCCATCATATCATGTCCAATCCGTCACCATAGTTGCCGCCGCCATCGCTGCTGTCAGCACCGCCGCACCCATCTCCAATCGTCACTGCCATCATTGTGGTGGAGGGGGAGACTGATATATCATTGTATATAGATATCTATATATATATATAGAGGGAGAGAGAGAGAGAGAAAAAGAAAGAAAGAAAGAGAGAGAGAGAGAGAGAGAGAGAACGAGGGAGAGACAGAGAAAAGGCAGAAATTAACTAGTATGCGATGGTTGTCTCGCGGTTGTCTTGTGATTGTCATTATGGTTGCCTGGTGGTTGTGCCGATGGTTGTCGTGTGGTTGTCCGACAACAAATCGTTTTTCGGCGCCTGCGGCGGGTGTTCTCATTTTGCTTTCGAGGTCGATACAGTCAAAAACCCTAACAAGGACGCGCGGTAAGGACGCAAGACCCTTGGAAGCTGAAGTTGGGATTTATGGGGCGGCGGACGACGAAAACCTCAAGGACGCAAGAGCAAGAAAGAGCAAACACGCAAGGGTACCCTGAGCAAAGTCGCGCGTCCTTGTTAGGGTTTTTAACTGTAGTGAGGTCGACAGTGAGATTCACCGATAGGTCGGTCGACAAATAACTAGATAGTGGGATCTCATCGTCATCGCGATCACCATTGTGGTGGAGGGACTCTGATACAGAGGGAGAGAGAGAGAAGAGAGAGGGCGAGAGAGAGAGAGAGACAGAGAGAGAGAGAAGCAAAAAGAAAGAGAGAGATGATATAAAGGTGGCAGGCTGGAGGTCAATCAGGGTGAGCATTTGATCTCAATCCCCCCCAACCTCCTTATCGCCCGCAGGGCGGTCGTCTAGGTACACATAAATAAACATATGTATCGGATGTTTGGGGGTGACTTCGACGTGAGACCCCCCCAACCGGGAAATCGATTTCGGTTTCGGGTTCGTGTCGTGCGTGGCGTGCGTGCGTGCGGGCGAGGCGAAGCTGCGTGAGTGGGCGATAAGAAGTCCTCCTGTGGCTGGGCCGCGGCTGGACCAAATGTTTCTCCTCCGGCGGCCGGTGACCCGCGGTGTCCCGCCAGTGTCCCGCTGGTGTCTCGAAATCCTCCTGTGGCTGGGTCGCGGCCGGACCAAATGTTTCTCCTCCGGCGGCCGGTGGCCCGCGGAGTCCCGCCGGTGTCCCGCCGGTGTCCCGTGGTGTCCCGTGGTGTCCCGTTGACTGAGATCGATAGTGAGATCGATAGTGAGATCGATGCGGTGTCCCGAAGTGTCCCGTGGTGACCTCTGGTGTCCTCTTGAGTGAGATCGATAATGAGATCGTCAGTGAGACCGATAGTGAGATCGAGAGATGTCCCGCGGTGTCCCGTAGTGCCCCGTTGAATGAAATCGATAGTGAAATCGATAGCGAGATCGATAAGTGTCCCGTGGTGTCCCGTGGTGTCCCGTTGAACGAGATCGATAGTGACATCGATTGAATCAGATGTTGTTTCCCCCTCTGTCCTCCCCTCCACAACCTCCTTATCACCCGAAGGGTGGTCGTATAGGTGTATACATGTACACGATTTATTGATTCTGCATGCCAAGGGACAAAAGCCCGCAACCAACGCGGACGTGCGATTAGCGCTGGGCCCGCGATTCACACGCGCACGTCCCGTGGCGGCGCGCGATCAAGAAGATCGCGCGCCCCAACTGCAAAAAGACGCGCGCCTGGCCGGCGGCCACCCGGCCCAGACCCGACAGGGCGCCCGCCCCGATGGGCCACAGGGGGGCCTCGAAGGGCGCCCGAAAGGCTTCATGAAGCGCCACCAAGCCCCGCTTGGCCCCTCCGCCCGCGGGCCACTCGGGCCAGCGAGTCCGGCGGTCGCCCCAATCAAGCAGGTAGCAAGTCGGTCGCCGAGGTCGGCGGCAAGTCCTCGGAGGGGCGCGGGAGCGGCGGAGGGGGCGGGGGGGTAACTCCCAATCCCCGTCGCGGGCCGAAGGGGGGCCCGCCGCGCCGGCCACGCGGAAAACACGCATCCTGATGGGCCCGCGCGGGAATGCGCGCACCGGCGTCGCCCGCGCGCGCGATTGGGGGAGGCGGCCGAGATGACGCTGGCGCGGGCGACCACCGCAGACATATTCCGGCGCGCACTGGGCCCTGCGAGCGCCCCGCGCCGCGCCGCTTGGCTGGCGCCCCAAGCCCGGGCCCTGCAAGCAGCCCCGCGGCGCGCCCGAACCGCCCGAGCGGGCGGGGGGGGCGGGCGCCAGAGGAAAGGGGCGCGGGGGCAGGGGGGCGGGGCGGGGCGGGGCGCGAAGAGGAGGCGCGGGAGGAATCTGATCTTCCGCTCTGCTGGTGAGCTACCGCCGCCTGCCCGCGTTCCCAGGCAGCCGCGCGGCCCGCCCGCGCTGCCGGAGCGGGCAAGGGCGGCAAGCGCCAGGGGGAAGGAACCGCGGAGGGCGATGTGGGGAGGGAGCGCGAGGACGAGCAGGAAGAATCAAGCCTCCCACCTTGCCGCAGAGCAGGCACCGCAGGCCCGCGCTCCCTTACTGGGCCCGCGGCCCGCCTGCGCCGCCTGAGCGGGCGGGGGCGGGGAGGCGCGGGGGGGGGGTTGGGAGGGGGCGCGAGGGCGAGCAGGAGGAATGAACCACCCCGCCCTGTCGCTGAGCTGGCTGACGCCGCCAGCTCGCGCCGCGCCGCCAGGCCCGCGGCCTGCCTGCCTGCCGTGCCTCGCGCAGGAGACAGCGCTTGTTGCCGCGATCCGCGCAGCCAGGGGGCCCGCTGCGCCGCGCATTTTTTGGACACGCGCTCGGCTCGCGCAGCGCGTCGACACACCAGCAGCGCCTGCCACCCTCCGTCTCGACCGCTGGCCTTGCCAGCTGCTCCGCCACCAGGGCCTCGGCAGCGCGTCCCTCGAACCAAGCGGGGTTGGCCTCGGCTGAACACATGGCGCCACTGCTCCTATTTTAATACATGCAGCCAGTCATGGCATCTGGCACTCCATGTCCCACGGTTCAGTTGCCGTTGCTTCGAAAACCTGGCTTGGCTTTGAGAACCTGGCTGGCTGTTGGACTGTCATGCACATCGCGCTCGCGCCCGCACTCAGCTTGTCGCCTCCTGTTTCCAATGTCTCCCTCAAAAGGATAATGAATATGTTTAAGCAGGTAGACAATAGCACTGGGAGTCAGCCGCCAAAAGACCTCGAACCCGCCGATGTCGACGACGTACATGGTGAGTTCCGCGTGGTCTCGCACTGGCCTGTCCTTCGCCAGAACGCCCCAAATCCAAGCGCCATGACGTCCTCGCGGGGGCGACGTCGCGCAGCGAGTCGGGCTGCTCCGGGCGGGCGTGCGCCACCGGACCCCAACCCACCGCCCCCGCCCATTCCAAAACACCCCTATCACGCGCTCCGTTGCCCGATAAGGAGCTCCGCCTCAAGCGCCAGTGGGTGCGTCCACGCGCGGACGATCAACAGTGCAACTGCAACACGCTCTTCGCCCTGAGCGGGCTCCACGTCTGGAGGATGGAACGGGGCCGACGGCACGGGCCAAAAGGGAAAAACAGGGGATCGGAGGAAGGGGTCGGGGGGGCACGATGATGCCGATGATGTAGATGGAGATGATGGTGCTGCTGCTGATGATGATAATGAAGCTGATGGCGCAGTTGATGATGAATGGTGATGATGATGCTGACTGTCATAATGATGGGGGTTATGCGTGGAGGCGGGCCCGCTGGATGATGACAACAAAAGCACTGCGTCCCCTCCCCAGCGCGGCGCGCTTCAAAATCTGTAGCGCCCGCCTGAGTCCGACGCGGGGTGGGGCGGAGTCAGAACGAGGGCAAAACAATACATAATGGCTGAACAAGTTACTTTCCAATAGCTTCCCATATCGTCCACCTTCTGTGCCCCATACTTACACATTACTTCGCTGCAATTCCCAAAAAATGAGCATAGTCCCTGATGAACAAGTTTACGGAAAGTCATACGTAACCATCATGGACCCGTGTATAATGTGGTAAGTCAGATTGGGAGATTGGGCAAGAATAACTCAGAATACATGAACTGGTATTCCAAGATTTCTTTAAACTGGCATATCAATGGACGGCATCAATGCCGCATCAACCCAGCTTGAGCCCAAGATTGCGGGACTAGGACGGATTAGCCGGGATTCGGCGGGATTGATCCAGATTGAGCGGGATTGTTCCGGATCAGGCTGGTTTTCGAGCATGCATCTGCCAGCGCCTAAGCTGAATGTATCGTTAAGGGCTGAACGACTTCTGCTGTCCCTCGACTTGCACTGGAGCTTCCACGCTTCAACCGAGGTTTACCAGAATATTTCTAAATTCAACCCATATTGTTCCCGCAAAGTCGTCAAGCCCTCAGCGAATTTGATTTTCCAGGCGTTGCATCCTAAGATAGCCCGCTTCACCGGCGACACGAGGAGCCTTCGGAGACTCAGCACAAGCCCAGGTCGGTCAAAGCCCTATGTCGCGAATCCTGGCAGGCCGCTCAGTAGCTTCCAAGCCTGGACCAGCGCGGAATGACGGATTCGGCCCCACGTGACCCCCAAAGCCGGGCCAGCCAGAGGGGATTGGCTGACCACGTGATCCCCGAAGCCTGCCGAGGGGCACCACCCCAGCGAACAGCGGGCACTCGGACGCACCGCCGGCCAGGAAGTCGGCGAGCGCCTCGGCCTGCCCGAGCCCCTCGTCGCTCAGGCCCGGGTCGGCCTGCCGTCCCGCCTGCCACCGCTCTGGCGTCATGCCCGGCTCCTGGGCGCGCTCCTCTCCTCCGCCTCCCTGCGGGCAGGGCTGGTGTGGCGATATCCACATCCACTGCGACCTGGACTTTTCTAGGAAGGGGCGCCAGACGGCTTCCCAAGGTCCATATCCACTGCACCTCTGGTTTCTTGGGAAGGGGGCCTGGAACTCGAACACGCAGTCGATTTGGAGATACCTCTTGCCCGCACTTCGCTTTCCGTCGCTCCCTGTTGGCCTGGTCTTCCTCCTCCTCTCGGGCACACCACCAGTAGGCGCAGCGTGTGCAAC
>CAUYUJ010017157.1:225000-246498 GCA_963575745.1 Prorocentrum cordatum | reverse complement strand
TGGGCCCTCGCGAGGGCCCCCCAGGGCCGAAAAAAAAAGGACGGATCGAAAACCACCCGTCGTGAGCTTCGTCGGAGCGACCCGGCGAGGACGGCGGCGGCGCCGACGCTGGCGGCGGCTTGAGGCACGGCGGCGGCGGCGGCCCTCTCGTCGCGGCCTGCGCCTGCGCGCACTCGGCGCGCCACGCCGCCGCCTCGGCGTGGGCCCTCTCGAGCGCGGCGGCGGCGGCGCGCTCGGCCTGCGAGGCGCGCTCGCCGACGCGGCCGCCGCCACCGCGGTCGTCGTCGCCGTCGCTGGCGGCACGCCGTCGCCGCCGCCGCCGCCGCTGCCGTCGTCGTCGTCGTCGTCGTCGTCGTCGTCCTCGTCGTCGTCGTCGTCGTCGTCGTCGGCGTCGTCGTCGTCGTCGTTGGCGTCGGCGTCGGCGTCGTCGTCGTCCACGTCGCCGACACTCCGAAGAGGACCGCCCTCGCTAAATGCCCCCCTCGGCGCACCGCAGCGGCACCGTCGGCGTCGGCGGTGGCGCCGTTGTCGCCGCCGCTGGCGTCGTTCGAAGGTCGTCGGTCGTCGTCGTCTCCCGCTGCCGTCGGTCATCAGCATCGTCGACACGGTCCTCGGACTCGTCATCGTCGTCCAGATCGATGTTATCGGCGTCGTCATGATCAGCATTAGGAGTGGACGGAGGCAGCTGGGGAGGATGATGAGAAAAAGCGAACAAGGAGGCCCACCCCGCCCGTCCTCCCTGTTCCCTCACCCATTACCCCTCCACTGCCCCTCCTCTCCTCTCCCATCCCGCTACCCCGCTTCCCACTCCCTTCCCGTCCGATCGTTTATCTTATTATTCTTCCTCCTCCTAAAGCATGTGCACGAGTGGCAGGAACTACGTTGGGATAAATTTCAACTCATGCCGGTTCGTTGCGACATGTCGCTCGTGACGCCCTCTGGCGAGCAAATCCCAGCAAAAGACACAATGGTCTACCTCGGGGCCACGCTTTCAAATTCTGGCCAGCTGCGCGGGGAGTTGGGGAAGAGGTTCGGAGCTGCATGGGGTGAGTTCTGCAGACGCAGCCGCGCCTGGAAGCATGCGGCAATCAGTACTACCAGAAAGCTTCAAGTATTTCAAGCTTTGGTGACTATGAAAGGTCATGTATTCGCTGAACTCAGCATGGCTCAACAAAGCTGAACGCAGAAGATTGGACGGCTTCCAAGCGAGGTGCCTACGTCGAATCCTGAACATTCCGGAACATATGTAAGGCGACAGACCTTGATTTTCAGCGCCACCTCACCCTCCACCCCGGAAGCGCGCGCCCAGCTACAGACGCATGTGCCCGAGCACGAGGCCGGCCAAAACATGCATGGTCGCAGTGTTTGTACAAAGCTGTCGCACAGCATTTTTTCTTCGGACGAGGAAATAATGCAGTATGTGAGCCAGCAGCCTGGCGCAGATTTGTGCTTGATGTTGCGTGTCTCCCTCCTCCTCCTCCCCCTCCCCCTCTCCCCCCTTGTCCTCAAGCAGCGCACGGTGCGAATTAAGAGACAGTCGACGTGCAGCCGCCCCCGCATAGCGGTCAGCCTTGGCTGGCATTGTCCTCTTTTGCCCACGCGCTCCGGCGTATGGCATTTCGTTCGTTCGTTCCTCCTCCTCCTCCTCCTCCTCCTCCTCCTCCTCCTCCTCCTCCTCCTCCTCCTCTTCCTCCTCATCCTACTCCCGGCCCTTTCATGTTGCCCCTCGTCATCCTCTTCCTCCTCTTCCTCCCCCTCCTCCTCCTCCTCCTCCTTCTTTCCCCCCTCGTTTCTCCCCCTCCTCCCTCTCCCTGCCCCCCTCATCCTGATCCGCTCTACCTCCTCGTCCTCCTCCCTTTCGCGCTCCTCCCTCCCCTGCCTCTGGCTCCCTCCCACGGACAATGGCCTGTCTATGTAACGTCCTCCTCCTCCTCCTCCTACTCCTCCTCCTCTCCTGGTCCTCGTCCCTCCATTACCTCCTCGCCCCCCGCTTCCTCCCCTCCCCTCGGTCGCTCCTGCCCCCCGAGGGCGCCCTCTGGCTCGTCCTCCAGCTGGGTCCCTCACACGCGCGCCACGTCGCGCTCATCGCAGCATCAGCCTCCGCAATCGTGGGATGGCGCCGAGGCAGTGCAGGGAGAAGAAGCAGTAACAAAAACAGCAAGGAGGAGGAGAAGGAGGAGGAGAGAGGGAGAAAGGGAGGGCCGGATGAAGGCGGAGTAGAGGAGTACGTAGGAGTAGGAGGAGGAGAACCCTCCTCCTCCTCCTCCTCCTCCTCCTCCTCCTCCTTGCCATTATCTTCCTCCTCCTCCTCCTCCTCCTCCTCCTCCCTCCTCTGCTCCCCTTGCTCCTCCCCAATCCTGCCGCTCCTCGTTGCTCTATTTTTTTTGTTTTCTCTCCCTCTCTCTCTCTCGCGCTCGCTTTCTCCCTGCCTTCCTCTCTCCCTCCCTCCCTCCTCCTCTTCCTCCTCCCCCTCCTCCTCCTCCTCCACCTCCTCCTCCTCCTCATCATCATCCTCCTGCTCCTCCTGCCGCCCGCGAACATGGCGGAACCGACGGCTCTACGTGGGCTACCCGCAGCAAGGTGTCCCGGTCCCTTCCGCTGCCTCAAGCCAGCCTCCTGCCCGGGCTGGCGCTGTCTCGCCGGCGGCAGAGCAATGGGGGGGGGAGGGGGGGGGAGAGGAGGGAGCAGGAACCGGGAGGCGAAGGCGGGTGCGCGGCCGTGGGGCCTGCGCCGCCGCCACCCACCGTTGGGCGCCGGCACACCCGCCTAGGGAGGCAAGGAGCGGGGAAGGAGCGAGAAAGAGAGGGGAAGGAGGAAAGGAGAAGAGTGGCCAGGAGCCGGGCTCGGCCGCTGGGCAGTCGCCGCCCTGCCCGCCGGCGTTGCCCCGTGTGCGCGCCGCACAGCGCGGCGGCGCGCGAGCAGGGCGGGCTCGTTTAAGCCATCACGACTACGGAGGAGGGAGGAGGGAAGGGGGCGAGGAGGACGCGGCGGCACCGGAGGAGGAAAAGGAAGAAGAGGTTAACAAAGTAGAAATAAAATTCGCGGCAGCCAGCAATGGTCATGCTGCCGGCGCGCACGTGCGCGCTAGCGACACGCCACGTCACAGCGGACTGCAGCGCGACGCTCAGCTCCTGCCAGAGCGCCGCGGCCAGGGCAGGCGCCCCGGCGTCGCCGCCCGCCATGACCGCGAGCATGCGGACGGCCGCCAGGGCGCTGTCTCCCGCCCGGCCGCTGGTCTCGAACACGCAGGGCGTGATGTCGAGGCCGGCGTACCGGCGTCGCTTCTCCCGCTCCTCCTGCGCCGCGGCCGCGCCGTCCCTGTTGGCGGCGGTGCGCACCCTGGCGGGGTCTTGGTGGGCGCCAACGACGGCGGCAATGTCCAGCGCCACGCGCCTCCCGTCGAAGTTGAAGACGACGTCGAGGATGTCTCCTGGCAGGTAGTCTTCTAAGGCGTCCTCTAAGATCCCCGCTCGCAAGCCCTCAAGGCGCTGCTCCTTCATCGCTCTGGGGTCGACGTACGCGGTTGCGAAATTCAGCAGGAATGTCGCGGACCTCGCTGTGGCCTTCCACGACACCTCCGCCGACCTTGCACCACTCCGCGTGCACGAGACCAGCAAATCCCCCCAGCGGCGCCCCGCAGGCACCCCGGCGCCCGGTGTGCTGACAATGCGTCTCCGCTGGTGCTGGAGAGATGATTTGGTCTGCAGTGCAGAGAAGGCGCCGGCGCAGAGCCATGCGCCACGTCCCGTCGGCCATCGCCCGCACCCCTTCTGAGGCACGCAGACGAAGCTGCCTGCGCCTGGGCCGCCCCCCTGACGGAGTCGGGCCCTGTGCACCTCGTCCGTGAGCTGGTCCAGGAGGCGCGCACGGGCCACGAACGTGACGGCGTCCGTGAGCTCCCTTTGCAGGTGCGTCGAGGGCTCCTTCGTGAAGTCCAGCTTGTGGCTGCTCTGCAAGAGGGGTGCCTGTGCCAAAAGGTCTGCTCGCGCCCTCCTGAGGTCCGCTGCCAGCGCCGGCAGAGCGGCCTCGAGCCCAGCGTCCGTGTAAACAGGGACGCCCCCGCACTGGCGCCAGAGCTGGTGTCTCCATCCCGCGTAGAAGGCAGCCGCGGCTCGCGGGGATGCCAGGCCGAAGGCCGCCCCGCCCTCCCGGAGAGGCAGGTTGCCCAGTTGGCGTTTCTGCGGGGTAAGGCCCACTCCGATGAGGCCCTCCCAAGCCTCCGCCACGGCCTGGTCGTAGTGTGCCAACGACGCCGGGCTCCACAAGCGCGAGCGGAGGAGATGCCGCGGCGCTCCCACAGTGACGTATCGAAGGATGGCTCCCGCGACCTGACAGCAAAGACCTTTCTCCTGCGCCTGCTTGAGCTTCGTTGCGGTGTCGCGGACCAGATCCGCCGCCTTCAGGAAACCCAGCTCCGACGGGCCGAAGCCGCTGGCCAGGGGATCCTCGCCGTCATGATGGTGCAACGTCCTCCTCCTGCTCCCCCTCCTCCTCCTCCTCCTCCTCCTCCTCCTCCTCCTCCTCCTCCTCCTCCTCCCCCTCCTCCTCCTCCTTTTCCTCCTCCTCCTCCTCCTCCTTCATCCCTCCTCCTGTGCCGTGCCCGACGCGCCCGCGAGAGGCGGCCTCAGCTCTGGGCCTGGCGCGGAGCCCGCGGCGGGCGCGGCGGCGGCGGCGGCGGCCGCCAGGGCGCGCGGGGAGCTGGGCACGGCCGCCGCCGCGGCGGCGGCTGCGAGGGGCGCCCCTCTGGCGCGGGGGGAAATCTCAGAGAAATCGGTCATCTGAACGACTGGGAATCCGAAGTTGATGCCCCCAGGAAGCCCCAAGAGGCCCCCAAGAGGCTCCCAAGAGGCCCCCAAGAAGCTCCCAAGAGGCCCCCAAACTGCTTCCCAGAAGCTCCCGGAGCGCTCCGAAGAGACCGCCAGAAACATCCCTGAGGACTCTGACCCATGTCAGCGTCGTCATCGTCGTCGCCGCCGTCGTCGTCCCCTTCAGGGTCGGCGGCACAGGCCGTAAGGCCTTCGCATTCGGTCGTCTGAGCGACTGGGAGGCCGAACTTTTCGCTGCAGGTGGTTCCGAACAGGTCAGCCTTGTCCTTTGGATTCGAGGCCCGAGCGTCAGATGCAGACAGCACTGGAGGAATGGAGAACGAACGATCACCGCTGCTGTTCAGCGTCCAGGCCTGGCCCAGGCCAGGTGGGCGAGGCCGTGGCCTCTGGACTCTGGTCTGGACTCGAGGGGTCCGGCGTGTCTGGCCTCTGGACACCGGGGAGAGAGGGCGCCCCGATGGGCGACGACGGGCGACAGACGCCGGACGACGGGCGGCGAACAATGGATGACGGCGCAGGGCGGACGCCGACGGCATCGACTGCGCCGAGGTTGACGGCGGCGCCGCGTGTACGGTCCACGACATCGACGACGCCGCGGTTGACGACGACGACGGCGCCGACATTGATGTCGGCGGAGTCGGCGGCGGCGACGGCGGCGAAGACGATGGGCGACGACGGCGAGAGACAACGATGGGCGACGAGGAGGGGGAGGGTGAGAAGGAGTAGGCGTAGAAACAACAGCGGCAGAAGTGCTGGAGGCGACGTTCTCGTCATGCCGCTGCGCGGTTGCGCGATGCTTCATTCTGAAGAACCAGGCGGCAGAAACTCTCGGGGGCCCATGTGGCGGAACCAGGAATACATGCAGACCCAGATGGACACCAAGATTACGAGTTGAGCCGAAACGGCCCCTTCTATGTAGCAGATGCCATGATAGGCTTCGCTTACCTCAACTTCTGACTACTGACCTCAATTTGAATCATCATGGACTTGAGCCGAACTTCGACGTCTGCAGATTGACTTCCCTCCCCGCGCTATACATATTGCGTTACAGCCCCTTGTGCCCTTGCGATTATCATTATCCACGTCTAACGCCGCATGTGGTGGCTGGCGCTGATGTGCAATACTTCGGGTCAACACGACAATTTGGCAACGCATGTCCAACTTAAACATGCACGGTACGGCGCTGTTGAGGGCCACACTCGGCAGTGAACTTTGAGACAAGTGCAGCTTCCATCATTCAGGTCGCCATGTTGAATCATCGTGTTCAGCCGGTCCTCCCCTCGACACAAATAAAAACAGGGACCGACCGTCCTGGCATCCCTACAGGCCTACCACACAAACTCGTATAACAAATATATGGTTTAACAACAGACGCAACTTCTTATAATACAGAGCTGATGTTGTATATCAGCACAGTATATGCCAGACATGTTCTAAGAACATTTCGCGCCAACCACAACAGTTTTTTAGAACGGCCTTGGGTGGGCCTATCGGCAAACCAGGAAGTTGTGCCACTGCTGGAGATATCTGAAGCAACGCGGGAATCCAAGAGAGCCCCGGCATGCTATCCGCAACCCTCGGGAAACCTGCCCGATCCATCGCATCAGCAAGCATCCCCCCCGCTTCACGAGTACTGTGTGCCAACGCCCCCTCCTCCTCGTCCACTTCTTTCTCTCACTGTCCCCTCCCCCTCCAACTGATCCCCCCCATCCCGTCACTGTGCCGTAAGCCTCTCCCTGGGCCACGAACACCGCGCGTGCCCCCCGGAGTCCCTGGAAGCTGCCAGCTACCGTCGAAAACTCACCCCCGCGCGCCAGTACTTGTCCTCGTCGTCGTAGCTGTCGCGCCGCGAGCGCTGCGCAGTGGCGCCCCCCCGCCCGCAACGAGCACTGCGCGCCGACTGCGCGCCGATTGCGCGCCTCCCCCCGCGGTTTTTGGCCCGTAACTCGGGTCTCCGGCGGCCGTTCTGGACGACCCAGACACGCCCGACGCGTCTCGGCGAGGCACGGCTGCTGACACGCATCCCGAAGCAAAAACACCTCGAAGGCCGGGCGAAAACGTCCGCACACCCCCCGTGATCCGGCGACGGGCCGATTGCGCGCCAACTGCGCGCCGATTGTGCGCGCGGCTGCGCATCGGCTGCGCGCCGACTGCACGCCGGCTGCGCGTCGGCGGCGCGCGCCGACAGCCGCCGAAGGCGCCTCCCGCTGCGCCCGCCGCGGGCCACTCCCAGACCGCCGCAGCGCGGCTCGGCGACGAAAGCTCGCCTCGGCGGGGCCCGCCTCCCACTCCTTCCGCTCTCTTGCCCCCGCTCGATCAACCAAAAAGGGACCCCTAACCCTTTGGAGGGGGGGCTTCGTTAGGAGGGCCAACGACGCCAGGGATAGCCGAACCAAACCGCCCAGAACTATGATCCCTAATGCGAGGACGGGGACCTCAGTGAGGCCACGTCTTCATCGCGTCATTCGGGCTAGGGGTTCTTCTGCTCTCAATGATCGCTGCCCCTGCGCCGTCTTGCCCCCTTCCAGCTCCCCCTCTCTCTCTCTCTCTCTTTCTGCCTGTCGTGCCATCCGTCGCTTGGTTTCCTCCTTCCAGTCTCGGCTCGAGTGCTCTGCCCTGAACGGGCCCACGCGCCAAGCACGCTGCATCCATTCTTGCCTCGCGGGACCAAACACGACCCAGTTCACCGTGACAGATTGGCGTCACCTTCGCCTTCAACGCACGCGCGCGCGCGACGTGGCTCAGAGAGGCCCCCGCCGTGAACGCCCCGATCCTCCGCAGTCCAAGGCGCGCACAGGCCGCCAAAAGGTCGCCTCTTCGGATAGCAACTTGTCTCGAAAAGAAGCCTCCGTCACCGCGCTCCAGAGCAGTGGTGGCGCAGACCGATCAGTCGCAGCGCACAACGAGCTGGATCCCAAGCGCACGACCGAACTCGACGTTGCATACCAAAAGCGCCGCTCCAGCCAACGCCAGCTGAGGGGCAGGCTGGTGAAAGCGAATGGGACATCAGGGGTCGACGATGCCATGCTGCGCCGCCCCCTGACGCGGAACACGGGTTCCAGCCATGACTCGCCAGGGTCCGCGGCCTCGGCCGATGCCCATCAAGGAATCGACGCCGCCCCACCCATCGGCCTCGAGGCACCACAACTGGGACGTGTCCGCCGCCATCGCGCCCGCCAGGGCGGCGGACGGCACGTCGCGCACCAGCGGCATCTCACCGCGCACGCGCTAGAGGGAAACCGCCTCCTGCAGCAGGTCCGCCCGCACGACAAGCCCCTTGCCGCGGCCGTCCTGGGCCCCCTTGATACCGAGAGCCCAAGCCAAGAAATCCCCATCCCCGTTCTCCGTCGACACGCAAGGGCTACCAAACCTGTGCCGGACCACAGCCAGGGGACGCCTCAACAAATGGGCCGCGCCGAAATCAGGTGCCTCCAAGATGTGGTCCGAGCTCCAAGTCGCACTGGGCCCTGCGGACGATGTGATCTGGATCCGCGGAACAATGACTGAAAAGGATGCCATCGTCGTCGCGCCCTCCATCCAGGAGCTGTTCACGCCCCAGTGCTCAGGAGCTGTCAGGAGCTGTGCATACTAACGGCGCGCGGGAACCCAAAAACTCACGCACCTGCAGGGGCGCCACGGCGCCGTGGCAAACAAATGGAAACTCATGGCGACGCTCGGCATCGGGCCAACCGACGCCCCGACAGTTCTGCCCGCCTCCAAGCGAGGAGGCATCCAGTTCGACGTCGGCTAGCACGCATCGACAGGACCAGGACCAGACGAGTGCATCACCGCAAGGTATCTGGTCGACTGCCAGGGCGCGCTCCACGAGAACCATCGGACACCTCGAACGCTTCGCGCCTTTGCGGCCGCCCGCGCGGGCCCACCCAGCTGGCCGGCGAGGCCGCCCAGCGCGGCGCGCCACCACTGCCAGAGAAGAAGCACCGGGGCCTAAATCCGAACGGGGCGCGGCCACGTTCAGACGGCGCTGCGTGGCTCGCCGCTGACGCCCCCGACCAGGGAAGAGGACCGACGGCCTGCGCGGCCTGGTCTGCTCCGCAAGGAATGACCGACCTCGCCGCGGCCGACAGCGCTGCCAAACCATAGGGGCCGGACGCTCTCCCGAGCCCCCCGAAGGGAAACCACCAGCCACCAGGCCACGACGGAAGCTTAGACGAGAACCTGCTGTCAAAACCAAGCGTCCAATGCATCTCTGACCAAGCCGACGCCCGCTTCTGCGACCCAGCGCGCGCGCGCTGCGCTGGGCGGGCGCCCCCGGCGGCGCCTCCGGCGCTGCCCCTGTCGCGCTCCGCGCGCCGAGCAGGGGGTCCAACGCTGATCAATCAAGTCCGCGCGGACCTCTTTGTCGAGCAGAACGGGGGCCCGCACAAGGCCCCTCTGAGCATCCCCCAAGCTGGCTAGCCTTCGCTCGCGCGGCGGGTCCGCGAGCGGGGCCTCCTCGGAACGACGCCCCGCAGCCTCCGCCGCCGTCGCCGCCCCCAGCGCCCGCGAACCTCACGGACAAGCTGAGGGCGAGGAGGAATCCCAGCACCGCGTCGCGCCGATCACGCGCGGCAGGCGCGGGCCGCCCAGCGGGGGGCTCGCCTGCAGCAGTGGTCAACCTCAAAATCACGGACCATGTCGCGAGGTTCATGCCTGGCGGCGCCGCCCGGCCCTACCGCGCTGCCCTCGGCGGCCGAGCCACTCCTGGAGGGCGCGAAAGAGGTCGCCGCCGGGCGGGGCCGCTCCCGTCAGCCTCGCGCCCAGCAGCTTCAGGATGCCCTCCGCCACAGTCTCGTGGTCGGCTTCGCTGGCCCATGCCATCGTGACTTTGACGTACTTGGTCGCACTAAGCACGGCTGGATCCTGAAGTGCTTGCGCAGCTGCGACGCGGACTGGGCGCTGCCGCCCAGGCGACCACCGTGCCCCACCAGCGTCTCGCCCTTCGCCCTCTCGTCGTTAACCAGGGCCCGGATCGCCGCCTCCGCGATGTGCGGGGGTGTTCACCATGTTGTGGGCCGAGGGGCTCTTGCCCTTGCAGGCCGCGCTGCAAGCCTGGCCCGCGTCGGGGGCTCCTGCCGCCGTCGCGATCCTCGAAAGTAGATGACGCCGCCGCCTGCAAGGCCATCAGGTCGATGTCGCGCCCGGGCGCAATCCGCGCCAGGTGCTGAACCGTCTCATCGAAGTCGCCCTGCAGGCGGCGCGCAGACGTCGCGCCCCGCCGTGACTGCCGCGCCGCAGGCGGCGGCCTGCACTCGCCCTCCTCGCCCCCGTCCTCGCCCTGCACCGCGCAGAGGCGGCGACGTCGCTGGCGAGGCTCGCCCCCGCGCCCGCGACCCAGCTCCACCGGGGCCCCCCAGGGCGCGGTGGGCCCGCCGCAAGGGGCCGCCAGGGCGGGGGCCAGCACTGCCCTAGCGGGCGCTGCGACCGCCATGGCGGACGGCTGCCGAGCTTCGACGAGGCCGGGCGCAGCGTCGGGATGGCCGGAGACCAAAGAAGTGATGTTCGAAGACACGGCTGCAGCGCGACTCCAACGTCGACGCAATTCGCGCGCGCAGCGGGCGCTCGATGGGGGCGGGCGCAACCGAGGTCGCCCCGCCGAACGACGAGCCAGCTCGACAGCATCCACATGCAAGGGCGAAGCGCGCGCGCTGGGCAGCGCGCTACCGACAGCGAAGAACCGCCCCGCAGAAGACGCGCTGGTTCGTCATAGAGAGCGCCCCCGTCCGCGCAACGGTGGTTGCGAGCGCGCGCGCGATGTGCCGCGAGGGCTCTTTCTGATGAGAACGCTGCCCGGCGCCAGACCCCCTCGTGCGAGAGCTCATCCAAATCGACATGCGCGGGGAACGGACGCGTGGGCCGAAACAATCCGTCAGGGCGGATCGCCCACCAGCGGTGCTGCACCTCGGGGGCCACTTGCGCCTGCGGTGGGCGAACCGCCACCCAGCTCCAGACCCGCAGGATGCGGGCGTCCAGCGAGAGCACCTCCTGCCCGAATTCCAAACCCCCGAGCAGGAGCCGAGGACGGCGGCCCCAACGCTCCAGCAGCCCCCCCCCGCTCCTCGCACACCATGAGAGCGTCCAAATCGTCGACGAAGATGCGCGCCAGCGGGGGCGCATGCTGCGAGAAGAGCCCGCCCGCCCCGGCGGCCTGGCCACGCGCGAGGGGCAGGGGGCCGGAGACGGCCGTCAGCGGCATCCCCCGCTCGCGCGGCCGCCGCGGCACCCGGAAGAGGAGCCCGAGGCGCCATGCGCGGAGCTCGGTCGCGGCGACGCCCATTTTCGGAGAAGCGTCACGACCTGGTCCGGCTGTGCTCGGCGCCGAAATGCGCCGTCCTCCACGGCGGGGGGCCCGGCGCAGCGTCTCCAAGGGGCCCACCACGCGCCAGAAGTTGCCCGCCTCCAGGTGCGCCCGCCGCGCCGCCAAGACCCGGGCGCG
Source organism: Prorocentrum cordatum (assembly GCA_963575745.1). NCBI lineage: Eukaryota > Dinophyceae > Prorocentrales > Prorocentraceae > Prorocentrum > Prorocentrum cordatum. Next base: position 235,236 of record CAUYUJ010017157.1, on the reverse strand, counting down.
GAGCTCTACTGAGAGCGCCCCCGCCGCGCGCGCCATCGGGCCCAGATGGCGAGCCGCCAGCGCGCGCTGCCCCCGCGAACCAGGTCCGCGAACAAGAACGCACATCGCGCACTGCTTGCCCAAGTTCTTCTTGAAAGACGCTGGCTTTGTGGCGGCTTCTAGAAGCTGGTCGGGCGCCATGCCGTCGGCGCGGAGCACGCCAGGCCGATGCGAGGCGAAACGCATGCACAGGTCGTCTGCGAACTTCGCGAGGCTGAAGGCCAGGGGGGCCCAAGGCGCGCCCGATGGCGCCAGCAGCTGGTGGGCGCCCTGTAGCGCGCGGTCGCGAGCGGCCCCGCCCTCGGCGAGCGGCCGGAACGCGCGAAGGGACAGCGGAGGGCCGATCGCTTCGCAAATGAGGGCGCCCTGGCGCGGCTTCATGGCCAGGGCGCCCTCCGCCGCGCCCGCGAGGCAGTGGTAATCCTCGCCGCGGCGGGTCGTGGCTGGCAGGTCCGCGGGGCGGAACCGCTCGGTCATCGCCGCCCTGATGTACTCCAGCTCGGGGCACTGGACTGCCGTGCTGAGGTCCGTGAAAGAGGTGATGGCGGACAGGCCATTCAGACTGCAGCGGGCGCCCACGGCGTAGACCGTCGCAAGGGCCCCCTCAAGAGAGCGATGCCGCACGAAGCCGAGGTGATGGTGATGTGCAGCCTGGGGCTCCGACTGAGCCATGGGCGTCGATGCGATGGCCTTGCCGACGAGGCGCATCGCGTGAATCGGTCTCCCGATGTCGGCTGCCCGCCAGCGCGACCAGCCCGTCGGCGTGGTCTGGCACAGCCGGATGACCGCCAGCGAGTACCACAGTCGATGCCGAAAGAAGAGCAAACTCGCGTCGGGCTCCTCGTAGCCGATCCCGCACCCCCACGACGTCGCCGCTGCGGCGCGATCTGGCGACAAGCACATCCTCCAAACGAGCACAGGCGCCGACCAGGGAGGGACGGCCCGCCGAGGCTGCATCACGCGCACTCTCTCCTCCAGCTCGCCCAGGCCCACCGCCGCGAGCCGCCGAGCCTCGCGCGGCTCGAACTGCGGCGCGAGTGGGCCAGGGCGCAGCTGCTGCGCCAGCCTCCGCGCGTCCACATCTGTCGCCGCTGCTGGCGATGGAGCTTGCGCAACTTCTGAGGCCACCTCCAGCTCGAGATCGCACCAGCTCATCTCCTCGCCCTCGTCCACGGCCGCCGGGCCCACCGCGATGAGCTGCGCTCGTAGCTCGGCCCGCCGCGCCAGCAAGATCCCCCGCTCTGCAGACGCACTGTCCGCCTCGGCTGAGGAACGGGCCGCGCAGCCGAAGTGCTCCAGGCTGAGGTCCCCGACCAAGGTGGCCAGCTCGTCCTAGGGCTCGTCCGGACCACTTTCCATATCGAAACGGCGTTCCGGAAGCAGCGATGCCCGTCGCTCCAACTCCTGCAGGAAGACGGCCTTGCCCTCTCCACGCAGCATGGCCCCCTATGCAGTGGTCCAAGTCCCACGAGCGACGCACGGGCCGTGGGAGAAGCTCAGGATGCATGGGTTTGTGAGCACGTCGACCAGTACAAGCGTGTGATCCCGCCGCGAGCGGGATGCGATCAGCTGCAGTCGATCCCCTTCGCCACGAACATCGGAGTGCAGGTGCGGACAACAGGCAGCAAGTCCCACGGCAGCGCCACGACATCGGGCCGCGAGCAATGGCCCCGAGGCCCCGTGAAGGTGAGCCCAGGGAAAAACAGCAGGGGCCCTGGGACACACAAATAAATACACACAAATAATCAGATTCCCAATATTTCCCCATATGTTCTATGTTTTTGCCTTCCCGCCCAATTCCCATATTTTCCAATATTTTCTTGGGAATCGACGATTAATTGTGTCTGTGTGTTTTTTCCCCTCCTGAAAAACGTGTTCACCGAGCACACCTGCCACCTCCCGCCCATCTCGCGCCACGCCGACCCCGCCTGGTGCTCCAGCGCAGCGCTGACCGTGCCAGTGGCCTGCGGCATGGGGCCGCAGGCGCCCCATTCGGACTGCACCAGGCCGAGCCCGTCGTTGAGGCCGGCGCACAGCAGCGGGGGCGCGCGCGCCGGCGCCCTAGCCAGCGCCCCCTCCGTCCACTCGAACAATTCGGACACCGTCTCGTCGCGGAAGCGGCAGCCGACGGCGGGGAAGCAGAGCACCACCACCATGAGACCATGAGGTCCAGCAGCCCCCGGCGGATGCGCGCCGTCCCAGCGCGAGCCCTCAGGGCCGGCGGCGGCGATCGGGTCTCCAGCACCTTGAAGTCCTCGCCGACCAGCAGCGATACCCCACAACTCTTGTTGGACTGACGCCCGCGTCCCCGCCCCCAATGTATAGCAGTGTTGTGCGGGAGGCGCTGTCGGGTCAGGAGCTCCTCGCCCGGCTGCCACGGCAACTGCTCTCCCTCGAGAGCCACCGCGTCCACCCGCGACAGTTGGCGGCTGATGCCCTCCGTGCGGAGCTCCCTGCGCAGACTCAGCAGGTTGTACGACACCAGCCGCATGCACCGCTGCCCCCGGAGGCCCGCCTCGGTCACGCGGCGGCCGCGGCGCCGCCGCGACCCCGCGCGGGGTCCGCGTCACATGCCGCAGAGCTTCGCACCGCCCAGCTTGGCGCCGCGGCTCCCCACCCCTTGATCAAATGAGCGGCGCTGCGCGGACCCCCAGAAACTTCATGGAGTTCTTCTTCTTCGACCTTCTTCGAACCATCCTGCGTAGCCCTCCAGCCTCCATCCCCATCCCTCTCTTCCCTGAAGACGTGTGGAGGGAGAGGGGGGAGACTCGAGGAGGACGGCGGTGGAGGGGGGGCTGGGTGAGGAGGACGGCGGAGAAGTGAGGGCGAGGACGATGACAGGGACGGCGCGCGTGTCGACAGCGACGGCGACGACGACCGACCGCCACAGCCGACGAGGATGCCGACGATCGAGCAACGACGCCGACAAAAATCGACGACGACGGCCGCTGGCGCCGACCGACCGACGACGACCGACGGCGGCGACGAAACGACCGACCGACGCCGACCGCCGCCGCCGGCAGCGGCGGGCGGCCGCGGCGGCGGGCGCCGCCGTCCGCGGCGGCGGCCGGCGGCGCGCGCCCGCGGGCCTTCGGCGGCCCGGCCCCAGCCCTCGAGGCGCCGCAGCTGGGCGCGCAGGGCGGCGGCGTCCCGCCCGGGGTCGGCGTGCGGCGGCTGCGGGCGCGCGGCCGTCTCGTCGGCCGCCGTCGGCCAGGACCCGTCGGCGGCCGGCCGTCGTCGCCGCGGTCGTCGTCCGCGGGCCGCTGGCCCTCGGCCTCCGGGCGCCGGCTCGGGCTCCGTCGGCCGTCGGCGCCCTCGCTCGTGCTCCTCGTTCTGCTCGTCATGGTCGTCCTGGCCGTGCCGGTGCTGCTGCGCCTTCTCCCACTGTGGCCGCCCGCGGGGCACAGCCAACGCCAGTCCACGATCGACGCTCCTCCTCCCTCCTCGCTGCATTCTCCCACCCGTCTAGATTACCTCCTCGCTCGTCCTCGTCATCGCCCTCCTCCTTATTTGTATTTGCCTCGCTCTCCTAGCCCTCGTCCTACGTTCCTCTCCACAATTCTGGGCCCGAGCCCTTCGCTCCTTTCCCCTCCTCCGCCTTCCACTGGTCATCCCGCTCCTCTCGCTCCCTCTACTCCTGCTGCTATTTATTGCTGCTGGAACTCCTCATCCTCCCTCTCCCCCACCCTCATCTGCTTCCTCCTGCTAATCCTCTGGATCCTCCGGGTCCTCCCCCTCCTCGAATGTACACAGCTCCCATTGTCATTAACTTTGATGGCAACGCATCGCACGATGGGGCCTTTCGAGGGTTCCAGGTCCGCCATGACTGAAGGGGCCCTGGGCCACACACAAATAAATACACACAAAATAACAGGATTCCCCCTATTTTCCCATATGTTCTGGGTTTTTGTCTCCCCCCACTTCCCATATGTTCCCATATTTTCCTGGGTACTCGACGATTCATTGTGTCTGTGTTTTTTCCCCTCCTGAATGACACTCGTCGGCGGGCAGAGAGAAGTCGGCGCAATGAGAAGGGATGGGAGGGGGGTATGATGTCAGATACGGTGCGAGCGCGCCCGACCTGTCCCTGTCCCATCTCTCTCTTACCTCTACCCCTTCCCCCCTCCTCTCACCTCCCCTAGACAAGCGCGCTCCACTACTCGCAAAGTAACTACTCGCAAATGGCCTGGATCCCCCGCGGAGGATCTACGAGAAATTACATCAAAGCAGACATGTGTTTTTTGCACGTTTGCGAGTAGGCACTCTGCGAGTAATGGAACGCGCTTGCTGAACTCCTCACCTCCTCTCTCCTCCGGCAGCCTCTGCCACCACTTCCTCCTCTTTCTCCTCCTCCCACCTCCTCATCGTCCATGCCCCTCCTCCAGATTGCAGCTGTTGCTTATCCTCCTCCTCTTCCTCCTCTTCTTCCTCCCCCTTTCATCATCCCCTCTCCTCCTCCTCTTCTTCCTCCTCCTCCTCACCCTTACTCTCCTGAACCAAACCTAGCCTCCCAACCCGCCGCCCTTCCTCGACGCGGATTCGGCCAGGTGCGACCCAAGCGCACCAGAGGCCAGGAAATCACTGCGAATGGGGCATGATGATGCTGATGATGATGCTGATGATGATGCTGATGATGATGATGATGATGGGGCAAAGAAGGAACCCATAACAACAAAAACAACAACACACTTGCTAGGGTGAGTACGGAATTGGGAATTGGCGCGTTGTGCGTAGGCTACGCGGAGAATACAAGGGAAGAGGAGAAGGGAGAGGAGCAGGATGATGAGGAGGAGGAGCAGTAGGAGGGAGGGGATGCCGATGGGAGGACGTGGTCGAGGAGTGGGCGGGTTGAGGACGAGAAAGGCTGATAAAGAAGGAGGAAGCGGAGGGGCACTGCGCTCTGTATCCCGGCCGTTCAGAGAGGGAGGGAGGAAGAACAAGGAAGAGGAGGAGTGATGGAGGAGAAAGGACAAGGGAGGACGAGGGAGCATGGGGAAGGAGAGGGACAGAGGGAGGGAGAAGGATGAGAATGAGGAGGGATGAGGCAGTAGTTAAATGAAGGCAGGATGGGGTCGCCGCCCAACGTGGGCTGCGCCGCAGGCAGGGCTTGGAATGGGAGCGTGCGGAGGAGAGAGGGAACGGGAGGGAAAAGGGAGAGGGGAGGATGGGCGGAGGAAGATCCGAGGAGGAGGGGGGGGAAGCAGGGGAGGAGGGATATCTGAGCTGCGACGTGCACCAGACAACCGCCCGAGACCGGGAGGCCGAGCAGCTCCGGGCGAGGGCGCCGCACGAGGAGGAAGGAGTGCGGTGCCGCCGCTCCACCGTTTGCGCTGTCCGCTGCCGCGGCGGTGAACCGCCCGGTGGGCGTGGGCACCAGGCCCTCGTGCCGAAGCCAAGCGGGCCCATCTGAGAGGGAGGGGAGGGAGAAAAAACCCAAATTTGGACGCCCGGAGTGCGTACGGAAAAAAGGGGCACAATGCCCAACAACGAATGTTGTCCCAAACCAACAACGGCCGCTGTTGGGCAGGCGGCCTTCAGTCTCAAATGGGCACAGGCCGCGGCGGCGCGGACAGCTAGTCCTGTTCAAAATGAACAAGAACTGCTGTTGGGCATCGTACCGATTCTTTCCGTACCCATGTCGTTCGTGCCGACCAGAACTCCGACGTCGTGTTTTTCCCCGACGTCGACGGCCCCCCGACGGCTGGATCCCTTCCCCCGGGCCAGTCTTTCATCCCGACATCCCGAGCCGTTTTTTGACGGTCCGGGGGCCCCGTGAGGGCCCCCGGAAACCGAAAATAACAGACGACCGCCCGTCGTAGTCTTTCACGTCGCAGCGCGAAGAGGTGGGGGGAGGCGGAGGGAAGGAAGGCCTTGGACCTTGCTCTGGCGGGCTTCTCCGGATGGACAGGGGCCCCCTGTCAAGATCATCCCCTCGCTAGGGAAGCTCCTCCCGCTCTTCGGCGGCAGCCCTCTGGAGATACGGGGCCGCACATTCAACCCCGCTTTCGTGGGCGGTCGAGGTGGTTCCATTTGAGGGGCAACGATAGGGGGGGACTGGCATAGGGGGGGGGATGCATCGACCTGGAATCGGCGATACATCGCCGATAGATCGGCGATAGGCCTCCGATCGTGAATCCGCCCCTTCCTGGGCAGTTTGGGACTATCGGGCCCCTATCGGCGATCAATGGGCGATTGGGTGTCGATGCATCCCCCCCTATGCCTATCCCCCACTATGGTGCCCCTGACCACTGTCGGATGGCAGACCTCCACGATCAGCTGGGCGGTGCCTGCGCAGGGAGGACGGCCCCTCCGAGCACGGCGGCGGCGCCGCAGCGCCGAGACCAGATGTTCAGCTCCAACATTGAAGGGGCCCTGGGACACACAAATAAACAGACACAAAAAACAGGATTTCCAATATTTTCCCAGATCTTCTGGGTTTTTGTCTCCCCCCCCCCCACTTCCCATATTTTCCCATATTTTCTTGGGAACCGACGATTAATTTAATTGTGTCTGTGTGCATTTTTCCCTCCAGAAACATGCTCGCATTCATGCTCCTGGCTCGCCGGTCCTCTGGTGGCGCTGGTCCGTACATCGAGGCCTCCGAGATGGGGTATGAGTCGATGGGGTCGGATGATCGCGCCGCATCGCCGATGCATCACCGATGCCTCGGCGATGCATCGACAATGCATCGGCGATGCATCGACGATGCGTCGGCGACGTCGGCGCGGAGATCATCGGGCTCCGCATCGAGCCGCATCGCCGACGCATCGGCGAAGCGGAGCGATCCTCGGGCCCCGTCTGCTCCGACCCCTATCTTCGGGGGCGCCCAGGAGGGGGGGCGTCCAAGAGGGGGAGTGCAAATCATGGCCGGCGGCATAAGCGCGGCCCAGCGGGGGGGCCAGGGACATAATGCAATAAGAAGAGTCGCCGCGAAACCTGGGGAAGCATCATGGCCCCCGCCATGAGATCCCCCCCCCCCTAGTCATCACCCCCCTCTTTGCCGCCCCCGACACCTACACCTGGGAGGCCTGGAGGCAGGAGGGAGGGAGAGAGGCCCCCAAGGCCAGCCCCCGGGCGGCCGAGCCGCCGCGGCACGGGTTTGGACGCCCGAAATGGGTACCGAAAAAATGGGTACTATGCCCAACAGCAAATGTTGTCCCAAACCAACAGCGGCCGCTGTTGGGCGGGCGGCCTCCTGTCTCGAATGGACACAGGCCGCGGCGGCGTGGACAGCGGATCTCGTTCAAAATGAACAAGATCCGCTGTTGGGCATAGTACCCATTCTTTCAGTACCCATTTCGGGCGTCCAGAACGGGGGCGGCGCCGGCGCGGGGTCGGCCGGCGGCGCCGGCGCCGGAGGCGGCACGCCCCTCGGAAGCGAGGAGGGCGGGCGGGCTGCAAGGTGCGACGCGGTGCTCCCGGGGTGGGGCGCTCGGGGCCCTCGGCGCTCCAGCGTGCTCCAACGAGTTCCAACGTGCTCCATCGTGCCTCGTGCCTCGTCCCTGGCTTTACCGACGGGAAGGTCGGTGCTCGTGGCGTCCTGGCTGGCGTGTGGGAAGAGGTCACGGTAGCCGGCTTGGGCCTGTAAGCGAACGAGTTACGCCAGGCGGGCGCAGAATACATCGGATGAGCACAGAATTTCAACAAATGGGCCCACAGGGGCACAGAGCATGCGCCTGCCAAGCTTGCTCCTCGTGCTCTTCCTCCTCTTCCTCCCAAGTACGAAGTTGGGAGGAGCAAGAAGAGGATCGCACGCCACTGGAAGGGAGAAACAAGAGAGAGGTGCCGTGGTCAGCCACGAATCCTAGGGGAGGCCCTTCGGAGAAGACCTTTTTGCACCTGGCCGCGCCGTGGGCCCGCGACAGGGCCCCCCCCCCAGTGCACAAGACCGCCACTCTCTTCATCCCCGAGATCGCGGGTTGCCCGCTCTCGGAGCTTGGTGCCCGAGGCTTCTGGCTTCAACCTCATTCAAGCCGAAGCTCTTGAGGCAGTCTGCCAGGCAAAGGTTGTGCCTGGCCTCCGTCCCGAAGCCCTCCCGGGCCGCAAGAAACCTGGGCAGCCTGGCGGGTCTGTCAAGCACACCTCCAAGCAAACAGCGATCCTGGTCCCCTTGTGACTGCCGCGGCCCAACCTTCAAAGGGCGGTTCGGATGCTTCAGCTTGCAAAAAGCCGCCCTGTTTTTCTTGCCAGCTACTGGAAGGGCGGCTTGCGGCGCCTCACGCACGCTGCCTTGAGCCCCCATCGCCTCTGGAAACTTGAGCAACATGCCCTCCCTGCCTCCAAGAAGCCTGTGTCGGTCCGTGGGCGAGGCTAGAGAGGTCTGGGCTGAGGTCTCCAGGAGGTGGGTTGGCCTCGGGGCTCTTGATGGGGGCCTCAAGCGGAACGGGCTCCGCAGCAGCAGCGAAGCATGCGGAGCAATGAAGAGGAGGGACGAGAACGGACGGGGAAGGCAGGATGAGTGAGGAGGAGGGAGAGGGAGGCCGAAGGAGGAGGAGAAGGGGGAGGAGGGAGGAGGGAGGAGGAGAGAGGAGGAGGCAGGAAGTTCCACCTCCTCCTCCTCCTCCTCCTCCTCTTCCTCCTCCACCTCCTCCGCCATCCACTTTCCCAACATATAGCTCCGCACTGTTGCACAACCATCCGGATCATTGGGGCTGTCTTTGCGTTTCGCCTGAGATCTACTCACCGTGTATGGTCTTGAAGCCTGACGTCTCCGACAACCATACGGATGGATGGCGCATCGTTTCCGAAATGGGGCGCCCACCATGGCGCCACGCAGACTCGCCCCCAGAGCGCATCCAACAGCAACACGGATGGAAGGCGATCCGTGTTCAAAATGTGTCTTTCGCTGAGCAAGCTCGTCCTGAACGCGTCCAACTGCTACTCGGTTGGATCGCGGTTCCTTTTCGACATTGGACTCGTGTCTGAGACTTCCTCAGCTAACATACATCACCACAGCATCGAATGTTTGCCACCATGAACTGCGAACAAACATATCGTGCGCTCCAGCAGCGCACGCTACGTCGTGCACGCTGGGTGGGTGCATGCCATGCGCGCTGCAGGCAGTCTGGCACAAACCCTGCGTGGTCCAAGCTATGTTTGGGAGCCCCATTTGGTGCAGTCAAGGTGGCGCAGGCTACGCGTGGCGCAGGCTATGTGGTACAGGCTGCGCGGTGCAAGCTACGGTCGGACAACACTGGACAGGACACGCGAGAGGACACAGGGACCCTTCCGAGGGCCACATCGCCCTAGGAGTGTCAGAGAGGGCACGTGCCGCGAGGCACGGGCCACAAAGGGCACCCTCGAGAGCTGGCAGGGTCGGCCTGCTGCTCCGGGCCGACTGCCTGCGGCAACGGGCCCCGCGAGGTGCAGACTCTGCGGCGCGAGCCGCCCGCGTGGCGCCTGCACGACCGCCCCCCGCAGGCGACGCCCTGCCGGACCTTGCCGTCGCTCAGACGTCCATTTCCCGTGCACTTTTCGGTCTCGTGCGGTCTTTTTTTTGTTCTTTTGTTTTTTTTGTTGTTGTTGTTTTTTTTTGCTCGATGGTGCAGGATGATGCTCCTCCAAGGTCCTCGCCGAGAAAAACTGCACGCTCGGGTCGGGCGAAAGGGGGGGATAGCAAAGGGGGGGTTTGAGAATCAGCTCACGTAGCTGATTTTCCCGGCGCCTCTCGGCGCCGGAGGCGGCTATGTATCGAGGAATGGACCCCTCGGTGAGGCCGAAACCAGCTGCATGCAGCAAATTTCGTAACCTCCCCTTTCCCAATCCCCCCCTTTTCGCCCGGCCCGACACACGTTCGAGCGGCGCCCTGCCGAGACCCGGCCAGCGAGCGGGGCGCCCGCGGGGTGCCAACGGCCGCCCGCCGCGCGCAACCTCAGCACGCCCAGGCGGCGCGGGGCGCCCACGAGGCGCCCACGGCCGCCCACTGGGCGAACCCTCGGCGTACACATCCAGTGCATGGGGGAAGAAGAAGAAGACGACTAATACGAAACATAAAGACAAACTAATAATAATAAGAAGAAGACGAACAATAATAATACTAACACTAATAATAATAAGAAGAAGAAGAACAATAATAATAATAAGAAAAAGTAAGACCCCCTCAGGTGCAAGCGCTGCGGGATTAAATTGTGTAACGTTGGCGCGGATTGACGGCAAATCATGTTCAAAAGTGTGCTCTCGCCTGAGACTGCGTTCGAT
>CAUYUJ010017157.1:217500-220000 GCA_963575745.1 Prorocentrum cordatum | reverse complement strand
TTCCATCTTGGTGTGTGGAGAGGCAAACCGCGGTGGGAGGGCGGGGGCTGGCAGGCAGGGTGACGGGGGGCGGGGCAGTATCCTGTCTTTCCAGCTCCTCCTCGCCTCTTTCATCCTCACAGGGCACGGGGCGGATGGGCAGGCAGGCGATGCGCGGTGGTAGTGGGCAGGCTGGGCAAACCAATCGATGATCCTCAGCATGTGTGTTAACGCTAACGTTTGGAGGCCTGGAAATGGGCACCAACACCAAGACAGGGGGCTGCCTCCACAGGGGGGAGATGATCCTAGATTGCAGTGTTGGTGGTAGTGTGTCGGTCACCTTGGCAGCCAGAATATTAACACCATCACCGAGATCGGGATCTTCTTCCCTCGGTGGAGGAACACCGCCGATATTGGTGTCTGCGTCAACCTCTAGGCCTGCGATGTTAGCGGTAACGTGTGCTTGTCCACCGAAGCCCTTCGGTAAGTTGCACGTTGTGTGAAAACACACCTGCGCGCAATACGGAGCATCTCGGCACGCTGGTGAACCGCAGGTGCCGCGCGCGAAGAGGTACGTGCGGAGAGTGCGGCTGACTCAACTGAGATGGGCTGGAGGCTGAAGAAACACGTGTCCCTCGTGCGTCGCGGGAACCAAGCTCTGCCACAAGCCGCGCAAATAACTGACGGAACGTACGGAACGTTTACGTTGTGAACAAACGAACTCCACTACTGACGGGAGCGTTACGTCGGTAAAACGGAGCATTGCGTCGGATTATCTGAGAAAGCCGAAAACACGATACGATTTCCACGTCAACAACCACCCTTACTGACGGAAAGGGTTACGTCAATAACGGAAAATTGCGCCAGTAGTGTGCACCAGCTGTCGGCGGAGAGGGGCGAGGGGCGGAAGCGGGGAAGAGAAGGCAAGGGATTAAGGAGGTGGCGGAAATAGGGTCAATCCGTGAGTAAGGGCGGGGGAAGGGAGATGAGGGTCAAGGAGGGATTAAGGAGGTGGCGGGATTAAGAAGATAAGGGCGGAGGAAGGAGATGAGGGTCAATTTGTGGGTAAGGGCAAGGGGCGAGCCGCATCGAAATGGCGACTCCTGCGGGGCCCGACGGGGCCCCGCAACACCTGCTCCTGCGCACAGACGGCTGTCAAGAGCTGCGAGTTGTCGGCGGAGCTGAGGGAGGATGATACACACTGGGAAAACACACGTTCGGAGGATCGGCGAAACAAACCGAGCAGTCTCCCTACTCCTCCCTCCCTCCTCCTCCTCCTCCTCCTCCTCCTCCTACTCCTCGTGCTCTCCCCCCTTCTTCGTCGTCCCCCCCCCCTCGTCCTCGCCCTCGTCCTCATCCTCGCCGTCGTCCTCGCCGTCGCCGATGTCGCCGCCGCCGCCGCCGTCGTCGTCGTCATCGTCGTCGCCATTGTCGTCGTCGCCGTCGCCGCCGTCGCCGCCGTCGTCGTCGCCGTCGTCGTCGCCGCCGTCGCCGCCGTCGTCGCCGTCGACATCGTCGTCGTCGCCGCCGCCGCCGCCGTCGAGGTCGTCGCCGAGGCCGCGGCCCGGCGACGAGGGCGCCGCCAACGGCTCCGACAGCATCATCGGCGGCTGGCCCGCGCAGGCCGCGGCGGCGCGGCGGCGCGCGCGGAGCGCCGCGAGGGGGGGTTGGGGGGGGTGGGGGGGCAGAGCTGCGCGGGCGGGCGCGCGGCGGGGGGGAGGGGGGAGGGAGGAGGAGGGAGGCAGACGCAGGAGGAAGGGAGACGGAGGAGGAGGAGGCGGAAGGAGGAGGAGGATTGGGGGAGGACGAGGGGGAGGAGAAGAGCGAGGAGGGTGAGGAGGGAGGCCGAGGAGGACTGCAGCAGGAACAGGGTGGCCGGCGGAGGGAAGGGCAAAAGGAGGCGGATGAGAGGACGGGTGAAAGCACAGAACGAGAAGGCCAACGGAACGGGAGAAAGCACAAACCGACGGAGCGAATGAGACGAACGGCAGTGGGTGGGACACGAGGGTGCAGAAGCGAGGGCGGACGAGGATGGAGGAGCGGAGGCGGAAGGGAGGGACTCAGGAAACAGTCTCACCAAAGACGGGGGGTGGCAGGAGGAGCAGGGGGATGGTGCAAGAGAGGGAAGAGAGCCAGAGAGGGGGCGAGAGACAGCGAGAGAGAACGAGAGAGAATGAGAGAGAGAATGCAGGAAGGCGGAAGAGGGAGGGGGGTCTCGAGGAACATCTCTCGCGTCGTCGGCCCGCCGGTCCCCACCCGCGTCGACGCGTGTGCCGCGCGCACGTGGCGGGCCACGGGACCGCCGCAGGCGTGCGCGCGCTGTCCCACACGTGCTGCGTCATCGGGGGCGTGTCGAGATGTCGTCGTCGCCGTCGTCGCCGTCGCCGTCGCGATCTTCGTCGCCGCCGCCGTCGCCGTCGCGATCTTCGTCGTCGTTCTCGTCGTCGTCGTCGTCGCGGTGGTCGCCTTCGTCGTCGCCGCCTGCGCCTCTCGGCGAGCCGCAGGCAGGACGGCGCAATCC
>CAUYUJ010017157.1:195000-210000 GCA_963575745.1 Prorocentrum cordatum | reverse complement strand
CTGCTGCTACTGTTGCTCATCTTTCTGGGAATCCTGCTCCGCTGCCCTACTTTCCGATCCCCGTCCCGTGTCATAGTCTCTATGCCCTTCTTCTGCTGCCCGTTCTTTTTCACGTGGGCATGCTTCTTTCTGCTGCCCCTTCTGCTTCTCCTGTTCATCTCCCCTGCCTCCTGATTATTCTCCTCCTACTGACGTGAGCGTCGAGGATGGTGATGGAGGAGGAGGAGGAGAAAGATGAGGATGAGGGTCAGGAAGGAGAAATTGAAACGACGAAAACGAATAATGGAAGGGGAACGAGAAGGACGAAATGTAACAATGGGGGTGAGGTTCATAGAGATGGACAAAGAGGACCAGAATAGGAAAGGGGGGTGAGGATAAGGGTGCAGCGAGGACCACGGAGGGAGGATGCGAAAGCGGGGGAAGAAGTGACTGGGTGATGGGCAAGGGAGAATGAGGATGAACAGAGGATGCGGGTGAGGGGATGTTGAGCGGTAAGGGGATTGTGACGGGGTGGGGCCGCAGGATCACGAGAGGCAGCACCAGGATAGGAGGACCAATCGGGGAGGTGGATGAAGAAGAGCAGAGGACAATCGAGGACGGGGAATTAAAGAGATGAGGAGGAAGAGTGTGAAGCGAAGGGGGGAGATAATACTGAGAGGTGGATAAGGCAGAAGACGAATATGAGGAATACGGACAAGCTGGAGGCAACGACTCGCATGAAAAGGATGATGCCGATCATGCTAATCACAGCAACGAGCACAATGGGGACGAAGGAGGGCCTGCTGAAGAGGCATGAGGTAGCCAGAAGGCGAATGATGCAAATGATGTGGACCAGCAGCAGGAGCAGCAACATGATCGCAAGCAAGATGATCATGAAGAGCCCGAGAAACACGAAGCGGGAACGGGGCCGGGACGGGATGGGCGGGGGAGAAGCATGGCGATGAGCAAGTAGACACAACTGCAAAGTACGGATTATGATGATGAATATAAGGCCACTGAGAAACAAAAACAACGCATTTCCTGACACTATGAACGAAACGACATAGATTGGCACAAGGATGACATATTGCGCGGATGCAGGGGGTTGAGGACCAAACGGGGTAGGAGAGTGGGGTATGAGAAGGAACGAGAAAGAGAACACTGATGACGATGGAAAGATCACGGGACGAGGGATGAGGGAGGGAAGGCCGGTAACGGGGGGAGGGCTGAACGGGACGGACGGGTAGGCGAGGGAAGGGAATGATGGAAGCGGAGGGAATATCGCGATGCGGAGCCGTCCCTGTTGTCCCTTAGCCATGTGCTATCACGGGGCTCATGGTAGCTGGCACTGGGCGAAATAACGCATGGTGCGAAGCAGAAACAGAGGTAGTCGGGAGGAGAAGGAGGAGGTATCAGCATGATGATCACGGTAAGAGGGAGGGGCAAGTCAAGGAGCAAAACTAAAATCAGCAGGAGGGGATAGCCACGGCAATAATGGGAATCAGGAAGAGGAGGAGGAGGATGAGACGCAAAAGAAACAACAAAAGGAGCGACCGCAAGAGCAGCGGGCGGAGGCGGCGACAGCAGAGCAGGAGGCGCTGCGGGCGCAGGAGGCGGGGGAGCCAGATGCGGAGAAGGAACAGACACACCAAGCGAACCAGTTCATCCACCTCCTGCTCCTCCGTCCTCCACCTTCTCCCTGTCCTCCTCCTCTGCTTCCTTCCTCTTCCACTCCCTCCTCCTCCTTCTCCTTCTCCTACTTCGCACGAGTTGGAGAAGCGCATCTCAGCCAACAGCTCTGCCTTCTACAGACTTTGAGGGGTGTGGTTGCTGCGATTGCCGCGGCGTTGGAAGCGCACGCTCTTTTGTCGCTTGTCCAGAACACGCTGCTGTCTGCCATGGAGTGCTTCTGCCTGGGCGGCAATCCAAGCTCGGTAATGTACGCTCACATTGCCAAGCTCGGTCGCATCGCAACGGGTGGGAATGCCTCCTGGACTGACCTCCGACACCGACAAAAGCTTTCGAATGCACAGGTCCTTGCATTCTGGCGAGTGGCTCTATGTTCAGCTGAGCTACGTGCCCGCAGACTGTTTTGGTACCAGGATTGGGCGCTATCATCCGCTGATAAGGACGCAGTTCTAGGCTATCCTGTTCTCCCTCATCGATTTCGAAACCGACGAGAGCGAACCCCGCTTCTTCGACAAGGGCCTGACGAAACATGCCTCCCCTTGGTTGTTCCAGATGCGTGCTGACCTCCAGGCTGCTGCGGCTGCTTTACGAGATCACGAGGAGTTGTTGGTTGCTCTGGCCCACCTCCCCTGCAAGCTGCTGGAGGATAAGGAGATGGTTGGGACTTCGTGAATTTGAATTTGGCAGAGTATAGAGCATCAGTATTCTCGTTTCAGAATGCGCCACCTGGACTCGAGGAGGAAGCCGTGGAGGTGGACGGGGAGGAGGCAGACACGCACATCGACAGGCAAGTCAAATGCACGCACTTCAAGGAGGAAGTGGGGTGTGTGGGGCTACGTTTGCGACAACGGGAATACTCACCGCACACCTACGACACGAGCACCACGTTCGGAACACGGCACACGTACTCACCATGCCATATGCAGGCATTGTGTATGATATGACATACGCTACACAAGTCACGGCAAGCAGACACCTTCAGAGTGCAATGATGAAGGGATGGTGTGATCCGCGGGGGGGACTTCATCCAACACAACCTTCATCGAGCCAGTATATAAGCAACACAGGCCCACTGTGTGAGTTCGATGGGGCAGATTACGCCGACCTCTGCCTGCATCTCACTACCCACCTGCCGCTGCCTGCGAAGCCTCCCAGAGCTCGCGCGGGGCCTCCTCGAGCTGGACTTCACACCGGTGCGTCCTGCCGTGCCGGCGCCCGCCCTGCCTGCGTGGACAGCCCCACCAACGAAGCGACCTGGTGCCCGTGCCCTCGAGTCGGGGGCGCGCGAGGCCAACGATAGGGACGGCACGGAGGCGATGACCCAGGGCATGGCGAGGCTGGTGATGAGCTTGGAGAGGCGCACTGCGCCGTTGGAGAGCAATGTGTATCGGGGCCTTTTCGTGGACGAGGGCGCGGACTCGTTGGGCCAACCCTGCATCGAAGCACACCGTAGGCCCGACACAGCGAGCAAGGCGATGAAGGAGCACGAGAAGGCGGGAGAAGAGACAGATTGGAAGGCTCGCGGCCCACCACACGTCGCCCTGCTCGTGCACATCATCCAGCGCGCCACCCGCATGGAGGCACACCTCCAAACCCAAGCGGGCATTAGGAGGCAACTGCTGGGAGGTTTTTGTCGCATGGGTCAATGAGGACTAAGCCCCGTTGAGGGGCTGTTACGCCGGAGTGGGCCTCGGATTAAGCTGGATTAAGCGGGATTCAGCGAGATTAAGCCTCCCAGGAGTTGCGTCATTCAGCGGGATTAAGCCTCCCGGGATTCAGCGGGATTCGGGGCAAATCAGAATTCGACCTCCCAGGAGTTGCGTCCGAACGGGCACGAGGCTCTCAACGAGTTCTGGCAGCAGGCAACGGCAGGCAGACGCCCGCCCAGCTCGGCCTCCTCCTGCGCAGCTGCAGGTGCAAGAGCAGGCTCGGGCGCCCAAGGAGGCGGCCGAGCAGACCGAGCGCCAGGGGCATGCCGACGATCAGCCTGAACGGGCAGGACTCGACTCCAGCGCGCACTCTGTGGCCGATCTTCTTGGAGCACCTGCAGGACATCGAGGAGGCGGTGCAGATCCCAGGGCCAGCACCAAGGGGCCCGACGGAGCGCTGGCTGGGCAGTCAGATCAACCGAAGTTTGAGTGTGGAGCTGCTGGAGTATACGGGCATATTCAACAGAGTGAGACTGGTACAAATGGCGGTGCGAGGTACGAGGTAGCGGAGTTCATCTTCTCAGCAGTTAGGGGCTGTCGTCACCCGCCGCGTCCAGTTGCCAAGAAACATGTGTTTAGCTAGCTCGGCCAGGCTTCAGAACTGAATTCAAAAGGGGATCGTTTCGCAGGATGTCTTACAGCAGACTTCTGAGGTCCCGACATCTACCAACCCCGACCTCCCCGAAGTGCCTGTGATGGTACATACGCGTGCTGAGCCGACCAAGGGGAGGGGTAGGGGTCGGGGTCGTCGTGGTCGTGGGGAGGGGGGGGGGACGGGCAGAGGAACTAATTAGCACCCTGGACAACCTGCCCTCCTCCTGCTGCCCCTCCTCCTATGCCCTCCAAGCAAGCGATTGCGAAGGTTGCCGTTCGTCCTCAGGTTTGTCTGAGAGGGGTGCGATTGACTGAGGTTGGTCCCCGAAGCTGGGCTTAGGTCGGGCATCAGACGAAAAATAAAGCATACCCCTAAAAACGCAAACAAATATTCAACAATAGTCAAAACCAATCGTCCCCAGACTATTTTCGGCCTAATCTTGAATATTCCCCCTGTAGAAGGACAGGCCCGACTGAAAGCTGGGCGCCCTCCCCTGGCGCGCCCAACAGGGAGGGCCGCCCGTCATGGGGCCACGCGGGTGGCCCCGCCAGGCCGCCTGCTGCCCCCTCGCGGGCCCAGCTGCCAGAGCAGCGCGCAGAACTCCCAGCTCCCTCGAGGCCGTTTGACCCAGAGGTCCACTGCGGCATGAGATCCTACTAGAACCATCGCGCGCGCTTCGCGCGCGCTCAGGTTCTAGCCCAGGCCGGGGGCGCGGTAGAAGATCTTGGACAGCGCTATCAAGCACAGGCGCGTGACATAGTCGTGCCTCCTGAGGGCCTCTTGGGAACCTCTTGGGTCTTCGTGGGGGCATCTGAAGGGCTTCTGGGGGTTTCTCCGTGCTTCCTCAATTGGCTGTCGGGGGCACCTCTTGGGTGCTTCTCGGGGGGCATCTTGGGGTTTCTTGGGGTCCCTTGGGGGCATTGTCAGGGTTCTCCGGGCAGTCGGAAAGTGATGTTGTGCAGTCTCTGAAGCAATCAATTGGCCGACTTGGCTGCGTGGAGGCCTGGCTTGAGGCCACATTGGGGCAATCCGGAAGCCTCCCGGGGCCTCCTTGAAGCAATTTTGATGCATCGAGAGCACTGTTCGGCTATCTTGGGGCCTCTTGGGGCCTTGGGGGGCTTTGGGGGGCCTCGTCGGACCACTTTGGGACTGTTGGGGCCTCCTGTGGGCCTCTTAGGACGGAAAGCTCTGCTGTTGGGTTCGCGTTCCCCTTCTTGGGACTCTCTTGGGCCCCTCTTGGGGCCCTGTCGGGCCGTCTTGGGCGCCTCGGGCCCCGTCTTGGGGTCCTAGTGGGCCGTCTTGGGGCCCTCTTGGAGGCCTCTTCGGCTATCTTGGAGCGGCCGTGGGGGCCAATTGGGCCGTCTTGGAGCGTCGGGATGCCAAAAGGCTGGGAACTCTAAAATCCATCAACGGCCGATGGGAAAACAATGCTTCTTGGAACCTCTTCGGGCTTCTGGGGAGCTTCTTGAGGGCCTCTTGGGTCCCACTTGGGGGCCTCTGGGGCTTCCTGAGAGCCTCTCGGGGTGAAGGCTCGGATTTTCGGTTCGTCTTAACCTTCTTGGGCCCCCCTTGGGGCCGTATTGGTGCCCTCTCGGGCTGTCTTGGGCCCTGTTGGAGGCCTCTTGGGCTATCTTGGATTGGTCTTGGAGGCCTTTTGGGCCGTCTTGGAGCGTGAGGACGCCCAAAGGCTGAAAACTCGAGCATCAATAAAAAACCCATGGCAAGACATGGATGTTTGCCTCTTGGGGCCTTCGTGCGAGGCCTCTTGGATACTCTTCGGCCCCCTGGGGGGCTTCTTGGGGCCTCTTGGAGCCTGTTAGGGGCTTCTCGGGGCCTCCTGAGAGCCTCTCGGGGTGGAAGACTCGGAGTTTCGGTTCGTGTCAACCCTCTTGGCTCCATCTTGGGGTCGTCTTGGGGCCCTCTCGGGCCGCCTTGCGCGCCTCTGGCGCCGTCTTGGGACCCCCGTGGGCTGTCTTGTAACCGTCTTCGAGGCCTCTAGGGATGCCTTGGAGCGGAAATCAAAGCCTCTTGGGCCGTCGTGGAGCGTCAGGAAACTCAAAGGGCGAGAACTCGAAAATCGATCAAAAACCAAAGGAAAACAAATCAGTTGTGCCTCCTGGGGCTCCTTGGGAGCCATCTTGGAGACCTCTTGGGGCGTCTTGGAGGCCTCTTGGACAGTCAGGGACCAATTCTGGGGTGATCTCGGGCGGTCATTGGGCGACTTTACAAGGCCCCCAGCGCCACGGCAAGGCCCCCGGGCCCCCCGGTGCGAGGCCTCCGTCCCGGGCCCCGCCTCGTGCCCGCGGCAGGGCGTCCTTGGGCCGTCTCGGCGCCCTCGTGGGGGCCTGTTGGGGCGACATTGGGTGTCTGAAATCAATCAAACCTAAGGACAATCAATGATTTTGGCGTCCCTTTGGGCCGTGTTGGAAGCCTTGTGGGCTGTCTGGAGGCCATCTTGGGCGTGTTCGAACGATATGTCCTCTTTTCGGGGCCTCTTGGGGGCCTCTCGCGGAGCTTTCTTGGGCAGTCTGGGGGCGGCCCGGGGCTGTCTCGGCGCCCTCTTGGAAGCCTGTGTGGAAGATTTCTGGGTGTTCTGGACCGTCCTCCTTCAACGTCGGCGGCAGTGGCCGTAAGACTTCCTGGGAACATGATTTGTTGGGGTGTCGTTGGGCGCCTCCGGAGGCTTCGGGGCCTGACGCGTTTCCCAGCGTGGCGGGAGGTAGCGCTGCTTGGGACTCTCGTTATTTTTTTTTCTGGCAGGCGTTTATAAACATGGTTTGGGGAGAGGGCGGCAACCCGAGAATCATATTCCCAGGAAGCTTTCCGGGAACATGATTTGTTCGGCTCTCTTAAGAGGGTGGGCTGTGGGGGCTTACCGAGGGGCTCTTTTTGGCCTTGTCGGCAAGCCTATTGGAAACATGGTTGGGGTGATGGGCAGAAGCCCAAGAGATCATGTTCCCGGAAAGCTCTGGGAAATGCGATTTACCGAGGTCTCTGGGATCCCTTCTAAATCACGCCACGTTCACAAACAGGCCTCACGACATACTTTGGAATCGCC
This sequence comes from Prorocentrum cordatum, assembly GCA_963575745.1. NCBI lineage: Eukaryota > Dinophyceae > Prorocentrales > Prorocentraceae > Prorocentrum > Prorocentrum cordatum. The sequence goes on along the minus strand of CAUYUJ010017157.1, from coordinate 202,970 downwards.
CCCCCCCCCTGCCCCGTTTCCCTGGTGCCTAGACAAGGGGGCGACACCAACCGACGAACTCAAACACAAATCGACAAACTAACGCAAAAACCTACAAACTAAAACAACAATCGGCAAACTAAAAAAAACTACAAACTAAAACACAAATCGTCAAAAGAAAACAAAAACCAACCAAATGTGCTACGATGTCTAAGGAAGCCTCTTGGAGATTATCTGGGAGTTTCTTGGGTGGAACCTCCTATAGGGCACAAGCCGCGCGAGAAAGTGCGTGTCGAAACTCGAAGTGCGAAAACAGACGGACAGCAACAGCACCGAACGCAGAAACATGCAATGCAACGCTAATCGCGCTCGCGCTCACTTGAGCAAGCTCCGGTTTTTCCTGAGAGCCGAAGAGTCCGAAGCCACCCAGAAATGCCACTGAACAACTCGAGAACCTTCTTTGGGGTCGGCGGCAGAGGCGGCAGCCTTTAATATACTACATTATCCTCCTCCTCCTCCTCCTCCTGCTCCTGCTCCTCCTCATCTTGTCTGCCTCCCCGCATTCACCCTTCCCTCTCCCTCCGTTCGCGATTCCTCCCTTCTGGTATTCCTCTTCCTGCCTTCCTGCCCGTCCTCCTTCCTTCCACCAGCCACGCTCACCGAACGCCCGTCTTTGCTCCTCCTCCTGCTCCAAGTCTACTTCCCCCCCTCCTAGCCGCCTTGTGTCCCCGCCCCCTGCAGAGGCGGCCCCGGCGCGGAGGCGGCCGTGGCCGCCGCTGCCGCCGCTCGGCGGGGGGCAGGCGCCGCTCACGGCGCAGCTGCAGGCGGCGGCACCGCCGCGGCCCTGTGGCGCGCCGGCGGCGCTGGCCGCCGCCGCGATCGTCGCGCCATCGCCGGCAGCGGCCCCGGCCGCACCGGTGGCCGCCGCCGCGGGACCCCGGGAGCCGCACCGTGGGCACGACCACCGCGGGCGCGGGGTGTCGCGCAAGCGGCCGCAGGGCAAGCCGAGCGCACCCGCGGCACGCGGAGCTGGGTTCGGCCTCTCCTCCTTGGGCGTGCGGCGGGACACAGGGCGGGCCGTCCGGCGAACGCGAGTTGTCTCTCTCCTGGGCGGCTCACGGCGCAGGAGCCTCCATGGTTGATGAGGTGCGCCTGGCCAAGCCGAGTGCCAGCGGGGCCATTGGTGGGTGCAGCAAGCGGGTCCGCCCCGTCAACACTGCTTTGGGCCACCGAGGCCAATCCTGAGTATGGTCCCGTGTACGCTGCTATGTATCTGCGATTCGGAGGCGCGCTTCGCTCGCTGGCTGGGTCTGGGAACACAACACATCTTTGAGTATTGTCTGTCATGCATGGGTGCGAATATCCACGCTGATGGTGACCGATCTCCCGTGGACCAATAACTTAGGTAATCGTGTGACAATCATTCTCCAAGTGCGGGTGATCATGCTTTGACACTGGTCTACTCCGCTGTTTGATCACGGCTTTGGGCAAGCACATCTCGTCACCGACCATATGCCGTATGCAGATTCGAATACAAGGAAGGTAAATCATCCGAAGACTTGGCAATCCCCATGGGGCCCAACGCGCGTCTTTGGATAAGGGCGCTCCCTGGTTGCATCGGAGCCAGGAGTGCGGCGGTGAAAGATTGTTGTTTAGCCTCTGGCCTTTGGCCTCTAGCCTCAGGGTGCTGTGGTCCAGTGTCCACTGTGTCCATTGGTTTGGCGGAGTCCCTGAAGTGGTTACAGTGCGAGCGCCTCACGGCCAGGCGTCAAGCTTGATGTGGGAAACAAATTGGGAAGCGTTCGAACACCTGCAGCCAGCAAGGTGGAGGTCGTCCTCTGGGGTACAGTGGATCGGGGGAGGGCCCCGCGCGCTTCGGCACCGTGCTGGCGCCGCGGGCGTGCCGCTGTCGCTGGATGATGTGGGACCACGAGGCACCAGCATGCTTCCCTGATGGGTGCACGGTGGGGCTGGCCGCGAGGTCAGTGGGCTGCCACCACCATGCAGGCGCGGCGTCGGCGAAGAGCACCTCCGGCGTGAGCGCCAGCAAGCGTGCACCATCGCCGCGGCCCGCCGCCACATGGAAGCGCCGACTTCGTGCACTGGGCCGCCGTCAGTCTCAGCCGAGGTCTGTCTCGGCCTCGGCCGCGTCGGTCGCGCAGCGCTTCCTCTCGGGGAACGCTGCTGCCCAACCTCGAGGCTGCGCAGCCCTCCCCCCCATCCCGCCTCTTCAGGAACCCCGCCGTCCCCGATTCTCGTCCTTCCCTCGTCCCTCGTCCAACCTGCACCCTTCCTCAATTCTGCCCATTCCTCCCTCCTCCCTCCCCCTCGTGCTGCTCCTCCTCCTCCTCTTTTCGCCCCTCCTCCCCCGGCCCCTGGTGCCTCCTCCCCCATCCCGCCTCCCTGCTCACCGCTCCCGCTCCCCCTCTTTTCGTCGCTTGCGTAGTCGCCCCACCACCCCCCCCTTGCCCTCGTCGCCCTCATCGCCGCCCTCTGTGCCGTCGTCGTCGTCGTCCGCGGCTCTGCCCTGCCCTGGTCGTCGCCCTCGTCGCCTCTGACCTCGCTGATGGCCTCCCGGCAACTCTGAATCAGCCCCCAGACACTCTCAGGATCCACACGCACCAATGTTCCGAGCTACGTCCAGCCGTGGCGATGAGGGGACCCCCGAAGGCCGACTACTGTTACCTCGACTCGCCCCCCTATCGTTGCGCTCTGGTTTTCGGGCCGTAGGCCCTTTGGGACGATCCAAGCATCCCCGCAACGCTCGCAGCGAGGCGCAGCCGCCGGAAGGCATCCCGAGGCTGGAAAACCGATGATAATCGACGAAGAAGCAAGAAAAAGCCTCGAACCTCGAAGCCGAACCGTTTCTAAGTGTCCAGCCTTGCCACTGCCCCCGCCGTGGCCGGCGCCGCCACCGCCCGCCATCGCCGCCGCCCAGCAAGGGGCAGCGGCCGCGGGCCGTCCTGTCCCGCGACCGCGCCGAGTCGAAGACGAGCCTGGCCCCGCGGCCGCGGGGCGGCGAATGGGCGCTGGCGGCAAGCGCTGGCCGACCGCGCTGACGAATTCGACCTTGGACAAACAGGGGGACGCTGTACATTTCATCGCGTTATCCATCCTGTCCTCTTGGCGGTCCATATTGCTGGCGAACGCGGGGGGCTTGCTGGGGCTCATCACTGGGCTCGATGATGAAAGCGACCCAAGCCACCCCCACACCCACCACATCGTGTTTCATAGTTTCAAAGCTTCTCTGTAGAGCCTGTGGCCCGGCGACCGTCTTCAGCTGCATGTGCCTCAAGAGAGGCCCCTGGTGATTTGCGAAAGATGCAACCGCCGAGGGCGAGGGAAAAAACATTGGTATTAAACCTGCAACGTGCTTAATAAACACCAGCAGCTTGTTAATGAAAAAACTGCCGCGCACGAGATTGCCTGGGCCACTGTTCAAATCGCACCATCGCGCACGTGTAACGGCGCAATCTCATGAACGCAAGAACGCGCTTATAAACCACGCACAACATGTTTGATAACAACGAAGACGGTTTTATTAAACGATTGGTGAAACGGCAAATGTCGCGATTCGCAATCGACGAAGTCCGCAAGCGTTCCGGTGAAAACTTAAACATCAGCCTGGTGGGTGTGGGGGGGTGTTCTCTCTCTGTCTCTCTCTCTCTCTCTCGAGATGACGAGCTCTCAGACTCGAAACGCAAAGGGGGGAACAACAGACGCGACCAACCAACGCTGCAGGAAGGGGGATCCCCCGAGCCAAACTGGCCACGGACGGGAAGTTCGGGGTGGGAGGGGAAGGGGAAGCAAAAAGGGAGCGGAGGGAAAGGAGGGACAGAAACGAGGAGGGAACGTGAGAAATGGAGAGAAAGGCGAAACGATGGAAGGAAAGGGCGGGAGGATGGTGAGTGGAGGGAGGCAGGAATGAAAGAGAAAACAATACATTCATGATTATGTACGTTTGCAATCTGGAACCATCGCGCACGCCTCGAGCGTTTTGGTGCTCCTGGCTGAGGCCATGGGCCGTTTGCGCCACACTTTGTGACGGGGACGCCAAAAAGGCCTCAAAAGGATTCCAAGATGGCAGAAAGAAGCGTCGTCCCCGTCGTCGTTGTTCTCATGGCTGCTTGTGAGGCCACTTGAATCCAGCGGGGAGACAGCCTACCCACGACTCGCATGGGGCCACCACCAAATTGCAACCACCACGTAGCTTGATTGCGCCAACATCATGGTTCCTCCTCCTCCTCCTCCTCCTCCTCCTCCTCGCCCTCCTCCCATTCCTCCGCCTCCCTCTTCCTATCCTTCCTCCTTCTCTCTATGCGCATACTATCAATGCTTCTGTTCCCCAGAGCATCTTTTGGAGGGGTGCGGGAGGCGACGATAAAACGAGAAAGCGCGACGGCGGCCCTTTCCGATGCGTCTTTCTATGCGCTTTACTTGTTTGCGCGCTTTTGCCCATGTCGCCCGGCACGCGCGCCCATTTGGTGAGACGAGGGTTGCGATGGGTCGCCTGAGCCTTTCCCTCTCCTCCTCCACCACGCCTTCCCCTCAGCCTCGTCCTCCTCCTCCTCCTCCCCCCCCTCCTCCTCTTCTTCCTCCTCCTCCTCCTCCTCCTCCTCCTCCTCCTCCTCCTCCTCCTCCCCCTCCTCCTCCTCCTCCTAGCCATTTCGCGTCCGAGCGGCCCCCCCTGCACCGGGCCCCTTGGACGATGCGGCGCGCAAACTTCGAAGTGGCGCTGCGCGCCCGAGTCATGAAGAAGCAGCGCGGAGCCCCACGTCATCAGCTACAACGCTGAGATCAGGCGAACGCGCAGCTGCCAGGATGCCCGCCCCCTCCCGCCCCCTCCTCCTCCTCTCCGTCTCCACCCTCCTCCACCTCCTGGCAGACCGGGGCGCCAGCCGATGCGGCGCCGCGGGCAGAGTGCGGGGACAACAGAGTCGTGATCAGCTACAGCGTAGGGATCAGGCCGTGAGAGAAGACCAGCAGTGGCAGGCAGAGCTGACGCTGCGAGAAAGCAAGCAGTGGCAGCCAGAGCTGGCGCTGCGACAGGGACGAAGGCGCGGGTGGGCCACGATCAGCTACAACGCTGGGAGCAATCCGTGCGAGAAAGGGAGCGCGCAGTGGCAGCGGACGCTGGCGCTGTGCAACATGCGCGGGTGGGCCACGATCAGCTGCAACGCTGGGAGTCGTCCGTGCGAGAAGGAGGGCCTGCGAGAAGCGGGAGGCGAAGCTGGAGCCCGAGTGTCTCTTCTAGCTAACGCCTCTGGGAACAGCGCGGGTGGGAAAAACGAGCAATGTTCTGCCGCGGCCACCCTGCGAGAAGTGCGAGGCGAAGGCAAAGCCCGATGTCGACAGCTACAGCGTTGGGATCGGGACAAGCCGCTGCGAAAAGAGGGAGGCGAAGCTGGAGCCCGAGTGTCTCTTCTAGCTAACGCCTCTGGGAACAGCGCGTGCGAGAAAAGCGAGCAATGTTCTGCCGCGGCCATCCTGCGAGAAGTGGGAGGCGAAGGCAGAGCCCGATGTCGACAGCTACAGCGTTGGGATCGGGGCAAGCCGCTGCGAAAAGAGGGAGGCGAAGCTGGAGCCCGAGTGTCTCTTCTAGCTAACGCCTCTGGGAACAGCGCGTGCGAGAAAAGCGAGCAATGTTCTGCCGCGGCCATCCTGCGAGATGTGGGAGGCGAACGCAGAGCCCGATGTCAACAGCTACAGCGTTGGGATCGGGGCAAGCCGCTGCGAGAAAAGGGAGGCGAAGCTGGAGCCCGAGTGTCTCTTCTAGCTAACGCCTCTGGGAACAGTACGTGCGAGAAAAGCGAGCAATGTTCTGCCGCGGCCATCCTACGAGACGTGGGAGGCGAAGGCAGAGCCCGATGTCGACAGCTACAGCGTTGGGATCGGGGCAAGCCGCTGCGAGAAGAGGGAGGCAAAGCTGGAGCCACACGTCGTATAGCTAACACCTCTGGGAACAGCGTGTGCGAGAAGAGCGCCACCCTGCGAGAAGTGGGAGGCGAAGGAAGAGCTAACACCTCTGGGAACAGTGTGTGCGAGAAGAGCGCCATCCTGCGAGAAGTGGGAGGCGAAGGCAGAGCCCGACGTCGTCTGCTACAGCGTTGGGATCTGGGCAAGCCGCTGCGAGAAGAGAGAAGCAATGCTGGAGCCAAACGTCACCTTCCTAGCCACCACCGTGCGCTGGGAGAAGCGGGAGGCAAAGTTGGAGCCCGACTCTATCTAGCTACACTCGCTAGAAGCAGCGCGTGCGAGAAGTGCAGGGGCAAACGAACGGGCTCCGGCGCGAAATGGCAGGGCACGGGCGAGCTACCCTCAGTTACAATGCCGAGATCAGGCCGGTGTGCGAGAGCAGGAGTGGAAGAAATCCACTCGTGCGAAAAAGGGGAAGCAAGCAGGCAGTGGCAGCGGGGCTGCCCAAGCGTGCCTGCGAGAAGCAGGCAGTGGCAGCGTGCTGCCACGGCGTGTCTCAATGTCCTGGGGGCGATCCTCGGAAGATCTCTGGGCGTTTGAATCGGTTGGGGGAGGGGCGACACCCGCCCACCAACCGCCTTTTCTGATGCAGCCCCATGTCGCCCAGGAGAGGCCTGGGGGATGGTGCTGTCTCATCGTCGTCGGTCGCGCTCTCTTGCTCATGGCGCGGCAGATCAGGGCAGCAGAATCCTCGTAGCAGAATCCTCCTCCTCCCTTCCTCCCCCCCCTCCTCCTCATCCTCCTCCTCCTCCTCCTCCTCCTTCTCACCCACCGCGGCGACGACAGACGGCGACGACAGAAGCCGAGCGACGCCGACCGCGGCGCCCGACGGCGGCGGCGACGACGGACGGCCGACGCGCGGCGACGACGATGCCGACGGCGGCGACCACGACGGAAGGGGCCCACAAACACACAAATAAATAAACACAAATAACAGGATTCCCAATATTTTCGCAAGTTTTCTGGGTTTTTGTCTTCCCTCCGACATCCCATATGTTCCCATATTTCCTGGGAATCGACGGTTAATTGTGTATGCTTTTCTCCTCCTGAACGACGCCGACGACTGCGACGACTTGGAGCAGGCCGACTTCAAACAAGCTCACCAACATCGGTCTCCGGAACCCTCCTGGGGTCCAAACGCAGCAATTGTCCGAGCCGCGTCCAGCCGTGTCGACGATGGGGTTTCTCCCGAAGGCCAGCTCAAGCTGTTTCGAGTAGCCCTCCTCTGCTTCGACTCTCAAAAGGGGTTAGAGTGGAGGGGGTCGGAGGATCGCACCGCATCGACGATTCATCGCCTGTGCAGCGGCAACGTCGACGTGAAGAAAGTTGGGATCTACATAGCGCCGCATCGCCGACGCACCAGCGATGCGGAGCAATCCTTCAACCCCGTCTGCTCGGACCCTATTTGTGAGGTCTAGACTCGCCATCGCTCGGATCAACCCCCGTGCATTCTTCTATGTCGTGCGTGATTATTTTCGCTCCTCGATGGTCATCGCCCAGGAACAAATGCACACGTCCGAATGATGTCAAGTAGAGGACGACACACGGCGGCGGCTACGGCCGACGGCAACGGCGGCAGGCGGCGTGCCGCAGCCGCCCAGTGGGGCAATGGACGACGACGGCCCGGGCGTCGGCGTTGTCGCCGGTCTCGCGGCGCGGCGCCGCCGCCGGCGGGATCGTCGCCGTGGTCGTCCTCGGCGTCGTCGTCGTCATGCTGACCGTGCTCGTGGTAGCGGCCGCCGGCAGCGGCTGCGTCCTCCTCCGTTGTCGTCGTCGTGGCAGTCGTCGTCCTCCTCCTCCGTTGTCGTTGTCGCGGTCGCTAGCGTCGTGGTCATTGTCGTGGCCATCGTGATCGATGCTGGTCCTTGTCAGGGTCAACGCCGTGACCAGTAGTCGCAGTAGTAGTAGTAGTAGTAGTAGTAGTAGTAGTAGTAGTAGTAGTAGTAGTGGCAGTAGTAGTCGTAGTAGCAGCAGTAGTAGTAGTAGTAGTAGTAGTCGTAGTAGCATCAGTAGTA
>CAUYUJ010017157.1:122500-192500 GCA_963575745.1 Prorocentrum cordatum | reverse complement strand
ACTTCCCCGCATTTTACTCAGGAGTCGCGCTCTCGCTTGGGACATCCTTACAATGTATACAGGAATCGCTCTCTCGTCGCTCTGGAGTCGCGCTCTCGCTGGAGACTCGCTTGCAAGTTATTCAAAAATCGCGTTCTTGCGTTGGAGTTCCCCACAATTTACTCAAGCGCCGCGCTCCCGACACTCAGGCGCCCAGAAGTCGCGCTCACGCCTAGGACTCCCCCTCACAGCATACTTAGGAATCGGGATCTCGCTGCCCTTCGTGGCCCCGTTGCAGCCCTTCGTGGCCCCCTCGCTGCACTACGTGTCCAAATGCCATTCATTCTAGGCGGGGGGAAGGGGGGGTACGAGCTCGTCAACGCACCCCCAAGGCCTCCGGAGCGCCCAAACAGCCCCAAGGCAGCCCAACAGGGCCCAGACAGAGGGCCAAGACAGTCGAAGAGAGCGTCATGACGGCCGTGGATAGCCCCACGACGATCCAAGATGTGGCTTCAAGATGGCCCACGAGGCTCCCAAGACAGCCCAAAAGTGCATCCAGAGGATCGCCGAGAGTGCCCTAAGAGGCCAAAATCATCAAATTCCAATTGAGCAACGTGCATCTTCAGCACATTCGCATTTTACGTTGTGACAGAGAAGACGGCGGCCCAAGTGGCCCACAAGATCGTCCCAAGATGTCCCATGATGCCTCCAAGAAGGCCCCAAGACGGCCCAAGACAGCCCAACCCAGGAGGGGCAATCCGAAATGACATGCCGAGTCTTTCCCACTGAGATGGCCCCTCGAGCCCCCCAAGAGGCCCCCGAGGGCCCTCCAAGAGGCCCCTAGAGGCTTCCAAGACGCCCCCAAGAGCCCCCCCGGAGGCCCCCACGAGGCCCCCCAGAGCCTCCCACATGCCACCACCATATTCCAAGAGGCCCCAGAGAGGCATCCCAAGAGACCCTCAGATTCATCCAGGAGTCTCCCGACCCAAGGTAGAACTTCCACGATCGTCTCAACACACTCGCTCCTTGTGGGGGTCGGCGGAATGGCGCACGCCGCTTGAATAAGGCTGTGCGACGCTTGCACGGATGGGGGGCGGTCATTTCCGAAACGGAGCTCTCGCCGAGGGCTTCCTGAAACCATTTCGCGTCCATTGCAACATTGTGTCTCGACCACACGGATGCAGGGTGGCTCCTCTCCGTCAGGGAGGAGCTGCCTTTGGGCCCCTCCTTGCACTGAATGACCTCCCTTGTCACAGTCCTTAGAACTCCAATGATGGAGAGCGGCTTCCATCAAAGGAACGCTCCCGCCTGCACTACCGACCCATGGGGCGGCCATGTTTGAAGGGGCCCTGGGACACACAGATAAATAGACACAAATAACAAGATCCCCCAGATTTCCAATGTTTTTGAGGTTTTCGTCTTCCCCCCCACTTCCCATATTTCCCATATATTTTTGTAGAAGTCGACGATTAATTGTGTCTGTGTGTTCTCTTCCCTCCTGAATCTACCAAGGGGGAGGCGGGCGCCTCGCGCAGTGAGCAAACCTGCCTGTGGGACACGATGACGATAGAGGCCTCCCAGATGGGATCCGAGCACACGGGGTCGATGGATCGCGCCGCATCGCCGAGGCATGAGCGATGCATCGGCGACGTCGGCGACGGATCGGCGACGTTGCATCGTGGAGAAAATCGGGCTCCGCCTCGAGCCGCATCGTCGATGCATCGGCGATGCGGCGCGATCCTCCGACCCCATCTGGGAGGCCTAGATGGATGTAATGACGTATTGCGACATCGTTGTCGAATGTTGGCTTTGCTCTGGTCCCCCACCCAGACGTCCCCGATAGCGGCACAGCTTACAATAGGAGCCCGATCGCACGGAAGCTTCCACACGAAACCCAACCCTGGAATCTCATGGCGTCCCTTGATTGCTGGTGTGGGAGCAACACGCTTCCCATCGCAAAACCACCGAAATATCCAAGAAACCCAGGGCACCCTGGAGGCAAGCAGGGTGTTTCTTGGCATGGGTTTCCGCGGTGTGCTACACAACTAGGCTGAACCTAAACGGTGTTTCTCGTTTTCGTTTTGTTTTCCCTCGTTTTGTCTTCAATCGGCCTTTAACGCAAAACGACATCGAAACGAAAACGGCCCACGAAATCGCCAAAACACCGCCTGGGCCCACCCCTGCTGCACAATTCTTCCTCCGCCGAGCGCCAGGCGCGCCTGGTCCGCGTCGCCCTTGGCCACGGGGCCCGTTTGCCTCAACGGCACGACGACCCAGGCGCCTGCGGCCGCGGCCGCGGCGGGCCCCCCCGCGGCGCTCGGCCCGCTGCCCGCTGCTCGCCTCCGCCGCCGCCGCAAGCGGCTCTCGGCGGTCCCCTCCCTGGGCAAGAGCGGCGCGGAGGTCGGCGGCGGCTGCGGCTGCGGCGTCGTCGTGGCCGTCGAGGTCCGGGTCGTGGACGCGGACCTGGGTGCAGTCGTCGCCTGCGCCACCGTCGCGGGCGTCGTGGTCGTCTCGGACGTGGTGGTCGTCGGCGCCGTGGTCGTCATGTCGTCGATGAGGGAGGAGGAGGAGGAGGAGGAGGAGGAGGAGGAGGAGGAGGAGGAGGAGGAGGGAGGAGGAGGAGGAGGACGACGACGACGACGACGACGACGACGACGGCCACGACGGCCACGACGACGACGACGGCGACGACGGCCACGACGACGACGACGACGACGACGACGACGACAGCCACCACTACGACGACGAGTGGCGGACTGCGGGGAGCAGCCCCGCGCCGGGCGCAGGGGCGCATGGCGCGCCCGCGGGCGCTCGCGGGCGGCGTGGCGCCGTGTCCTTGCCCTGTGGATGTCGTCGTCCTGGCCGTCGTCGTCGTCGTGGACGCGGCGGCGATGGCCCCCGTCGCTGCCCGGGGGCGCGCGCGCGCGCGCGCGGAGCGCGCGCCTGCGGGCGGCTCCCCGTGGAGGCCCTCCGCGGGCCAGAGCTCCAGCTGGCTCAGCCGGCGGTCCATGCGCAGCAGCGAGCGCCTACTGAGCGGCACCCCGCGCGCGGTGCGTGCGCGCGCCTGCGCCGCTGAGCGCCGCGGCCACGCCGACTGACGCAGGACTCGCTTCTGTAGTGCTCAGTTCTAGAGTGAGTGCCCACCTTCGCTCTGAGGTTAGGAAGAAGGGGCCGCACATGCACGCGCATGCCGCACAGTCGCGTGCACATGCCCCTGCAACCCTGCAGCAGTCTCAAAAACATGGCCGCACATGCGGGCACATGCCATACAGTCCGATGCGCACTTGGATGCACAGTCTGGACAAACTCCGAAAGCATAAACGCACATGCCCGCACATGCCGCAGAGTCGAATATTCGGTGGGGGACAGAGAAACACATGGGGGGGAAAAGGACAGATGAGAGAGGAAGGAGGAGCAAGGAAAACGAGGGAAGCAGATGTGGCTGGCGTTCGAGCGGCAACACCGTACCCAAATAAGAGACGTGGCAGGCGACAGCACAAATCGAACAACAAAGGGATGTGGCCAGCGCTCGAATGATGTATCACGCGAAGATCTCTCAGGCGAAAGTGGCCTGACCACCTGAGCTCAAGGCATCTCGGAATCCGCGTGGATATCTCAGCCGAAAGATGCCGAACATCATGGGGCAAGGCGTCTCCGAGGTCTGAGTTGCGAGCATCCCTCGGGCCAAGATGGCCTGACCACCTGAGTTCAGGGCACCTCGGAACCCAGAGTTGCAAGGATGTCTCAAGCGAAAGTGGCTGGACCACCATGGGGCAAGGCATCTCCGAGGTCAGAGTTGCGAGGATGTCTCAACGGACAGTGACCTGACAACCTGAGCTCAGGGCATTTCCGAGGTCAGAGTTGCGCAACTGTCTCATGCTAAAGTGGCCTGACTTCCTCAACTCAGAGAAGCTCAGAACCCAGAGCTGCGAAGATCTCGCGTGAAGATGTCCCGACCACCTGAACTCAGGGCAACCTGGAACCCAAAGGTGCGAGGATGTCTTAAAGGTAAGTGGCCAGACCACTATGGGGCAGGCATCTCCGACTCACAGTTGCGAGGATGTCTCAGGCGAAGAAGGCCTGACCACCTGAGATCATGGCATCTCGGAATCCGTTGCCAGGGTGCCTCAGGCAAATGTGGCCGGACCACCGTCGGGCCGAGCATCTACGAGGTCAGAGTTGCAGGGATGTCTCAGGCCAAGGTAGCCGAACCACCTGAGCTCAGAGCATCTTCGAGGTCACAGTTATGAGGATCTCCCAAGCGATGGTGACTGGATCACCATCATGGCGCAGGGCATCTCCTGGGTCAGAATTGGGAGGAGATCTCCGGCGAAACTGGTCGAACCACCTCAGTTCAGGGCATTTCCGAAGTCAGCTGCCAGGATCTCGACGGCGACGATAGGGGCGAATCGCCCAGGGGCGCGCATTACACGCATTCGCCCGGGAGCTTTCTCGAAGACATAGATCATCGGCGCACCTGAACACATGCAGTGCTCTCCCTTGAGCTATTCGCCCCTATCGTCGCCTCTGAGGCTCTGTCAAGCGACAAAGAGGCTGGACCGCCCACCTGGCGCCCCGCTCCTGGCGGCGAGCGCGGGCAGCGCAAGCGCTGCGCGCGCCTGCGCAAGGCGTGAGCGGGGGCGCCGGGCGGAGCGGGGCCGTTCCTGGCCTGGCCGGCCCCGGCATCCTCTCGCGCCCCGCGCAGAGCCCCGCAAAGCCCCGCGCAGCGTCTGCACAGGCCGAACTCGCCCGGTGGCCGACCCACGCAGGCGGTCATGCTGCAAAGATGGCGGGCGGCCCTGTGCGTCCCCAGGAGGTCCACGCGGGACTTCTCGAATCCCGTCGTCTCGGAGCCCCGGGCCCCGAGGGTGCCTCACGCGAGCCGGGCCCAAACACTTAATAACCGCAGTTTGGATTCCAGAATGTTGACGATGTCCCGAACAAATCGGGGCAGATCACCTCCGGTCAATTTCGCGCGAAGCGGGCCGCACCACTGCATCTTGGAACCCCAAGCGTTGGGGAGATGATCTAAGCGGCACGGGCCAAATCACCTCAACTCAAGGAATCTCGGAACCCAAGATTGTCAGGATGCCACACGCAAAATGGGCTGGAACCCCGAAGTATAGGAAGATCCCAAACGAATCGGGGCACGTCGATTCAACCCCAACTCAAAACATAATGGAACCTGGGTGTTGGTGATGTCCCACGCGAATCGGGCCTCCTCATCCTCGACCTCGTTCCCCCCTCCTGTTCCTGCGGCCGAGCCGAATAGGCGCGCCGTCAAGACATTTTAACAGGGAGCGCCACAAGCTCTGCGCGGCCACTGGACGACGACGCAAGGTCAATCACATCGGCGTGGCCCACGGGCGACAAACCGCTCCCATCAGCAGTGGGCGAATCAAGCGCGCAAGCCCCCCCAGCATACATGGCAACGGATCCCTTGCGGACGCAAAAAGCAAACCCCACGAAAGACTGCGAAGACCACGAAGCAATGGAGGCTCTTCTAAGGACCCCAAACAACTCCGAAGGCATGTGCGGGCCTGTGCGTCGGCATGTGCAAGCATGTGCGGACGCGCCTTGTAACGCATGGGAATGCATGTGGAGGCCTGCGGGGTCATCCGCAAGAGGATTGCACAAGCATGTGCGCGCACGTGTTGCTGGCACATCTGCAGTAATCATACACGTTCCGCGTGTGCAAGCATGTGCGCTGGCACGCACATGCTACTGCACAAACGGCCGCACATACACACCAAAGGGTATGGAATGTGCGGTGTACACGACGACTGCGGCGACTGATGACGACGACGAGGATGACGACGATGACGACGACGACGGCGAATGACCTTCGACAACCGACGACCGCCGGCGGAGCGGGACGGGATTACCCCTCACGCCCCCCGTCGGGTATTCGCGGGGACGCGGGAAATATTATAACGTCCGAGATGGCCCACGACGGCTTGAAGATAACCCCAAATACCACAATGTGGCCTCCAGCATGACTCGATATGACGCCAGGTGGACCAGCGCAGCGTCCAACATAATTACCCCGAGGAGGCAATCGTAATCATATGCCTCAGAGTGGCTCCTGGGGGTACGAAGCCTCCAAGGAATGCCCCCCGAAAGGCTACGCTCCAGCGGTGGCGTGCTGTGTGTGTGTATGTGTGTGTGTGTGTGTGTTCAATATTGTTGGGCGTCTCGCCCTTTAGCTTCCGAAGCCCCAGTATGTCCCCAGAATACCCCCAGAAAGCCCCAGAATATGCCCAGGAAAGGATCCCGGGCGCAATCCCAAGGCTTGTTTAGACACATTCCCTTGGTCCTGATGCAGACGGGAACGAAGGAAATCGACGCCCCGTGCTTACAGCGCGAACAGGAGTACTCGGCAGACCTATGGACGCGCACTCACCTTCAACCTCGGCAACACGCACGAGAACGCCAACGGAAACACCACCAAGAGGCCCCCAGGTGGACATCCCTGTGGTAACCCGAACGACACAGGGGACATAGTGATATCAATAGAAGCTTGCCCCGCAGCGAAAGAGGCTGCGTTCAATCCTCTCTCGCGCGCGCGCGGGGCGGCGCTCCCAGCGCGCCACGTTGAACAACGGCACTGCGAACCGAGAGGCGGCGGCAGGGAAACAGCGGAGAGAACGGCGAGGGAGGAGAGGAACAACCCAGCCTCAAGAGCACCCAGGAACGTTTTTTCTGGTTCCGACGGGGGGGGCGTACTTTCGACCCCTGCCCTTTTGATCGATGGTCGCCTGGATCGGACCCAGGTAGGTGGGGCCGTCCTGCGTGAGGCATCCTCCCCCCTTCCCGCGAAACCAGTTCCTCCTGCTCCCCCTCCACCACCACCGCCTTCATCGTCCTCGTGTTCCTCCTGCTTCCCCTGCTCCCACGCTCGACAATTGTGCAGGGGTCCATGCTCTCTCTCCCCCTCCTCCCCCTTTCCAACTCTCCTCCTCCTCCTCCGGTGACCTGGACGTCGTCGTCGTCGTCGCCGTCGCCGTCGCCGTCGCCATCACGCCGCCGCCGCCGCCGCCGCCGTCGTCGTCGTCGTAAGCGTCGTCGTAATCGTCGTCGTCGTCGTCATAGCGGCGGCGGCGGCGGTGGACGACGGGCGGGGAGCAAGGGCGGCCTCGGAGCCTGCCCGTCGAAGCAGGCCTCGACGGGGATGCCCTCGTCGAGTGCCTGGCGGGGCGAGGGGCGGGGGGGGGGGGCGAGGGGAGGTGGGTGGGTGGGGGGCGTGTGGGGCGGGGGGAAGGAGGAGAGGGGGGGCGAGGGCGGCGTGGGAGGGAGTCGGGGGGGGGGGTAGGAGGAAAAAGGCGGGGGGGCGGCGTGGGAACGGAGGGAGGAGGGGCGCGGGCGGCGCGGGAGGGGTGGGTGGGCGAGGGCAGGGGAGGGGCGGAAAGGAGAGGGGAGGAGCGGCGCGAGCAGGGAGGGGCGGCGGGGGGGAAGGGAGGAGGGGCGCGGGCGGCGCTGGAGGGCAGGGCGGAGGAGATCTAGCGGGGTCCGGCGGGCCAACCTCCAGGACATCGAAGAACGATTGACGGCGGCGATGAGAACGCACTACCTACCACCAGCTTGTCCCTGGGCGCTCAGGCGACGCGATGAACACAAACTGAAGAGCCGAAGCTGGCGGTGTCGCTCCAACTCCAGTGCGACCCTGCCGTGCACGCTCGTCGTATCGCGATCAGGCTGCCGGCTGCCGCCACGGAAGGCGGAAGGGGGGGGCCAGCGGGGGAGGGGAGGACAAGTAAGCGAGGGGAGGGAGGGGTGGAGAGACAAGGGGCGGAGGAGAAGGGAGAGGGGGAGAAGGCCAGCCAAGCGCTCCGGCGCCACATCTGACGTCCTAACCCTCCCTCCCAATCCATTTCGCTTGCGTGAAATCTTGTTGTGTTCGCCGAGTCGAATGCCAAATCAGATCAAATCACATACTTGCACGTCCAGCGCGCACTGCGGGACGGGGCGCGATGGGGCCACATGGCGAACAGAGAGGTTGGGCGACGTCCAGGGCGGAGAAAAGAGAAACACGCCAGAACAACGGCCTGTGGGAAGCAGGCATGGGAGAGGAGGAGCAGGGGAAGCAGGAGAAGGACTGGGAGGGGCAGGAACCAGGACAGATCAGGACCAAGAGGGCCTGGAGAAGAACGGCGAGGACGAGGCGGCCCCGTGCTCCCAGAAACGCGAGAAAATAGTGAGGTGGAGGATGATGGGGAGAAAACGGAGGCAACAGACGACGATGATACTGATGATACTGATGATGATGATGATGATGATGAAGATGATGATGATGATGATGATGATGACGATGATGATGATGATGATGATGATAATGGTATTGATAATGATGATGATGATGATGATGATGATGATGATGAGGATGATGGTGATGATGATCCCCCCTCAGCGGGCACCGTGCGCTGCACAGGAGCCGCCCCGCGGCCGCGGCCGCCGCGCCGAAGCCTCAGCCCCGGCCCGCCGCGCCCCCGCCCCGCCCCTCGCGGGAGCGGCTCCGCGCCCGTCCACAGGCTTGCAGCCGCACCGGGGAACCGAGCCTGCCACTCTTGCTCGGGTGCAGGCCTCGGCGGAGGCGCCTCAGCACCTCGGCCTGCCGGCCCTCCACGCGCCAGCCCGGGACACGGCGGGCGGGGCACTCCTGCGCGAGGCCCATGATGCGGGCCGAGCCCGCGCTGGCGCCGCACACGTTGCAGAAGACGTGGCCGCCGCACCTCATCAGGACGTGCGAGTCCTGCAGCTCGGCGTTCCACCACGCTGGCGGCGCCTCGCTGCCCCCCACGGCTGGCGCGAGCGCGGAAGGGGCTGAGGCAGGCTGCCCGCGACCGCCACCTCGGCCCCTGCCGTGTCCGCGGCCACGGCCTCGCCGCGCTGGCCCAGGCGAGGCGGGGGCAGGCGGCGGCTCCTCGGCAGCAGGGCCCTCCGGCGAGGCGGCCCCGCCAGCCGGCTCTCCGCCCGACGGCGCGGCGTTCACCTGCTGCCTCAGCGGCGCCTCGCCGCTGGCGGGCTCGCCGTCGCCGCCCCCCCCTTCAGCGGCGCCGTGCGGGCGGGCCGCCATCGCCGCGGCCACCGCCGGAGGCGCCTCGGCGGCGGCGGCGGGCTCCTCCGCCGCGGCGGGCTCGTCAGCGGGGGCACCACCTGGGCCAGCCCGCCCTGGCGGTCCCCCCTCGCGGGCGGGCTCGCCTGCCGTCGCCCCCGGCTGCCCCGCGCGGCCGGGCCGCCGCCGCAGCGGCCGCCAAGGCGAGGGCGACAGCCCCGGCCGCGCCCGCACCGTCGCCCGAGCCCCCGCTCTGGGCGGCTGCTCGGCCCCCTTGCACGGGAGTGCCCATGGCGGCGCAGACCCAGCAGCTCCAGCAGACCGACTCGCCCAGCAGCAGCGCCGTGCCATGGCGGTCGCAAGCGCGGAAGGCGCAGTTGGGCCCGCCGACCCCGCAGGCTGCCATTGGGCGCTGTCGGCAACCCGCCCAAGCGCACCTGATCGCCTCAAGGCCAGGCGCCTCGAAGCCGTCGGCCGCCCGCAGCGGCGAGTCGCCCTCCTGCATGGCCTCCCCCAGCCAGTCGGAAACACATGTGGCGAGGCTCTCTGCGAGGTCCACCATGTCGAGCCGCTCCTGCGGGACGCCGTGGAGAGCGGCTCCCTCATTGGCTCGGCTGTCCGCCCTGGCGTTGCCCGCGCGCTGCCTGTCCGTGATGAGGCCGTCGCGGACGTGCTGTTCCGTCGCGTGCGCCTTCACCTTGCAGACCTGCACCATGGTGACCCCGTAGTCCTCGACGAGCTGCCAGAATTGCACCCACAGCTCGCGGTAGGGCCGACCCCACTCCAGACACCAGCGCTTGCCGAAGGCCCAGCCGTCGTGCACCATCGCCGAGTCGGTGTAGAGGATGAGCGGCCCGATGCCGCCTCGCAGGGCCTCCAGTGCCGCCTGCAGCTCCCCGGCCTCGCTGTCCTGGGGAAGCGGCCAGGCCACGTTGCCCCACGCCGAGCTGCGCTCCGAATCGTCAGCCCCCCACGTCGTGACCGCCGCCCAGCCCGCGCGCGCCAGCACCTTGTCCCTGGAGCGGAAGGCGGAGCTGTCGAGGAAGACCTCACGCTCGAAGACGGACCCTGGGTGGGTGCCCGAGCGTCTCACGAGCGTGCGAGCGAAAGGCAGCGGCGCCTCTGCTCGCGGGTCTGGCACCAGCCCGCGTGACCAGATGTGGTGTTCCTGGCCTGTGTCGGGCTCCGCCCTCTCCGCCTCTTGCAGCAGCGCGAATCTGGACCCGTCCGCCCGCTGCTGCCTCCGAGGCTCGTCGAGTGCTGGGCAACGCCAGGCCAGGTGCCGGACCGTGCCCGCCTCGTCGCAACCCCACGGGCAGCGGGCCGAGGAGGCGAGCGGAGGGGTGGCGGTTGGAGGCATCGTCGGGTAGACACTCATGCCGTCCAGCTCTGGGCGCTGAATGGGTGTGGGGCTGGGTGGGGAGCGCGCGTTGGAAAAACCGTTCGGCCGCGCTGGACGTGATCCAGTGTGGGGGGCCTCGTGGGCCGTATAAAGGTTGCACAGGACCTAGGACACTTGTACATCTAGAGAAAATATACCCCACGAAGCAAAAGTCGACGACTTTCCTTACGTCTTTGACAATTTTTTGCCTTCTCGCCATTTCGGCTTTCCGACACTCCGAGACGGACCAAGAGGTTCTCAAGATCGCCCCACGACGGCCCTAGAAGCCTCCATGACGGCCCAAGAGGCCCCCAAGACGGCCCCAAGACGGCCGAAGAGGGCCCCAAGAAGGTCCAAGAGGCGCCCCAGACGGCCCAAACGAGCCCTAATACGCTCCCAAGAGAGGCCCAAGAGGGCGTCCACGAACCGAATACTCGACCTTTCATCCCCGAGAGGGCCCCAAGAGGCCCCAAGAAGATCTCCAGAGGCCCCAAGAGGCCCCCAAGGGGCCCCCAAGAGGCCCCAAGGAGACCCCCAAGAAACCAAACATATTGTTTCCAAGAGGCCACGAGGAGACCCCCAAAAGGCCCCCAAAGGCCCCAAGGAGACCCCCAAGAGGCCCCAAGGAGGCCCCCACGAGGCCCCAAGAAGACCCCAGCAGAGCCACCCGCGCTAGTAATAGGGGGGCAGGCGGCAGAGGTCGAAGCCCTCTCAAAATGCGGCCGCTCCCGCCCGGCGGGTTGGGCCGTGCGGACCTCTCTGACGGAGTGTCTGGCACAATCTTCGGCCCCCTTCGCCAGAGCCCGGTCAAAAACCTCCCTGAAGTCCCTCCGAGGGGGCCCGACTCTGCCGCCGGACCGCCCCTCCCCCTGGGACCCTTCAAGGTCCAGAACAGCCCGGGGACGACCCAAGAGCGCCCCAAGCCGGTCCAAGAGAGTCCCAAGACGGTCCAAGAGAGCCTCCAGACGGCTCCAGATCGCGCCAAGACGCCCAAGATTGCCTCCGAACGGCCCCAAACGCCTCCAGGACGGCCCAAGAGGCCTCCAAGAGCAGCCCCAAGAGAGCCCCGAGAGACAACAATCATTGATTGTTCGATGGTTTTGGAAGGATTTTCGCGTTCTCGCCATTTCGGCTTAACCGACGCTCCAAGACGGCCCAAGAGGCCCCCGAGATCGCCCCAGGACGGACCAATAAGCTCCCGAGAAGGCTCCAAGACAACCCAAGAGGGCTCCAAGACGGCCAAAGAGGCCCCCGGGACGACCCAAGAGGGGCCCCAGGACGGCCCCAAGAGGGCGCCCAGAAGGGGAACCCGAATGAACATTTCGAGCTTTCGGTCCCAAGAGGCCCCATATGAGGCTCTAAGAGGCCCTCGGGAGGCCCCCAAGAGCCCCAAGAAAGCTCCAAGAGGCCCCAAGAGGGCCCCAAGAGGCTCCCAAGAAGCAGCCAGGAGGCCCCCAAGAGGCCCGTAAACTCTCCCGCCGAAGCCCCCGAGAGCCCTCTCGAGCGACCCCAAGAAACGCCCATGGGGACTCCGACCCAAAACCCAAGCACGGTGGCGGGATGGGTCGACGGCCATTTGATAGCTGGCATACTTTTTTGGTCGGCGGCTCCGAGGCAACGGACAGGGAGCGGAAGCGGCGTCCGGGTCACGGTACGGGGCTAATTCGCAAAGAATGCGTGGTGTGCACATGCACTGAGCAAAATGCTCCGCATTAAGGCGAACGCACCTAGGCGACAGCCAGATAGCTGGCATACGCGCCGCGTCACGACTTTCGATGCTGCGCACCAATTCGGCAAACTCTCAGGGAGCGGACGATGAGGCAGCCGGCGTCCTCGATATACAAAACAATCAATACACGCTGCCTCTGGAGGCCGTCCTGGGGGCCCTCTCGGGCCGTGTTGCGGGGTTTCTTGGAACAACGTGATACCAGAGAGAAACCCAAATCATAATCCTTTAGGGCTATAAGGCTATGGGACTATAGGACAATAGGGCCACAAGGCTATAGGGCTATAGGGCGATTGGCCTAGAAGGCTTTATGGCTGTATGGCTCTGAGGCTATAGGGCCATAGTGTCATAGGGCTATGGGGCTATAGGGCTATAGGCCGTAGGGCAATAGGGCTATACGGCTATAGGGCTATAAGCATGTAAAGCTATAGGTCTATAGGGCTATAGGGCTATAAGGCTATAGGACTACAGGGTTACATGGCTACAGGGCTATAAGGCTGTAGGGCGATTGGGCTGCAGGGCTAGGAGGTTGTAAGGCTATGGGCTATAGGGGTATAGGGGTATAGGGCTACAAGGTGATAGGAATGTAAGGCTATAGGGCTATAGGGCTATACGGCTATACGGCTACAGGGCTATAGGGCTATGGGGCTATGAGGCTATAGGGCTATAGGGCTATGGGGCTATGGGGCTATAGGGCTATAGGGCTACAAGGCTACAGGGCTACAAGGCTGGGCTATGAGGCGCCCGGGCACCTGGGCGGGCCGCGGAAATCGGTGACACACCTCACCTAACCATATGAATCCGCTGGGACCCCTACAGAGGCAAACTCTGATTGGGGAAATGTGGGCGGCCCTGGGGCCCTCTTCGGGGGCCTGAATGTCTGATGCATTGTTTGCGTTTGGGGGTTCTTTCCTGTTCTGGGGAGCTGGACCGTGTCCTCGGTCTGGTGGCTGTGTGGCTGCCTTCCCCGCCCCGCCGCCGCCTCGTCGCCGCCCGTCGTCAGGGTCGTCTCTTCGGTCTGGCGATTATGTGGCCGCCGTCGTCGCCACCGTCGCCGCCTCGTCGCCGCCCTCCGGTTGCGGTACATAGATTGCAACATACGAATGCTCCTTTTGTCAAGGATTTGGGATATCCCCCCCAGATTACCGACACACCCTGGGGATGTGCAAGTTACGTACGATTCAGCCCCAATCGATCATTCCAACAATGAGCTCATGCCATGCCAGCCCGGTCGGTAATCCCCCCGTCGTCCTCATCAAACAAAACTACGCGCACACCCGTCTATCAAACAGCGTCCGTTGCCAAACACCTTGTTATACAACAGCTGTGACGAAATGCGCATGCGCGCGTCGTTGCGCGCGCATTGCGGCATCCTTCAAACAGAAAAACCAACTCCCGAAACATTTCAAAATCGAACGCCCCCCAAACACATAAAACACATGGTTTTGCAACGTGACCGGTGACCAAAAAATCTCCACGCTTGAGGGAATCTCTCTGGAAACCACTATTTTCCAACATTTTCATCGTAGGCTTCTCAAGAGCACGCGTCGAAAACATTCGAACACCCTTGCGCGCGTGGTGTGGGCCACTCCCGCGCGTCGTCCGCGCGCGCATGTCGAAATCTTTCCGAAACCTGAATCGCCGACGCGTGGACACAATCATCGTCATCGGTTCGATCCACATCGGAGCCGTCAATTGCCTTGCCGTCGTCACCGTCATCGTCTTCAACAGCATCGTTGAAATCATCATCGGTCAGCCGTTGTCGCCGTTTCCATGATATTGTGCCCGCCCAAACACACCGACTCGCTCTGAAGTGCCCGCGCGCCCTGTCAGAATCGATGGGAAACCCCCGGCGATTAGCGCCACCGCGGCTGCGTCGGTGGCGCCGAACTACCAAGTGGCTATGCGATCGAGCCCGCGCGCGATGGCGCGGCCGCAACGACGCGCCAGCCAGCGTCAAGCAATCATGGCAATCGCCGCCGCATGGGTTTTGCAAACCAAATAGCGGATGGGTGGGTGGGATGACAGAGCGAGCAAAAGGGTATGACAACTCACTCCGAAACAAGTTAATACGATGTGTTGAAGGGGTTTTCGGATCGACGCCCCCCGGACTGATCGATTCCCCATGGGGACGTGCAAATTACGTACAAGGTTACCCCCGTCCGAAATATGAAGTCCGATCATCCCAGCGAATCCGGCGCCCCCACCTCCTCCCGGGAAAGAATTATGCGCGCGCGCCCGTTTAACACAAATCATCCGTTTCCAAAGACCTCTTGCGCAGAAAACTGGACAAATACGCGCGCGTCGTCGCGCGCGCGGGCTGAAAAATCCTTGAGAATTTCTAAGTCTCGCAAGGATACCAAATCGAACGACACGACAACATATCAAACACATCGTTTCATAACGCGGATGTTCAAAGGAAGCCTGCGCTCGCGCTCGTGCGAATTCGCATGAAAACCAAAAAACTTGTTTGAACATTTTCACGACGTGCTACCGAACGGACTTCGCGCGCGCATGTCGAAATTGCCCCAGCGCCCTTGCTCGCGTGTTGTCGAGAGAACCCTTTGCGACGCGCGGGGCGAAGCGCGCGGGCGTCGTCGCGCGCGCGTGCTGCAATCCATAAGACACCCTTAATGTCGTAGAAGGTTTTCAACACCACTGCCCCGAAAACATAACAACGCGCAATTTTGAAGCGCGGATGCTCAAAACGGAAAAAAAGGACTGCGCCCCCCCTCTTGCAGGTCCTGAAGGAAACCATCGGTTTACGAACCTGCTCGTGACATGCTACCGAGCGGGCCTCTCGAGCGCGCATGTTGCAACCTTGCCGGCGCCCTCGCGCGCGCGCTGCCGCAAAGTTGCTTCGCGAGAAAAACCGGCGCGCGAGCGCGCGTCACCGCGCGCGCGCGCCGGAATAGTTCAAAGACCCTTGGTTTCATGAGCGATTTTTTATCAACAAAACACAACAACAACAACAAAAACCGAGCGCCCCGAAAACACATGAAAACACGTGGCTCTGCAACGCCAGTTTTAAAAACAAGCTGCGATCACGCTCTTGCGGCTTCTAAGAGGAACAAATGGTTGTCACCATTGTCGTGATATTCTGCCAACAAGGCCTCTCGCGCTGCATGCCGAAATCACCCCAGCGCCTTCGCGCGCGTGCTGGATAAGGAACGATCCGCATCAAACGATGCCACGCGGGCCACTTGTGCGCGTCGGCCGCGCGCGGTGCCGAACTCCATCCACTATCTGCGTCGCTGGCGCGAGGGCGTCGTCTTCCGCGTCGGCGAATGTGATCAACGTCGGCGTCGCCATTGGCCCCGCCGTCCTCGTCGCCGCCACCGTCACCATCATCGCTGCTCTCTCTCAGCATCGCGTCTACCGCTGTCGGCGCCGCAAAGGTACCGTGACCCGCCCATGTCACCGACTCGCTGTGAAGTGCCCGCTGGGAATTGCCCAGCGGTCAGCGGCGCCGCGACCACGTCGGTCGCGCTGCATTTGCAGGCCGCTGCGCGCGCCAGAATGCGCGTACTAGCGCGGCTGCGTAGAGGCGCCAGCCAACGCCAAGCACCCATCGCAATCACCGTCGCATGGGATCGGCAAACCTAGTTGCGGGCGGGTGGGCTGGATGATTGCGCAAGCAGTGAAATAGACAACTCACTGCGACCAATGGTGCTTTCTCCTTTCCCAAAAAGAATTAGATTCTCCCCCCCGGATTCTCCGCGCCCATTTTAAGACGAAGCCGGGATCGGGGCAAAATTTGACCGGGATAAAAATCATGCTCGGTTTTTCAAATCACCGGGGGCGCCGCCGAACGGGCCTGCCACGCCTTGGGCGCCATCGGCTTCGCGAGGGAAGGAATGCGCCCCGGCGCAGATGGGGCCACGGCGCGTATTTGGCCACGCGCGCGCCCGAGGGAATTCAGCGCCAAGCGCCTTTCACTCCAGAAGACCCGACGTCAGCAAAACAAACTTGAGGCCCCAAGGGGGCCCCAAAGAGGCGGACCGCCAAAACAATCACGCAACCAACGCAACGAAAAACACCTGGAAATGTCAAAAAGCGCAGTACTCAGTGACCTCGGCCACGCAACACCGCGAGAATGCCCGAGAAGGCATTGGAAAAAGAGCCCGCGCGCGGCCTGGCGACTTCCCCGCGCCGCCCCAAGGCCCCCGAAGCGCGCCGAAATAACCGTAAAGAAAACCCCGGAAAGTCTTTGGAAGGCCCCCGCACCATGCAATATCCGCCACCGAATCATCTCGCGGACACCTAGCGCGCACGCGCGGGCGTCCACCATGGATGTCCAACTCCGGTTTCGGAGACAATCGCGCGCAACCGCCCGGGGGCTTCGGCAACCTCGCGATTGGCCCAGGGGCCCGCGGGCCCCAAGGAATCGAGGACCGAGTTCGCGACTCCGGAAGCATCGGGCGCGGCGCCAGCCAGTCGCTCGTCTCTGGCTGACAGTGGGACGCCTGGAGATCCGGTAAAACCTGAGGAACCGCTTTTCAGAGATTCACAGAACCAGAAAACGGGGCGCGCCAAATTCTCGCGTCCGAACTTCTCTGAGAATCTCTGAAAATCTCTGAACTAGACACCCCGCGCGAAACATTCCCATAAACCCAAAACCTCGGAGCTGGCCGAAACTCTCTGAGAGTTTTTCGGCCCGCGAAATTTGGCGCGCCCGGATTTCCCGTTCCGAGATTCTCTGAAATCGGCCTGCGGCGGCGCCCAGCAGGTCCTCACGCGCCGAGGGTGGGGGCCGTGGACATCGCAGGCCGCGATGGTCCCGACCGCGAGGTCCTTCCTCCTGCCCCTCGACGAGTCCACGCTCATGGACACGCTCTCTGCGCTGAGCGTGGACCGCGCCATCCGCCGGTACTTCTGCGCGACGACAGCCAACTGGCCGCCGACAGACAAGGCGATTCCGATTTTCCGAGCTGCGCGCGCCACCGAAAACGTGCAATAGCCCCGGGCTCGGGGAGAAACACTTTCGAAGCATTTTCAGGCCGCCAGCGTCGTGGCCGCCGACCCGCCGCGCGCCGACCGCGAGACTAGCTGGGCCCACTACGTCCACGGCGGCGGGCGGGCGCCCAAGAGAGCTGTCGCGACGGTGCGCGCGGCGGGGCGCCCGCCCCACTGCAACCGCGCACGCGGCCTCCATGGCGCCACAGGCGTAATATGCGCGACGCACTCTCGGGCCCCCCATCAACGCGTCGGCCAGCGCCCAAGCCCCTGAAACGCAAACCTACTGCGCCCCCCGTGCAAGCCGCGCACCCGCTCCCAATGCTCGTGCACACCAGCTTTTCTGCCCGCCCTCAACAGTTTAATTGAGCGCCCATGCGTTACTTGGGCTCCTCAAGCCCTCGAAAAGTCCTTGGGGAACTTCTGCGAATGCGCGCGCTGCGCTCCACAATTCGGCGTTCTATTTTTCTTTGGAACTCTCCCAGAATCTCTGGTTCCGATTTGTCCCGATCTTCCGCTCAACTGAGCCATGGCCCATGTCCCTCCAGCTGGCTCCAAAAATGCGTTCCAAAAACGTGTTCCCCACGTTCAAGTTGGGCGCTGACGGGCGTCGCGGCGCGCGCGGCGACAGTTTTCGGCAGCCGTCCATGCGTTTCTGGGCCCACGTGTCTCAAACGTTCTGCGGGTGGAGGCTGTCGCTGGCGAGTATATTGGCTGGCCTTGCCCACCGCGTTGTTGAGCATCATGTGGCGGGAGATTTCCGCGACCCAGAATGGCGACGGGCCCGCTTGACGAGCATGCCCCAGGGTCCCGCATCAGGGAACGACGGACCGGCCCCCCTCGATGATCTCCCCGATGCGATCAGCCCCACTTTAACCAAGGCGCGGAGCGCCGCCCGCGCTGGGACTGAGGCCGGCACGAGGCAGCGGCTCATCGAGGCCCTCCCGCGAGGGGCTAAGTGCGCACATTCCTGCCTGGAGTTCGATCGAGGTGCCGACCTCGAGGTCCTTGCGGCGCCTACTAAGGGGGCGCGCCAGCTCCCCGAGAACATGACGAGGCATCGCGAGGAGTATCGGGGTGAGTTCGGGGAAGCCACGGATAATGAAAAGGAGCAGCTTTCTGGTGTTTGAGATGCCCGCAGACTCTTGGTTTTAGAATCTCTTGGCGACTCGGAACCTCTCGGTCCAGGGGGCGCGCAACGAGCCGCGCCTTTTTTCGCGAGGGCGCTGCTGTCGGTGTGGACCAGTGGCCTCCTCGTCTGCTTGTCTCTCCTCCGCCTGATGCGGTGCTTGGGTTAACCCACCTTCTCCATCTGTGCGAGCGTCGGCTGGCGTGGCCGACTCAGATCATGCTCAGCAGCATGGCGATGTTACCCAAGTCTGCTGAGAGTGAGCGCCCCGTTCGCATGTGTCCCACGCTGCATCGAGTCTACTATGAGGCCAATGGTAGCCTCATCGAAGATCGGCCCCTCGCCCAGTGAGTCACTGGGGCATGGCCACACGTGGCCCCTCTGCGTTGCAAGTCGCGCTTCGCCGAGGGGCCATCAAGTGGCCAGATGCACTGGGCTTTGCTCTGTCGGTGCGGATTGGGAACTTGAGAAGTTCTTCGGCGCAGCTGATCCCTGCCGCCTGGCTAGATGTGCTGCGAGATGGAGTACCCCCCTGTTCCTCTTGCGCGTGGGGATTGCGTTGCATGAAGCTCCGCTGGTCCTCGAGGTCCAAGGGGCGACTTCTGACCTGATTCCAACTGGGGTATAAGCATGTTGCCTGGCTGTGGCCAGTCCATGTCGCGCATTAAAATATACTCGTAGGACATGCATGACCAGGCCCAGGCTTCGTTCCTGGCAGCGCGCACCAAGGGCAACGAGATGGCATTGTTCAGGCGCAGCACGGCACCGCGACGAGATCATTTCGCAGCTAGTGCCTGCTGCAATCCACTTGCGCCACCAGCTGGAGGCCGCTGGCACGCCTATCGCAGACAAAAGTACCATGGTGTGCTCCCACAAGGAGCTCGGCGCAGAGCTCACGCAGCGTTCGCAGCGCGCGCGCCCACCCATGGCGTGGAAGGATGCGGTTCGAGATCTGGGGGCCATGTCCTCTGCAGGCGCCCGCCGCAACGTTAGCCAGCTGCGCGCTCGTAGGGTCACTGCCAATATGTACATGGCAGGGGTCCTGGCCGTGGGGTCGGGGGGCCATGAGATCCTCGGGCTTTCCTCTGGGCATGCGCAATCCACGCGAGCTCAGGCCGCCGCGTGCTCTGGGTCGTGGACTCCAAGGGTTCGTGCCGCCACCCTTGTCAAGCCGTTGGGGCCTGGGAAGGGTGGTCCCCGGCTCAGGCTTCGCTATGATGCGGGGCCCCTATATATACGCCACCGCCAAGCGGCCATAGGAAAGGACACAGTCCTGCGCGCGACCGCCCTGGCAGGGGTGCCACTGCTTGCCCCCGCCAAACGCAAGTACTTGCCACGTGGTCATGCGCGCAGATGGCGGCCGCATTCGGTCGCGAATAACTGCCCCCAAACAACTTATGGCAGCACGGATGTGGCACGCAACAACGATGGACCCCCTGGAATGTTATACACCACCCCGAAATATACACCACGTGCATGCGATGTTTTCTTTGCGCGCGCAACCCCGCGCACAGCTGACGCTGCGCGCGCGACGCATCATTGCCGCGAACGCCCACGCACCCTGCAACCCACCGCCGAAACAATCATCCGATCAACCCCCATGACAGAACATCAGCCCGCGGTTGTGATGTATATGCGCGGGTCCCGGACATGAGCAGCTGCATCGATTTGCTATGGCTCGGGCTGAGGTTGATCACAAGTTACGAAGGAATTGCGCTGGCGTTTGGAAACAGGTAGGGCACATGATGGATCAAACCACGCATCGGTTGTATATAATTTAAAAAAGCGGATGGCAGCCACGATCGCGGCGATCCGCGACTTAGGCTGGAATGCTGTCTCCCCAGTACCCTGGCGTTCCGAGGAAGGAGTTCTGAGGATCCATTATGCCGATGTTCCTTTCCTGCTTTGGAGCTCCCTCCTGGAAAGGTGTTCTGGTCTGTCCTGGGGTCAAGCGTCGAAACCTTTTTGCAGAGATGGACTCGCTGGGAGAGTGGATTTTACCCGTTTGCGTAGGCATCACTCCAAGCTTGCGAGAGACGGGGAGCATGAGTCGGTTGGGGCCTTGCGCAACGTTATCACTGCTGGTGCCTGGCGCCTGAGGACCGTCTATATTCCGCTGGCTACGTTTCTGCCAACAATGGCTTGTGTTGTCGTTGTGGTAGGTTCCCTGGGACCTTGCTTCACCATTTCTGGACATGCGAATGCAACCGTGATATCCCCGACCGCACCATTGGGGAGACCGAGTTCTTGGCAGCGAAAGCTGGCGTTTGGTGTCGGAGCCTCCCCTCCCTGGTCGATTCCCTGGGGCACCTTCCTCCACCGCAGGACCTGGCCTGGGATCGGGGGCGCTGCGTTGAGGAGCTGCCAATCCCTGGGGGTGTCTGGGGCATCGATGGGTCAAGAGGGAAGCATTCGAAAGACTGGGTCCTTCAGGGGTGTGGCTGGTCTTTCGTGCCCCTAGGTCCAGATGGTAGAATCGACGCTGCTCGGTGTGGGACCTAGCCAGGCGCCAGGCAATCTCCACCGAGAGGCAAGCTGCTCGCCCTTCTACACCTTGACCGTGCTAGCCCTGGAGATTCTCGAATGCACTGCGATTGCATGCTCACGGTGAGAGGAACGAGGACAATCTTGAAGGCCAAGAACAATCCAGCATGCTCGGCCTCTGGGCCGAATACCACCGTGTGCTGCCACAGCGTGGGGGGACCCTCAATCTGATCTGGACCAATGGTCACCCCATTCAAGCTCAGGCCGACAGTATGTTTCTTTCGGACGTTGAAGTCCGCCTCAACCACGCAGCTGACCACTTTGCCGACTGGGCTGCCCAGCGTGGACAGCTGTGTGATGAGGATGTAGGCAGGACTCTGCGGTCTGACGTGCTGGCGATGCAGGTTTCGAAACGGATGTTGGCACTGCAGCGGGAGGTGTTGTTCTCCTCTGAGCGCGAGGAGAGGAGGCCCCCGCGAGCCGCGCCGAACTCGCGGAGTTGCCCCCTCTTTCGCCGAACGTTTGTGCCGTCTGCGAGATGTTGGCCACTGCCCGAGCGATCGGAGTGCGAGCATTCGACGTGATCGATGCGAGCTCAGTTTCAGTGTGCGAGGCCAGCTTGCTGAATCCTGGCCATATCCACGCAAGCCCCGATGCATCCTCCAGCAACGGATCCAATTGTTAGCTCCGCGGGATGGAGCGACGGCGACCGTTGACCCTGCCGCGGATGCCCTGGCGGAGTCGGCGTTGTGTGTGGGGGGCCCTTGGACCATCCTCTGGCTGATCAATGTCACTCCTCCCACTGCCTTGCGGTCCTTCGTGGAGTTCTGTACTGCACAATCTGTGGCGGTCACTGTGCTACCGCACCTCCCCGCATTCTTAAAAGATTGTGCGGTGACCCTGCCCGAGGGCCATGCCCCTTGCGAGAAGGGCGTGATGTGCTGTCTCGTCTGTCTCGGGGACTGCCACCTAAGTCTGGCACTGTCTTCCCCGATCGAGGCTGATGAGCTGATGGAGCGGCCTGCCTAGAGCAGGACCCCGCCTTGTATATAATCAGAGTCAAAATTAGAATTCTCCTCCTCCTCCTCCTCCTCCTCCTCCTCCTCCTCCTCCTCCCTGCACGTGGCCGAACCTCCTCCTCCTCCCTCCTCCTCCTCCTCCTCCTCCTCCTCCTCCTCCTCCTCCTCCTCCTCCTCCTCCTCCTCTCCTGGGAGATGCGTGTCCCGGCCATGGCTACGGCCAGGAGCTCGTTGCACAGCGTGCCGCGGCGGCGGCCCCAGCGACACGCCATGCCTGGCAAGCGGGCAGCGCGCTGCTCCGCTGCGCGGGCGGGAGGCTCGGAGAGGCTCGCTGGCGCGTCGCGCCGAAGCGTGGCGGGCCGGAACCGGCGGCGCGACGCGCGAAGCCAGAGCGCCTGACCGTACGTATCTGTTCGGGGAGGCGACCGGGGGGGTCGCAGCTGGCTTTGGCCCCGAAGAAGTCGGCCTACAGAAAAGCAGGGATGGCGGTAAACGAATCGCTCCCCAGACCCGTCCCGGGGTCCATCTGGTGCAGCTTTCCACCTCGGATCAGTTTTTTATGGTCGTGGAGTCCGAAAACGGCCCCCGGATACCGACAAAAGCAAAACGATTTCCTGGACCGAGAACCTCGAACCTCGAACTGGCGGCGCGGCACGCTAACCAAAGTTCTCGACCGTGCCCACACACCGCAAGCCTCTGTCGTCCTCTTGGACGCCCCCGAGAGGAGGGGCACGCCGCCAAAGGCACGGGGGGCCGCCTGAGCGTCGAGCTCGTTGTGCGACAGCTGGAGCTCCCTGCCCGCGTCGGTCGTTGCCCTCCTCCCTTCCCTCATCCTCCTCGTCCTCCTCGCCCTCCTCCTCCTCGCCGTTGTTCTCCTGGTCATCAACCCCATCCTCTCCTCCTTCGCCTCCGTTTCCCCCCCCCTCCTAGTCTACCTTCTTCCTCCTCCTCCTTCTCCTCCTTCTCCTCCTCCGTCTCACTCTCCTCCTCCTCCTCCTCCTCCTCATCATCATCATCATCCTCATCATCATCATCCTCATCCTCATCCTCATCCTCATCCTCATCCTCATCCTCATCATCATCATCATCATCATCATCATCATCATCATCATCATCATCATCATCATCATCATCATCATCATCATCATCATCATCCTCATCCTCATCGCATCCTCATCCTCATCCTCATCTCTCCTCCTCCTCCTCCTCCTCCTCATCATCATCATCATCATCATCCTCATCCTCATCCTCCTCCTCCTCCTCCTCCTCCTCCTCCTCCTCCTCCTCCTCCTCCTCCTCTCCTTAGCAAGCGCGGAGGCGAGCCAGACAAGAACCGCTCGCAGAGGCGAGCCAAACAGGAAGGTTTGGGAGCATCCAGGCGGCAAGAAGCTACCCAGAGTCAAACAGGAGACCTTGACGGCAAGAAGGAGGAGCGCGTCGCAGCTGAAGGACGTGGCCTCCCGTGTCGGGGTACAAACTAGGTGTTCACCATCATGGGAGCACTACCAGATTGTGTCATACCCCCATGCGGGGTCATGGACGAGCCGTTCGGGGGCGGGGTCTTCCACAACGGCGGCTCCATGGACTGCGATTGCGCCTCTTTCTCCCTCCAGGTCCGACCTTGAGAGGGCTGAGACCTCCAGCTGGACGGCACCCCCAACGCAGCCCCAGGACGTGGACGGGCCAAGTGGCCTCGCCTGGGGTGGGCGAGGGACGGGATCCCAGCTCGGGGAATCGCTGGAGGGAGGGCCGAATTCTGCCAGTTCTTCCATATGCACGCAACCAACATTGGCGTGGCCTGGAGCGCCGACTTCGAGGGCTACGGCTTTGCCCTCGACACCGGTGACACGGCCTGGAGCGCCGACGTTTGAAGGGGCCCAAGGGGGCCAGATTGAGAAGCAAGGATTTGATGCACAGACTCCTACTGGCGCTCATTCTGACGGTTCGGAAGCGGACTTCGATGAACTCAGCAATCTCGACTAGGGGATAGAGCACTGCATCGACCTGGGGTACGACGACTTCGGTGAAGGCCAGGCCTCACGGTGACGGGAACAATACGCGGCCCCAGGAGGCACCCCGTGCTGACGACGGGGCTATCATGGTTCGTGGCCTGGAGGCAGGCCATCTCCTTGCACCTGCCCGAGGGGAGCAGGAACCTGGCCAGGAGCACCGAGCCTCGGGAGGCCTGCCGCTCGCGGCTGAAGAAACGGAGGAGGCCATCAGAGCGGCCTCCCTCACGGTCGCAGCGAAGAGCGACACCTGGGCGCAGCTCGGCAGCCCAGAGCACAAGACCCAGCCGCCCGAGTACGTGACCAACTCGCGGGCGCTCGCCTGTGGGCCCGCCTCCCTCGGTTTCGGCCATGTTTTTTCGAGCTGGGCAGGGAAGATCGATGATTTGTCTGCCGCATCTGCGACACTCCTATTTGCCAGCGCCACCAATTGTGGCGGGGGACAACTGGGGGGGTCCGGGGCAGCTCAAAGTACGGGGAGGACATTTGACAAGGAACCATTGGATAAGGAATCCAGTGTCTGGAAGCCATCGGAGCTCCAATCGTGGCTTGGCCATGGATCTCACCGCCGCCCTCATCAGCTATGGAATCCTGCAGGGTCTGAAGCCTCATGGGCACATTCCTTAACCAACGCCCCAACCGTGTCAAGAGGAGGATAACCATCGACCAGAAGAAGTGGGCAGAAAATCTAAGCAGGACGGCGCTGGAAGCAGATAGGATCTCCACCTTGAAGACGCGACAGCAATCGATCCCACCCGGCCCTTCAAGTAAGAAGGGGCCTGCAGTAGGTGGGGATCCGAGGGTCGGAAAATGTACTTCAACGACCGACGGGGTCTGCCCCGCTCTGGGGCACCCCGCGACCAGCCCATGCCAAACGGGCCGCCGGGTTGGGAGCACCGGGGAAAGTGGACAGTTCTGCGAGGCGGGGATTCATCCATGTCCACCGCCTGGGAACCGACGTCCTGGGGGCCCAGCGGGCGGTGGATATGGACATATTTCGGCCCCTGGGGGCCCCAACATGTCCACATCCGCCGCCTGCCGAGGCTCCGAAGACTGACCCTCCGGGCGGTGGATATGGACAGATTCCCGCCTCGGAAGTTCGAGCTTCCTTCGCACCGCCGCGTCGTGCTGCCACGGGGGAGGCCAGATGCCGAGGAGCGCAGGGGCCTTGCCCGTTCACGGCGAGCCTGGGCCACGAAGAGGCTCCCCGGCCGAATACGACGGGGCCCACAAACACACAAATCAATACAAACAAACGAGAGGATTCCCCGTATTTTCCTGTATCTTCTGGGCTTCTGTCTTCCCCCCCACCTCCCCTATTTTCCCATATATTTTCCTGGGGATCGGCGATGCATCGTGTCTGCGCGCTTCCTTCCCCTCCTGATAAGAAAGGGAGGCGGCTTGTCGAGGAAGCAGGGCCCGACCACGGAGCTCCGCCCCGAGGTCGTCCCCTCCCTGTTGTGCCCGTGGGGCGGCCGGCAGAGGATCACAGCGGCCCGAAGGCCGGAGCCCATGCCGAGCCAAGAAGCGGCTCTTGTCAGGGGGACTCCTCCTCCTCCTCCTCCTCCGCACTCCTCCGCACTCCTCCTCCTCCTCCTCCTCCTCCTCCTCCTCCTCCTCCTCCTCTTCCTCCTCCTCCTCCTCCTCCTCCTCCTCCTCCTCCTCCTCCTAAATACCAGACGAGGTCGTCAAACAAATGACGAGGCCGAGCCCGCATTTTGACGAGGCCTCCCGCTGCAGACATCCCACGAAACTCCTCCTCGTCAAAATCCGGGGCGCGGTCGTCAAAAAACGATGGCGGACCCGAGGCCTGGCAAACCCGGGTCTTACGCTCCCCCGATCTTGTCTCGGAGTCTCGACACACCTCGCTCTGGGGCGAGGGCGCATGTCGAAACTCGGCCTCTGCCGCAGGACGGGCGGAGGAAACCGGATGAGGAGGTGCACAGGGAGCAGGTCGTCGTTTTTGCTACATTGCATCGTCGTCATCGGCGGGCTCCATCAGGAGACTCTCCCGGTGGTCGTAGCGCCAGAAGGCTGCCGCGTCTATCAACATGGTGAGCACAGTGCCACCCTGCCGGCAGTTCAGGAGCTCTTGCCGAGTGATGGTGCCAGTATCTTTGGCCTTCACCATGTCAAATATCTCATCTTTAACATCGTCGACGGATGCTACGTCGCATCTCTTGGTCTCCAAGAGGCTCAAGATTGCCCGGAAGAAATCCGCCGCCGTGCCGTCAGGCACGATGTCAAGTGTCCTCAGGTCCCTTCCAATGTTCTGCACTGGGCATTGCAAGTATTATTGTAATCCCCTGGGCCCCTGATGTCTGGGCCAGCCTGGGTGATCCTGGGCGCTCTTGGGGTGATCTTCTGGATGCCTCGAGAGCGCGGTCGGGATTACACACTTCCACTGTTGCCTACAATGGTTGCAGGGCCCGTCATGAAGCCGTCTTCGGCGCCCCCTGCGTGGCTTTGAAGGCACAAGAGGCTAGGTCCCTCGAACAACTAGCGTCACCGCATGAGCTCAACACTGTGAGATGCTCGACCTCAAGAGAGGCCCAAGAGGCCCGCGAGATCTTCTCGAGACGGGCCCCCAGGCCCCCACAGATACCAACAGTTGGCCAAACTTTGGCCTCACACAAGTAACCACATCGGCATACTCAGACCGGCAGGAGGCTGCGGTGATTCGCCATAGGCGTCTTCGATAATTTATCACGAATCCGTCGATAACACCATTATGATTAATGTCAATCACCTTCCAGAAATATTGCGCTGCCTGTTTTGTGTTCTTATTGTCCATTGCGAGGACAAAATCAAGGAAAGTCTTGTAGTCCATCTCTCGCTCACCCGTCTCAGAGTCCGTGTAAGTGTGGTACTCCTCGAACACCCGCTGTATGAAAACATCCGTCAACATGGCGGCACCGCTGCCGTAGTTCATGAGTTCCGCTTTGCTGACGGGAGGGCGAAGACAGCTCTGTACTCATGCGCCCTCCTCACCCGTCCCCTCATTCCCCTCCCAGGATGACTACTGATGACAGGGCGGGAGCCGGGAGGATGGTAGGACTGGCGCGACCGAAAACATCATAGGGAACGACACCCAACAACAAACGACGCCCACCACTAATCCGCACACACTCCTCTGAAAACCGACAGCGAACCTCGTCACAGTTGAACAGGACATGCTGCATGCTGTCAGCAGGAGCCCTGACAGTTTACGCATGCTTATGCCGATGTCTACCCTTCCACTCCAGCCCTCCAGAGGGGATGGGTGCCATGAGTACAGACCTGTGTTTGGCCTCCCTGATCAGCATCCCGTTCTGATCTGTGTCCAGCTCGAGGTACGCACCGTAGACCTTGAGGGCGGACTGCACGCTGAACCAATTGGACTCCGCCTCCTGGGCGCCGAGAGGGGCCTCCTGCCGGAGCTCGTAGAGCTCCTGCGTGATGGGCGAAAGGAGCAGCTCCTGGATGCAGATCTTGCCCGTCCGCTTGGGATCCAAGAAGAAAAAGAACTTCCTCACGGCCGTAAAAACGTAGAACGGGTAGAACTCCTCTTGCAGCGAGCTCAGCTGCGGCAGCGTCGGGATGAGCTCGAAGATGAAGTTCTCCATGTCCTTCTCTCTCAGGTAGCCACGGCCCATGTCCGCCGCCGCGCTGCGCTGCTGCCAGGGGTGGTGATGGGCCCCTCACTGATCGAAGACTCGGGCGCACGCCCACAGGGACCGAGGATCTGTGAAATTTGGGCGCCCGAGTTATCCGGGGTAACTCGGGTCCGGGGTAACTCGGGTTTGGATTCCCGAAAAAGGAACCCGAGTTATCCCTGACCCGAGTTACCCCTGATGATTCGGGGCTCTTGGGCGCCCGAGTTATCCGGGGTAACTCGGGTCCGGGGTAACTCGGGTTTGGATTCCCGAAAAAGGAACCCGTGTTATCCCTGACCCGAGTTACCCCTGATGATTCGGGGCTCTGAGAAACTGGCGCGCGGGCGCCAGCGCCACGGGTCGGGCACAGCACCTGCCGGATCAGGGCGCGAGTGCCGCCACGGGTCTGGCGGCGGAGCGCGCCAAATTGTGCACGGAGGCGTGGCCCGCCGCCCGTCCACGCGCCTTCGGTGCATGTCGGCGCTCTCTCGAGGAACTGCCGCCCACCCCCCAGCGAAACGACACGCTACCCCCCATCGACCCCCCGAGGCCGTCGAGCGCAGCACGTGCGCCGAGCTGCTGCTCCGAGCCCCCATGTGCTCTGTTTTGCCCACGGGGCACGCGGGTGCAGAGCAGCAAGCCATGAAAACAAAGAGGGGCGCCCCGGCTTCTCCTGAACTCCCCCCGCCGGCCTTCCCTGAGCATCGTTGCACCGATGCCTAGCCTCACTATAGCGTGGCCTTGGCCCCACTGGCCGACCTACCCCCCTGGGGATATCTGCTCCCCTGGGGGTTCGCGGGACCTATCCGGCCTGGGAGGGTTGGCTGGCGAGGCTGAGATACCACGGGCCGGTGGGGCCGGGGATCGGGTAGACGATGCTGATGCCCCGCGGCGCGCGGGCGGAGGTGCGCGGCAGCGCAGCCTTTCTAGTCGTAGTGGCTCAGGTGGATGCGGGTCTGCTTCAGTTTCACCTTGCGAACCACGAAGGTGAAGAACGGCACGATGGCGATGCAGCCGAACCGGTCGCGCGGGAACTTCAGGAACACGGAGGGCAGAAAGAACTGCTCGAAGCGCTCCCCGCGCTTGCGGAGCTCGTCGCGGATGGCAGAGGAAGAAAACACTGCATATACATTAACTCTTAGAGGTTCGAGCAGACTTCTTAGATCGACATTGGGCCCAAGGAGCGCGCCAGGGGCGGCGCCAGAGGCGCCGCCAGGCGGGCCCAATGCCGATCCAAGAAATCCGCGGCGAGCTCAAATAGTGTATGCTTATGCAATTTTTCTCCTCAGAGATGGATATGAAAGCCGGGTAGTCGATGATCTCCACCGGGGTTCTCCCGTCCCTGTCCCGCAGCTGAGCGCGCTCCCTCACGAGGTTGAGCATCGCGTGCAGGTCGCTCTCGTCCAGCAGCTCCTCGTGCGTCTTCCTGTACAGCAGCTGCTTCCGCGCCTCCTGCTGCACACGGAACCGCAGCGAGGTGGAGTCATCCGTGGGCGTGGCCCTCCGCTCGTAAAAGCGCGGGATGGACCGCAGCGATGGTGAAGGAAGAGAACACGGCACAACACAGAGAACTTCTCCGGGATCCCCACGGATGTCTCCAATCAGCCCCCTCCCTGGCGCGCGGACCGCGCCGGGGGGGCCCACCGCAGATCCAAGGCATCTGCGCAGACATCCGAAAGTTGCTTGGTTGCGTGATCATTCACTCTAACCCAAAAACGTACTGCCCTGTCGCTGTAGGTTAACTGTGAGCTATGGGCCGCGCCTACATCGCAGAAGGGGGGGAAGGGAAGAACACGCCACTCCTGACCAAAAACTTGCCCGCTGTGTGGCAACCGCGACCGCCGCGGCGACCTCCCAAAACCGACCCGAAGGCTTGGCTCGGGTCGCGCAACGACTTCTGCTTGCGCCGTTTCTCCTCCCTCGGGATGGACACCGGCTCTCCGCGTCGGCCCGCTCCCGCTCCTGCATGGGAAGGCTCTGGGCTGCACACAGACAGCCCCCTAATGTAGTCCCAGCTGGCCTCCACGGGCCAGCTGGGACTGCCTTGGAGGGCTGTCTGCGCCTGCGCGCAGCCCGAAGCCTCACCGCTCCTGCAGCCGGGCGAACGCCTCCTCCTCTGCCCGCTCCAGGGCCTCCGGCGAGGGCCTGGGCGCGCCCTCGTTGTGCCGCCTGAGGCGCGCGATCGCGTCCTCCACGCTGGGCATCCCCGCGCTCGCGCGTGGCTTGGGCCCTGTGCGAGGCCTCGTGGCGGCGCGGGGGCTCGTGCCGCGCGCCAGCGTCTCGGGCCAAGCGCGGCTTGACCCGCGGCGGGTCGTCCTCTCGTCGTCGTGGCCGTCGCCGTCCGGTTCCTGCTCCTATCTCCTCCCCTCCCCCGCCTCCCCCTCATCCTCTTCCCACCACTCATGTTTTTGTTCCTCCCCCCTCTCCTCGTCCTCGTCCTCCTCGTCCTCGTCCTTGTCCTGCTCCCCCCCCCGCGGACCAAGCACCAGCCTGACCCGCGGCGGGGGGGAGGACTGCGACGGGTCTGCCGATCTACGACTCTTCGCACGGGGGAGGATCGAGGAGAGGATGGAGGAGAGGATCGAGGTTACGGTCGGGAGAGTTCGCTTAATCGAGGAGCATGTAGTGACATCAACATGCACTTTAGGAGGTCCGCGCATTTTCCTCGGATCGGCGCTGGAGCCCCCTGGCGGCGCCTCCGGAGCCGCCCCTGGCGCGCTCCGCGCGCCAGGGAGGGGGTCTAAGTAGCGCCGGTTCGAAAACTCCAGACTCCGCGCGGACCTCCGAAAGCTCATGCTTATGCCATCCACTGCTTGTTCCCCGACCTGGGCTGTCGCAGCAGCGGCCCTGGCCTCACGCTGTGCCGTGCCGGCCATGCCCGGCGAGCGGATAGCGCGTGTCGCTCCGCTCCGGGCGGCGAGGGGACTGGAAGAGCCCGGGACGTCGAAGCCTGGAAGACAGCGACGGTTAGGCGGCGCGCCCCGGGGGGAAGCGAGAAGGAGAAGGCCTTCTCAGAAGGCTCGGAAGTTCCCGGGACTTCTGAGAAGCTTTTTCCAAGCTTTCCCTCCTGAGGGCAGAAAAAGCTTCTCAGGAGGCCGGAGGCCTTCTGAGAAGTCCCGCCGCCCTCTGAGGAGGCCTTCTCCTTCTCACTTCCCCCCCCCGCTCGCCTCCGAGAAGTGGACAGCGTGTGGCGCCGAAGCGCGGAGGGCCAGAACCGGCGGCACGACACGCCGAGAGCCAAGGATCCGGAGACTGTGGACCCGGGACGGGATCGGGGCTGCTGGAAGCAGTCGCACGAAGGAGGCCAGTCCTGGAAGCAGAGGGGTCCCGGAAGTGAGTCTAGGGGAGCAAGAAGTGACATAAAAATAACAACTCGGAGGTCCGCGCGGACTTCTCGGATCGGCGCTGGACCCCCCTCCCTGGCGCGCGGAGCGCGCCAGGGGCGGCGCCGGAGGCGCCGCCGGGGGGCCCCAGCGCCGATCCGAGACATCCGCGCGGACCTCCGAATTTGTATGTTTATGCCACTTTTTCTTCCCCGAGCCTCCGCTTCTGTGCCCCCTGGGAACCAACGAAGAGCTCGGGAGGAGGAGCTGGTCCTGGGGAGCACCCGCGGGTATAGGGCCGGCTTCCCTCACGAAGGACCTGCCTCGCGCATGGCGACCATGAGAGGGGAACGATTCGACTAATAGCTGCCTGGTCCAGGGCCTGTAAGCATCATCATCCCGGGCGCCACCGCGTGAACATAATCCCCGGCAATCTATCGTCAGCATGCTCTATGGAGCAACAAGAGCAATAGCAACGACATCAACGACAACCACGACAACGAACACGACAACAACAACAACAACAACAACAACAACAACAACAGCAGCAACAACAACAACTACTACTACTTTAATAACAGCAGCAACAACTATAACAACAACGACAACAACAGCAACATTTACAGCAGCAACAACAACAGCAGCGACAACAACGAGAACAAAAACGACAACGACGACGACAACAACAACAACGACAACAACGACGACGATGACGACACCACCACCACCGACAACAAACAACAACACTAACAACACCATCAACACCACCGCCAACAATAACGACACCACCACCAACAACAACAGCAATCACAGCAACAGCAACAACAACACCGACACCAATACCAGCAACCATAACAGCAGCAATACCAATAACAACAGCAATAGCAACAACAACAACGACAACGACAACAATAACAACAACGACATCACCACCAACAACAAGAACAACAACAACAACAACTACAACTACAACAACAGCAACACAACAATAACCATTTTGAGACTGCTCGCTCTTCTCTGCTCGCGTGCCACTTATCCCAAACCCTCGATAACAGCCCTCTTCGTCTTCGATCGTACCCCCTCGGGGGGTATCTTTCTTCCCGGTTACGTGTACTTCGTGCAGCCCCCAAGGCAGGGGAAGCGAGGACGGAGAGAGCAGCAGGGGGCCAGGAGCCGAAATCACGTGGCAGAACCAGACGGGCAGATCGGGCGAGTAGGCCTTGACGGGCGGGTCGGAAGGCGGAACCAACTGGTCAAGTCGAGCAGGCGGGTTGCTGAAGGGTGCGCTCTGCATGAATCGCCAGGAAAGAGCAAGCGATAGCGCGATTCCCAAGTAAACCGTGAGAAATCCACAGCCAGAGCGTGACTCCGGAGTGTCGAGGGCGCGGCGTCTGAATAAATTGTGAGAGTGGTCCCACGCGAGAGCGCGATTCCTGCAGACATTCTGAGGAAGCCCCGCGCGAGAGCGCAACTTTGGAGTAACTTGTGAGGAAGTAGCAGGCGGGAGCCTATGTCGTTGAATGTTAATTATTAATTATTGCTGGACTCCTTAAAGGCGCCCTGGCGCTCTCGCCGAGGCGCCGGCTACATTTTCATTGAAAATGAGGCTCACGCTCGAGCGGCTTGGGGGACCGCCAAAACCGGCCCTCCAACAACAACAACAACAACAACAACAACAATCATTTTACCCGAACGCTCAGTGTTCTCACCAGTGCCAGGGTTTTCATGCGACGCGAGACAATACCCCCACTTCGTGGGGGGGCAGTTCAAGCTCTACCAAATATCCAAACGACTCTTCGCGACCACCCAAACCCAGCTTCCCGCCCTATGACGTTGGGACACTTCACTTCGTGGCGTGCGGACGACCGTGGCTACTACACTGGCGTGGGGTACACACCCACAGAACTTGGTCACTTATTCGGGGCGCGCGTGTGCCCAGCATCCTGCAATTGTGACATACAATACATGACACAGACAGACAGAGAGAGAGACAGAGAGCAGACAGAGAGAGAGACAGAGAGAGCGGAGTTGGTCACATTTTTGGGGCAAGTTCCTGAGATCGTCGTGTTTTTTGTTGGTCTTGCGCGCGCGAATGTCCACTTTACTTTTTTTTGCAAGGGAGTATTGAAATTTGATTATGTTAGAACAAGAAAAAGTAGCTCGCGCGAGCTCATGTAACATAAATGTTGAAAAACCATTGGTTTTGTGGGAGTCGGACAGCGCGCGCGGGATGAAATTTGGACATTTTTTTTGAAAAACCATTGGGTTTTTGATGTTTTTATGTTGAAATCGTTACGAAACCTAAGGTTCTGGAAGGATTTCGTCTTGCGCGCGCGAATGTCCACTTTACCTTATTTTTTGCAAGGGATTATTGAAATTTGATTATGTTAGAACAAGAAAAAGTAGCTCGCGCGAGCTCATGTAACATAAATGTTGAAAAACCATTGGTTTTGTGGGATTCGGACAGCGCGCGCGGAAGGACATTTTGACAATTTTTTCTTAAAAAACCATTGGGTTTTTGATGTTTTTATGTTAAAATCGTTACGAAACCTAAGGTTTTGGAAGGATTTCGTCTTGCGCGCACGAATGTCCACTTTACCTTATTTTTTGCAAGGGATTCTTGCAATTTGATCAAGTAAGAACAAGAATTTTCATTTTATAGTGTTTTTTGCAAGGGAAAACGGATTACAACAAAACAACCGGATCCGGACACAATCCACTTTTCTGAAGCTTTCGCTAGAAAATGAAGGAAATGAGGCTGCGGCCTAGGTTTTGGAGGGGGGTCGCGCACCAGGGGTCTCAACAATAATATTTCTTTAGAAGTAATAATATTCAACAACAACAACAACAACAACGCTCACGCTCGAGACTTCCTCCTTTTTTACTCAGGGCTGGTGTTCTTGCTCGCCGCCGAAGGCCGCCGTCCTAACAGAAACAGCGCTCCCGCTCGAGACTCCCTCACGTTTTACCTTGGACTGGCGCACTAGTGCCGCCCCCAGCAAAAACAACGTTCCTCCTCGCCGCCGAAAACCGCCGTCCCGACAAGACCAGCCTTCCCGCCCGAGACTTCCTTCCGTTTTACGCTGGACTGGCGCCCTACTCTCTTTTGAATTGGCGCCGCTCCCAGCAAGAACATCGCTCCCGCTCGAGATGTCCGTTCTTTTTCCTCGGGACGGTGCTGTTCCTCGCCGACGACAGCCCCCGTCCTGACAAAACCACGGTTCCCGCTCGATACTTCCCCCTTTCTTACTCAAGGCGGTGTTCCTCCTCGCCGCCGAAAGCCGCCGTCCCAACAAAACCAGCGTTCCCACTCGAGACGTCGTTTTGTTTTATGCTGGACTAGCGCCCTACTCTCTTCAGCATTGGCGCCGCTCCCAGCAACAACGGCAGCCCTGCTCGAGACTTCTTCCCTTTCTATTCAGGGCCAGGCCCTTGCCTCACCGCCGACAGCCCCCATCCCCACCAAGGCAATCCTGTCGTTCGATACTTCCTTGTGCTTTACCCTTCGCTGGGGTTCCACTGGCGGTCTCGCATCGGCGCAGCAAGGCGCAGGCTTGTGTTTTTGAGGCGGGATGTGTTGAAACTCCTCGGAGGAGATGTTTGCAAGACCTCATCGGGCGGGATATCTGGGAATGGGAACAACGGACCCCGCT
This sequence comes from Prorocentrum cordatum, assembly GCA_963575745.1. Taxonomy (NCBI): domain Eukaryota; class Dinophyceae; order Prorocentrales; family Prorocentraceae; genus Prorocentrum; species Prorocentrum cordatum. The sequence continues at coordinate 158,154 of CAUYUJ010017157.1, read as the reverse complement.
ATAGAACAAGAGTGCCCCATGATGTAGATGGTTATCATGATGGTCGCATGCTTCGTGTGGAAACATCGCGCATGAGGGTAAAATGATTGTTGCTATTGTTGTTGTAGTTCGGGACTCAACAACGCTGCTTGGTGACCCCTCGCTCTCCGTTATAAAACAAAGTGCGAGCCCCAGGATACGCACTTTAACAGAAACATAGATGGTTACCAGGCAGGGGGATCAACAATAGGTAAGGATTTGTAAGACATGGAAATTATTATTCTTCTTCAACACCAGCATCAACAACAACACGGGCATGTTTCGCTAGTATCGGCATCTGGGAGCTGCTTGCGGGCCCTGGGACCTCAAACTCAGCGACACGGGGCGACTCCCAAGAAGCCCTGGACATGGACCGAGCACACCGAGGCAGCATCGGAGACCTGGACTCGTCTCGGATTGAGCAACTTGGTGGGTGAAGCCGTCCTTTGGACGACGACGACGACGACGACGACGACGACGACGACGACGACGACGACGACGACGACGACGACAACAGGAGGGGCGACGGGAGCCCACGGGGGCCGCGCCGCGCCGAGCGGGCAGCCCAGCAGGGGGCAGAGCGCGCCCTGGAGCAGCGGCGGCCCCGGCAGCGCTGCTGGCCGCTCTCCGGCCGACGGGGGCCCTTAAGGGGAACAGCAGGTGACGTAAACATAAAAAAGCTCGGAGGTCCGCGCGGTTTCTTCGGATCGGCGCTGGGGCCCCACGGCGGGGCCTCCGGCGCGGGGTGCCCAGCGCCGATCCGAGAAGTCCGCGCGGACCTCCGCGCTTTTGTGTTCATGCCACTCTTTGTTCCCCGAACCCTGCAGTGGCCCCGCGGGGCCGCACACGGCAGAGCAGAAACTCGGCTCGGAGCGGGCCGCCGGTCCGTGGGGAGAGCCGCGTGGTCTGGGCCCTGCCTCCCCTGTCCTCCGCGGCAGCCGCGAGGGGCCAGGAGGCAGACGACACCACCCCGCCTGCGGCCCCACAGGGGCTCAGCATGCACTGGGAGATCTGGCGTGGGCTTCTGCGTGGCATGCGCCGCGGCGCCCGGTGGACCACGCAGCGCCACGTGGAGGCCATAGGCGGGGTGGTGTCGGTGGTCTGGTCGACACGCGGCGGTGCAGGAGGAGGAGGAGGAGGAGGAGGAGGAGGAGGAGGAGGAGAGGAGGAGGAGGAGGAGGAGGAGGAGGAGGAGGAGGAGGAGGAGGAGGGGAGGGAGGAGGGAGGAGGGAGGAGGAGGGGGAGGAGGGAGGAGGGAGGAGGAGGAGGAGGAGGGAGGAGGAGGAGGAGGAGGAGGAGGAGGAGGAGGAGGAGGAGGAGGAGGAGGAGGAGGAGCATCCCAGGGGCCTCCCAACGTGCACGGTGCAAACGGGGCGCGCGCGCCTCTCGCCAGGTTCTCGGCACCTGTGGGCCAGCAGCGGGCTCCTGGGCCCTCAGGGAAGGAGAAGCAAACAAAACAAACAAACATCTGGGGCGATCCGTGTCCCACACTCCCCAGGGCCCCTCTCCTGCCGCGGCGAAGGCAGGGTCCTCGGAGGGGCAGCCACAAGGAAGGGACCTGGCTCAAAGGGGGGAGCATCGACACGGAATCGGCGACAGATCGGCGATGGGCCCCCGCTAGCCCAGCCAGACGCTCCAGGGCGGGGTGGGCGACTGGGGTCACCACTGGGCTTGCTGAGGGCATGGTGAGGTTAGAAGTGGATGCTATGGTGTGCTATCTCTAAGCCCCAAGCAGTGCAGGGTGAGATTTGAAAGGGATCCGCCCACTTAGACTAGATACGTACCCCACCTCCTAACCAAGTAGGGCACATGCAACCCACTCGCAAGCTAGGTCAAGCCTGATATCATCCACCTTAGCATCCACTCCTAACACCCCTATATCCTTACCAACCCCAGCGGTGATCCCAGTATCGGGCCCCTATCGGCGATGAATGAGCGATCGGGAGGTCGATGCATCTCCCCTTGAGCCCATCCCCCCTGACGTTGCCCCCTGGTTTTGAGATCACAGCTCGGCTCTACGGCGGCCGTTCGGGACGATCCAGGCACCCCCAGAACGCCCTCGGGGAGGCGTAGCTGTATGTGCTGGAGCGCCCGAAAACCTCGAACCTCGAATCTTGCTCCTGATCCCCACCCCGTGCCACCCTTTCCGCTCCCCCCCCCGGTGCGCCGCAGGGTGCCGTGGCAGCTCTGGATGTAGCTGGCGATGGGGCCGCCGTCCTGACGGCGCGCTCCCCAGTCACCTGCTAATGGGTGTCAGACATCTTGGGTCAGAGCCCTCCAAGGGCACGAGTAAGAAGAACGTATTTGTTTAAACGAACACTGGCCCAACAACGGTGGCCCAGGCGAGGAACTCTCAAGGCATCACCAGCGAACAGCAAGGGAAAACTGACTCGTGGAGGCACATGCGCTCCCGAATAAGGGAAACTCCGAGGAACTGACCCCCGAGGGCTGCTCCCCATGAGCGAGCGAAGGCGCTCCGCGGCCGAAGGCGGCCGTCGTCGGCCAGCCGCCGCTGCCGCGGCACGCCGCCGCCGCGGCACGCCCTCGCGCGAGCGGCGGCCTCCCTGGCCCCGCGCAGCGCGGGGGGCGGGCCGCGCGGGGGCGGACGCCCGCCGCGGCGCGGCTCGGGGAGGCGCTGGCGGCGCTCGGCGCGGGGCGGCCGCCGGCCGGCCGCGGCGCCGGACGGCGTCCTTCGAGGAGGCGGGGCGGGGGCCGAGGGAGCTGGCCTCGCCGGGCCGACGCGCGCCAGAGGCCGCTCCCCACGAGCGGGCGGAGGCGCTCCGCGGCCTGGCGAGGCGCTGCGCGCGCCCGGCGGCGGAAGGCGCGCCCGGCGGGTCGCCGCCGGCGGTCTCCGAGGGCCGCGCGGGGGAGCTCCGCGCTCCCCAGGGCGCTGGCGCGCCCTTAGACATGCTCGCGTCGTGAAGATGCTGCTTTGATTTCTGCTGTTGAAGCTGGCGGATTGTTTCGCGAAGATGTCGAGTCCTGGGGTTGCTTCCATCAGCTGCGCCTGGTCGAGAGCGTTCCGGCGTTGCCTGGATCGTCCCGAATGACCGCGGAGCACACCACCTCGCGTCGTGAAGAGCTCATGCCGCAAGGTATTTACACGTGTTCGGCCCCCTGGGGCCCTCACCAGACCCCAGAGCTGTCAGAAAACAGCTCGAGATGAAGAATGGGTCCCAGCCGAGGGATTCAGACCTCTGGAGGCCGCGCTACGAAAAAAAACAGGATGCGGTTTGGGCGGTGACGGGGCGGGCTGGCAGCTGGGCTACGAGGCTCCGTCGATCCTACTCATTATTCTCCTCGTTCTCCTCCTCCTCCTCCGCCTCCTCCTCGCCCTCCATCCGTCACGCTTTTCTCATGAACAACTCCTCCCTGTCGCGCCCCCAGACGTGTCTGTGGTGCGGGCTGGGCGTTTCGCTCGAGACTTCCTCAACGGTTCACGACTCCGAGGCTTGGAAGCAGCCTCAGGCTCAAAGATGGAGGGCGGGCCGTTTTCAGGCTCAAAGATGGAGGGCGGGCCGTTTTCAGAACGTGTCTCTCGTCTCGGCGCCGCGCACACTGGCCTTCGAGGCTTGCAGCAGCTTCACGCGTGGAGGGCGGGCCGCCCCTCCGTGCCGCACTCGCCCTGGCGCCGCGCGCCGCGCCCCCCCGAGCCTGCGCCAGCTGCACGGACGCAGGGCGGGCCGTGTTCAAGACGTGGCTCTCGCCTCCGTGCCGCGCGCGTCCGCCTTCGAAGCTCACAGCCATTGAGACATGGAGGGCGGCTCCCTCTCGGCGTGCGGCTCTCTCCGGCGCGCCGCGCACAGGCGTCTTCAGCGTGCGCAGCTGCTTCCAAGGACTTGCCCTGCTGAGGCCCCACGAGCTGCTGCGGTCTGGCACGATTTCGGTTTCCCAAGTCGCGCCTGTCACGCTGATTCGCGGTGTTGGGATCCCAGGAATGGTGCTCTGGCACGGCTTAGGATTGCTAGGACGTAACATTCACGCTGCTTCGCGGCGTTACAGTCTCAGACATAGTGTTTTGGCACCGTTTGAAGTTCTCAGACGATTGTCTTCCAATTGGGCACTTCCCGCAGTGAAAACACATGTTTGTAGGGAGCTCTGGCGAGGGAACTTGGCGGGAGGGTTCATTGTAACATCGTTGATGCGTCTTGGGTTTGCGCTGGTCCCCCTCCTCCTCCTCCTCTTCCTCCTCCTCCTCTTCCTCCTCCTGTTCCTCCTCCTCTTCCTCCTCCTTTTCCTCCTCCTCTTCCTCCTCCTTTTCCTCCTCCTCCTCCTCCTCCTCCTCCTCCTCCTCTTCCTCCTCTTCCTCCTCCTCCTCCTCCTCCTCCTCCGCCTCCTCTTCTTTCGCTTCTGCGCCCTTCGGAGGCCCCTTCGTCGCCACCGGTCCTGGGCGCGGCTCCGAGACAAATGCGGGGCGGTGGCTCCGAGAGGGTCCGAAGAGAGAGGTCACGAGCAGACCTGGACGAGGGAGGGCGGAGGCGGGAGGAGAAAGGGGGAAGGGAAGGGAAAGGGAGGGGGGAAAGGGAGGGGGGGAAGGGAGGGCGGGGGGAAGGGGAGGGGAGAGGGGGGGAGAGGAGAGGGCGGAGAGGGGGAGAGTTGCGGGAGGACCGGGACTGTCTTGGAGGGGACGGCGAGGAGGGGAGGAAGGGATGGGTGGGGAGAGGGGGAGGAGGAGGAGGAGGAGGAGCAGGAGGAGGAGGAGGACGACGACGACGAGAACAGCGACGGCGAGGACAGCGGCGATAGCGACGATGACGACAGCAGCGGCGAGGCGGCGGCGGCTCGGCGCCCGCAACGGGCGCTCCCTCCGCCCGCCTCGCGGGCCGGGGGAGCGGCGGGTGGTGGCAGAGCCCCCCCAGCAGTAGGGAGCTCACATAAGACGTGCGCGCCCAATCAAGTAATGCGGGATGACGATTAATACATAAAATGGGAGGGAACGATTAAAAACATAGTTTTCCGCTATTTCTGCACAGCTTTCTGACTGGAGGAGAACGATTAAAAAGAGAAGTTTTCCAGCCCGCGGCCGGTTTTCTATAATCGTCATCCCGGGCGCCGCCGCGTGAACACGACCCCCGGTCATTTATTAATCGTCATCCTCCATGACATGAACACGGCCCCTCCTTCGGCGAGACCGGCCGCAAGCTGCGAACGTGTGGGCAGGGCGTAGGCTCGAAGCCAGCGCGGGTTCACGTGCGTGTGCGCCCTGCGGTCGCTCCCGACCCGGGGACGGCGGGCACCTGCGAAGCGAAGCGAACGCCTGAGTCGTGCGTGCCCCTCTGGAGAGCTCGCCCGTGCCCAGCAGGGCATGGCATGGAGGCCGTGGCCTCGACAAGGAAGGGCTTCCATTGAAGCTGGTACAGCAGAAATCTCTTGTGATGACCACCGGCACCCCGCGGCCCAGATCCATCGTAGATCGTTCGTGTCTTTGCGCTCGCAATGTCGGCGGGGCAGCAGGGATGGCAGCGGGGAGGGGGGATGCAGACCTCCAGCCGAAGGGGCAGGAAACGGGGTGATGACGGAACCAGAGAGCCTTCCAGCTGCGATGCCAAACCTCCGAAGACACGATCAGCTTCAGTCCCAACACCTTCCCTCGATCTCGGCCTCCTGGGCTCGTCATCGGGCCCCGGGAGCATCAGACATGGATCCGGGACGCAGGACTACTAACCCCAGGGAGGAGCTCTGGCCGAAGATTGAGAAAATCAGCTCGGAGGATGTCTGGGACCGTGCAGCTTCCTACCCTGCACTTCTATACAAGGGCTCCCAACTTCGCGCTTCGCGCTGCGCGAAGCGCGAAGCGCGAATAACTTCGCGCTCTCGCGCCGCACCCCCAAAGGGAGAAAAGGAGGACGAGGAGGAGGGGGAGAAGGAAGGAGGACCGCGAAGCGCGAAGCGCGAATAACTTCGCGCCCTCCTGGGAGCCCTTGTCTATAGGTGTCCGAGCCTCGGCGGCTGCGGAGCGCGCAACAGATACGGCAGGTTCGGGCCGTGCCGACCTCGGCGCTGGTGTTTGACACCGCTGGGGACCGTTTGAGCTCTCTCTGTTCGAGAAGAGGGAGGAAGAGGCGAAAGGGAGGCACCGCACACGCCTGAACGCGGGGATCGTTCCAGCTTGAACGATCGGCCGTTTCCGAAACGTCAGATCCTTCAACGCCGATCGATTCTGGGTCGCCGGCGGCGCTCAACGTTGAACGCTAGCGGCGGTGTCGCCGCCGGTCGACACGACGCGAACCGGCCGTACATGCTCGCAGGGAGACCTGTCTGCAGCAAATCCTGCGACGACACCTGCGCGTCTGTCTTCGCATTCGGCGTCTGGAGGGCCCCCGTCTGGGCCCCCGGGCCATCGGGAAACGAGCCAGCACGGACCCCGAGGAGGGGTCGAGAGGTGACCACCGGATCGACAAGAACACGCTGTCGGAGGCCAAGAGTTACAGGCAGGATTACGGCTGAGAAGAAGCTTCGGCCACAGGCAAGAGTGACCCCAGGCAAGAGTGACCTGTGGAGCGCGGCTTCAGGGGGCCGCGGGGAGGCCGAAGCCATACGCGCATGCCAACGCTCTGGGGGCCCCTGTGGGCCCGCAACAAAGACATCTGGCGTCTCGATGTTTTCAAGACTCGGGCCCACGACCTCTCGACCACTTCCTCGAGACCAGTTGTTCACCCCGAGTTGTTTTTTGACGGTCCTGAGGCCCAGTGAGGGCCCCGAGAAGCCGAACAGTATGAAACGCCTCCGTCTCGACTTGTTCGAGACGCATGAGGTCTGGGAAGGTCACTCCAGCGACGGGTCATCCTCGCGCGCAGCACGCAACTGGACAACAAAAACATGAGCTGGCTTCCTGGCAAAAGCTCAGAACAAACCCTACGCCAGACTCTTCCACGCAGCCGTGTGCGCCCGCAGGAGGGTCAGAGCTCAGGCGGGCTCCCTCCTGTAGCTTCCGAAGGAGCGAGGGGCCTGGCAGGCGAGGCAAACGTGGGTCCCCTGACTTCGCTCGCCGCGCTCCTCGCAGCGCGGTTGTCTTCGCGCCCGCGTGCCCACCCCGCTGCCGGCTGGCAGGGGGAGGAGGAGGAGGAGGAGGAGGAGGAGGAGGAGGAGGAGGAGGAGGAGGAGGAGGAGGAGGAGGAGGAGGAGGAGGAGGAGGAGGCGGAGGAGGAGGAGGAGGAGGAGGAGGAGGAGGAGGAGGAGGGGGAGGAGGAGGAGGAGGAGGCGGAGGAGGCGGATGAGACGGAGGAGGCGGAGGGTCGCGATCCTCTTCGTCTCCGAATCAAGACCGCGGGTCGCGATCCTCTCTGCACCGCCGCAGGGCGACGCGGAGAACGGACAGGGGGCTGCTGCAAAACCTCGGCAGTGCCAGGCACAGTGCGCAGCAGGGACCGGCCGGGAGGAAGCGAGAAACCCGTCGGGTGGGGCTCGGTGCTATGAAAACAAAAATACAAGTAACTATGAAAACAAAAATACAAGTAAAATGTATCTCGAAGACACGGTGTCAAAAGAGAAAGAAGCGAGAAACCCGTCGGGAGGAAGCGAGAAACCCGTCGGGTGGTGGTGGGCAAAGCACGTTCAGGAACCTGTGCTCAGGGTGTCGCGGCGGCGGCCCCAGCGAAACGCCACGTCCTGCAAGCTGATACAACGTATCGCTCTGCCTCGCGGACGCTGACGCTTGGGGACTGGGACGCAACGTGTCGCGCCGAGGCGTGGTGGGCAAGAACAGGCGGCGCGACACGCTAAGCCAAAGTTCCCAACCGTAGATTCGCGCGCGGAGGTTCGTATGCGCTGCCACTACTCGCAGGTAGCCCTCGAAAAAACACCCAACGCCGCGGGCAGCGCCGCCGCAACTGCGGCGGCACCGCTATGCCCCCGGGCCTGGGAAAGACGTCAAGCGTGCGCTCTAAACAGCTTCTCAAATGTAAGCGCGCAGGACGTCGCGGGCTACTGCACGTGCGACAGGTTAATAAAACCAGTAAGGGTGGTACTCCACGCATGATTGCTAAAACAAGCCAGGCGCGCTAATTCGCGGGCATTTGCTGAACTCCCGGCGCCCACTGCAGACGCGCTCCGTCTCCAGCCAGGAGCTGGCCAAGCTACAAACCACAGTTGGAATTGCCACAGGCTTCGTAGCAAGCCCAACACGAGCACGTTGCAAACGGACAGCGATGGTTGGGTTCTTGAATGCCCCAGACACAGAAAAGACTCTATCTGCCCTCCTCCTCCTTCTCCTCCTCCTCCTTCTCCTCCTCCTCATACTCCTCCTCCTCCCTCCTCCCTCCTCCCTCTTTCTCCACCACATCCCAATTCCAACCGCCACATCCAATTATCCTCCTCCTCCTCTTCCTCTTCCCCCTCATCTTCCTCCTCCTCCTCTGGCCCTCTTCCTATCGTATTTTTATGTTGTATCTCCTCGTCCTTATCCACCTCCTAGGCTCTCCGTTCTCAAATTCCGCCACTCCTGTCCTTCCTCTCCCTCCACATTCTCCCCCTGGCAGACCTCCCTCACATCCAATTCTCTCTCCTTCTCCTCCTCCTCCTCCTCCTCCTCCTCCTCCTCCTCCTCATCTTCCTCCAACTCCTCCCGCATCATATGTTCCTCCTCCTGCTCCTCCTCCGTCCTCATCCCCATCTTCATCCTCGTACTCATACTCCTTATCATCATCACCATCACCGTCACCATCACCAGCATAATCATCATCATCATCATCATCATCATCATCATCATCATCATCATCATCACCACCACCATCATCATCATCATCATCATCATCATCATCATCATCATCATCATCATCATTCTCATCACCATCATCATCGTGATCATGACCATCATCATCATCATCAGCAGCATCAGCAGCATCATCGTCATCAGCATCATGATCATCACCATCATCATCGTCGTCATCATAATCAGCATAATCAGTATCATCATCATCATCATCTTCTTCATCATCCTCATCAGCATCGTCATCATCATCATCATTATCAGCATCACCATCATCATAATAATCATCAGTATGAGCATCATCAGCATCATCAGCATCATGAGCAACAGCATCATCATCATCATCATCATCATCACAACCATCACCAGTATCATAATCACACCCATCATCATCATAATCAGCATCAGCATCATCATCGTCGCTGCCATCATATACCTCATCATCAGCATCATCATTGTCAGCATCAGCACCATCACCACCGCCATCGCAATAACATGCAACAGCATCAGCATCAGCATCAACATCATCATCACCATTACCGTCACCACCATCATCATCATCAGCAGCATCATCATCGGCATCATCATCGTCAGCATCAGCATCAGCAGCATCATCATCATCGGCACCATCAGCATGACTATCATCAACATCATCAGCATCATGATCAGCATCATCCTCATGGTACTCATGCTCATCAGCACCATAACCATCAGCATGATCAGAAGCATTAGCATCATCATCAGAAGCATCATCATCAGAAGCATCATCATCGTCATCATCATCAGCATCACCTGCCGACGCCCCCAACTGATTCCCCCAGTCATCCTCATGCTCCCCCTCCTCCCCCGGTCCCAGGTTCCCCCTCTCCTTTCTCTTCCTTATCCTACTCCCCTCCACGTGTTCCTCTCCCCACTCCTCAACTCCACAACCATGTTTCTCGCCCCCGACCTTCCCATCCTGCAGCGTTCCTCCTCCTCCTCCTCCTCCTCCTCTTCCTCCTCCTCCTCCTCCTCCTTTCTCCTCCTCCTTCTCCTCCTCCTCCTCCTCCTCCTCCTCCTCCTCCTCCTACTCCTCCTCCTCCTCCTCCTGCTCCTCCTAGTCCCCGTTTTTTTCCTGTTGGCCCGTGCTCGCCCAAAAGCACAGACCTCCTCACACACACCGACCGAGGCGCGCAGGGCGGAAGGAGCAGCCCCGGACAACCCAACGACGCAGCGCTGCTCCGCCTCCTGTCCCTCCTCTCTCCGGGGCCCTCCCTGTACTCCGCCCACCGTCCTCCGCCCACCTCCGCCTCCTTCTCCTCCGCCCGCCTCCGCCGCCTCCTCCTCCTCCTCCTCCTCCTCCTCCTCCTCATTCTCCGAACCTCCCCCCTCCCCTGCCCTCCTCGCCTGCGGCAAGAACGCGTGGCAGGTGGAAGGGAAACTCCATCACACCAGCGACGGCGCCATGGCGACATCATCAGAGCCAGGTGCACGCCGACCGAAGGACGCCAGGGCCCCCGCCACGCCGCGCGGACCCTCGAGGGTCCCGTTCCCACGGATCTGCGCGCTTCGCTTCGCTTTCGGTCGCTTCGCTCCGCGTCGCGTCCCTTCGTGTCGCGTCGCTTCGCTCCTCCTCCGTCCTCCTCATCCTCCTCTTCACCAAATCACCATCAGTACCACCATCATCATCATCATCATCATCATCATCATCATCAGCAGCATCATCATCAGCATCATCACCAGCATAATCAGCACCAGCATCAGCATCATCATAATCGTCATCATCAGCGTCATCAACATCACAACCACCATCACCGTCATCATCACCGTCATCATCATCATCATCATCATCATCATCAGCAGCAGCAGCAGCAACAGTATAATCCTCAACATCGTCAGCATCATCACCACCACCGGCGTAATCATCACAACCATGATCAGAAACATCACCGCCGCCACCACCATTTTCATCCTCCTCATCACCAGCAGCAGCATCATGAGCATCACCATCATCATAACCACACTGAATCATCATCGTCCACATCATCATCATCATCATCATCATCATCATCATCATCATCACCACCATCACCATCATCATGATCATCGGCATCGTCATCATCAGCAGAATCACCATCAGCATCATCATCAGCATCATCATCATGATCATCGGCATCATCATCAGCAGCAACATCAGCATCAGCATCAGCATCAGCAGTATAAACATCGTCATCAGCATCATCATCATCATCATCATCATCATCACCGTCATCACCATCCGCATCATCAGCCGCAGCATCACCATAATCATCATCAGCATCGTCATCATCAGCATCAGCATCGCCATCGTCATCATCACCACCATCATCAGTATCGTCAGCATCGCCACCAGTATCATCATCATCGTCATCATCATCATCATCAGCAACAGCAGCAGCATCATCATCATCACCAGCATCGTCAGCAGTAGCAGGACTCTCATCATCAGCATCATTGGATCATTGGCATCATCCTCAGCAGCCGCAGCATCATCGTCAGCATCCTCATCGCCATCATCATCATTGCAGCATCAGCACAGTCATCGTCATCTTCACCAGCAGCAGCAGCATAATCATCAACATCATCATCGGCATTATCAGCATCATCATCAGCATCATCAACATCATCACCACCAACTGCCTCCCTCCTCCCCCTCCCTACGGCAATCGCCAATCCACGGCTCTGCCGCACCGAAAGATCTCGGCCCACTCACATGCAAGAGGGGCTGATCTTCCCGTAGGACTCGGTGACCTGGCCCCAAGCGCACTGCCGCCCCCCCCCCCCCCCTTCTCCCTGCCGCCGGGGGAGGCCAATTGAGGAGGAGAAGACGGGGGAGGAGCCTCCTCCTCCTCCTCTCCCACCTGGCGCCTCCCCATCCCTCCTCAATCCTCCTCCTCCTCCTCCTCCTCCTCCTCCTCCTCCTCTCCTCCTCCTCCTCCGCCTCCTCCTCCTCCTCCTCCTCCTCCTCCTCCTCCTCCTCCTCCTCCCCTCTCCTCCGCCTCCTCCTCCTCATCCTCCTCCTCCTCCTTCTCCTCCTCCTCCTCCTCCTCCTCTTCCGCCTCCTCCTCTACCACCACCTCCCTCATCCTCATCCTCCTCCCCCACCCTGTTCAAGCCTCATCCTGCCTCCTCCTCCTCCTCCTCATTCTCCAAACCTCCTCCTGTCTCACACTCTCATCGCTCTCAATACCTGCCTCCGCCCAATCTCCCACATGCTGCTTTTGGTATCCGCGTCCTGCCCCTTACACTCCTCATCCTCCTCTTCTTCTTCCTCCTCATCCTCATCCTCCTCCTTCCATCCAGCGGCTTCTTCATGCGCAATCTTTGTCCCGAGCAATGGATGAGCACATCGTCCCTCCTCCACAGCGTTCTATACGAGGGAGGGGGCGCCCTTGAGGATACACGCTGGTCGGAGAAAGTATTCAGGACAACATGGAATGGGACGACGATTCAAATACGAAGGACACAACCCACCACGAGAAAGGACATGACGAAACGCTCTGGGCTTGCTGAAGCTGGAAAGCGACTGGATTAGACGAGGAGCCGATCTTGGAAACCAATAGTCCACCGCCGCCCCGAGGCACGACGTGGAGTCTCCTGAGGTGCAGGATGCAGAAGACGGAGGCGTGGCGGGCGAAACAAGACGTACCATCGGGTCCCAACGAGCTCGCTGCACTGAGCATCGAAAGTACCCAAGGGCCCCAGAGCCCCTCCCCGCGGAACTCCGGGGCGCTTCTTGGCACTCCCTGCCTGAGCACGCCGCGTGAGGCCATGGGAGTGCGGCTGGATGTCCTCACTTTCCACGTGACCCGAGATGGCCCCCCAGGGGACTGTCCAGGGCTATCTTGGGAGCCTCCTGGGCCATCTGGGAGGGCCTGGGGCTGGCCCAGGAGGGCAAAAGTCACCGAAGAGTCGGAAAGTTAACCGCCTGCCAGCGAGTACCCAAAACTGTGAATCATTGCACTGTGGACGTGTTAGCTGAGTGGTGCGGCCTATACGATGGAAGCCATGTGGCGGACGCTAGTGGCGTACGCTTTGCTGTGTACGCCAGCGTGGACCCCAAACTGTGAGTTGTTGCACTCTGAATGGGCTCGCTGAGTGGTGCGGCCTATATGCTGATGCTGAAAGCCATGTGGCGGAAGCGCTGTGGCGCAAGCAACGTGAGCGACGAACAAAAACAAATCTTACACGAGATGGCACAGCGACCTAACGCCGCCGCCAGCGCGGGACGCTTCGCTGGAGACGAGGGCGCTTACGCGCGACCTCACAGCTCACGCGCCAGCGTCTGCGAAGGCGACCCCGTCTGCTTGCGGCGGCGCACACTCTGTGGCGTAGGCTCTGTGGCGCAAGCTTTAAGTCGGGCCTGTCCCCCTACAGGGGGATTCTCGACGAAAATATGAAAGATACCCCCACAATAATCAAAGTCTAGTCCAAAAATAGTCCGGGGACTATTTTTCGAATCTTTTTTGACCCTTTTGGGATATGCTTTGGAGTAATTTTGGATCATTCGTCGAAAAGCCCCCTGTAGGGGGACAGGCCCGACAGAACGCCAGCTGCGTCGTGCAAGGCTGCGCGGGCCTGGCCGCGCTGCGCGAGCGGCCTCTTTGGGGGCCCGCGAGGCGCCCACGGCCGCCCTCCGCCGGCGAAAGCCCTCCCCCCCCGCGACAACAAAAACCCAACCCGCGCACGGGATCGCCCGCGGGGCGCCCAGGAGGCCCACGGCCGCCCACCGGGCGAAACCTCGCCCTCCCCGCCCCATGCCTCATGTCGGGCGCGTCCCCCTATACCGGGGGACTGTCGACGACATATAAAAATGACCACAACACAATACCCCCAAAAGGTCAAACAATGCTCAAAAAATAGTCCCCAGGCTATTTTTGGATTGTGTTTGGACTATTTTGGGGGTATTTTTATTTTTTCGTCGAAAAGCCCCCTGTAGGGGGACAGGCCCGACATAACCCATGCCCCATCACAACACGCAACAAAGCTCCAAGTGAGCGTTTCCTTACGCGGCGCTTCGACGCTGGGCGGAAAGGGGGGGGGAGAGGGGCGGCGTCTCTGGCTCTGGACCTCTGCGTTGCGCGACGGTTTGCAGCCGTGCGCCCCATGGTGGAGAAGCCCCCAAAACAGCCAAGATCCACTCCGTGGGGGGGGGAGCGCGGGGGAGGGTCGGGGATGGACAGACCTCCCTTTAGTAAAACGTGGTTTAGTGAAAACGATCCGAGGCCCAAACCTGGCGGGCGCAAGCCTGCAAAATGACGGCCGCGGCGCCCTCTCGAGAACCGAAAACGGACAGTTCACTAATCGACGTGTCACTGTTGGGGGCTCTGTCCGCCCCCGAGAGGGGCGAGGGCCCGCGCCGATCGGCAAAACAATGAATGAAAAGACGACCACCGAGTGCACGCACTGTTTGGGGAATGTGGTGCTCACATGCTCTCGGCGTTGCGGCCCTGAGAGCCTCGGAGACGGCGCAGGAGGCCGCGTGATCCGACCAAGGGGCCCCCGAGGCTCCCAGAAAGGGCCCCCCCCAGAGGGGGGTCTCCGGGGCCGCCCGGCCCCAGAGCCCCCGAGGAAGACGGCAGGCCCCCGAGGAGGCCCCCGAGGAGGCCCCCGAGAGGCCCCCGAGAGGCCCCCGAGAGACGCCCGAGGCCTTCTTCCGCGCCGCAGGCACGGTGGTGGGGAAAGGCCAAGGCCGAGGCCTCCTTCCGCGCCGCTATCACGGTGGTGGGGAGGGGCCGCAACGGCAACCGGATCCGCAGCCCTCCGCTGAGGCGCACGACGCGCCGCACGTCACGAAGCTGTTGGCCCCTTGTACGGTTTCTAGTGGGCCACGCCGCTATCACGGTGGTGGGGAGGGGCCGCAACGGCAACCAGATCCGCAGCCCTCCGCTGAGGCGCACGACGCGCCGCACGTCACGGGGCTGTTGGCCCCGTTTCCGGTTCCTAGGAAGAGGAGGAGGAGGAGGAGGAGGAGGAGGAGGAGGAGGAGGAGGAGGAGGAGGAGGAGGAGGAGGAGGAGGGGGAGAAGGAGGCAACTGGATCCGCGGCCCTCCGCTGGGGCGCACGGCGCGCCGCCCGTCACGAAGCTGTTGGCCCAGTGTACGGTTTCTATGAAGGGGCCCCAGGACACACAAATATAAATACACACAAATAAAAACATTCACCATGTTTTCCCATATGTTCTGGGTTTCTGTCTTCCCCCCCACTTCCCATATTTTCCCCATATTTTCTGGGGAATCGAGCATTAATTGTGTCTGTGTGTTTTTTCCTCTCCTGATTCTAGTGGGCCTTTTGGGCCCACTACCCGCCGGCCGGCGCCGCGGGCCGCCCGCGCTGCGCCTCCCCCGCCGCCCCCCGCGAGAGGAGGGGGGGGGGAGCGAGGAGGAAGGACCAGGAGGGGGGGGAGGAGGAGGAGGAGGAGGAGGAGGAGGAGGAGGAGGAGGAGGAGGGAGGAGGAGGAGGAGGAGGAGGAGGAGGAGGAGGAGGAGGAGGAGGAGGAGGAGGAGCGAGGAGGAAGGAACGAGGAGGAGGAGGAGGAGGAGGAGGAGGAGGACGAGCGAGGAGGAGGAGGGGGGGGGAGAATGGTTTGGGGAGGGGGGGGGCGTGGAGAGGAGCCGGGGGGAGGGGTGAGGAGGAAGGAGTGGGGAGGGGCAGAGATCTTCCCAAGAGGCGGGGGGCAAGGGTCTTGGCCGCCCCATGAGGACTTGTCAACGTCCCAGGTCGCCGGCCTTGCCGCTCCAGACGGCCCCGAGATGGCCTCCGAGACGGCAAAGATGGTCTCCAAGACGGCTACGATGGCCCTAAGGAGAGCTTTTTCGTTCCCAAGGCATGGAAGGCGCAAGTATAACGCGCTCGGTAGGCGGTCGCCTTTTGTTGGGCCAGTTCCGGCCCAGAGAACGGGCGTGGACAAGGAGGGCACGGTCACGAGCTTCCGCTCGCAGCCGTTCCTCTAGTGGCGGCTTCTGGTAGCTGCCACCAATTAGCTGAGGTCCACACCCACTCCTGGCAAAATGTTTGAGAAGGTGTAGATGTCCCAAGAGAGCCCAAGATGGCCCCAAGATGTCTTCAAGACGGGCCGCGGCGCCCCCGAGAGGGCCCTCTGTGACCTCGGGACCGCCCAAGACAGGCCTCCGAGACGGCCCAACGGCCCAGAAGGCCTACAAGATGGCCCCTAGGAAGGCCCGAAGCGGCCAAAATCATTGATGAGCGTCTTGAGCATGTAACGCGCACAGCGTGTCTTTGAGGATGGATCGCGCCCGGCGTGTTTTTGACTTTGGCGCCCCTCTGCTGTGTACCACCCGCTGCTAGACGTATACAGCCCGTAGCGGGAGGCGCCCTGGAGGCATCATGGAGATCAGTGTGTCCCTTGGGTTTTTCCGGATTCGGGCGTTTCCTCATTTCCGGCTTTCCGACGGCCAAAGACGGCCCCAGAAGCCACCAAGACTGGCCAAAGAGCCCAACAGAGGCCTCTGAGATGGCCCCCTGGCGGCCCAATAGGTCCCCAAGACGGCCCAGGAGATCTCCAAGACGCCCAAGATGACCTCCAAGAAGACCCTAAAGCGTCCCAAGAGGGCCCCAAGTCGGCCCAGAGAAGACCCCAAGACGGCTTCGAAAAGGCGTCAGACGGGCCAGGAACGCCCTCAGACGGCCAAAGAGTCTCCCAAGGAGTTTCGAGAGGCCCACGAGAGGCTCAAGGAAGACCCCAAGAGGCCTCTATGAGACCCCCAAGGGCCCTCAGAGTGCCCCCGAAGGATCCCAGGAGGCCTTCTCCGTTCCCCCTGTTCTCCTCACTCTCCTCCTCTTTTTCTCTCCCCCGCGTGGTCCCCGCAGGGTTCCCACAACGCCTGGGAAGAACACCTTGTCCGATAGCTTGACCGAGCTCTGGCCACAACGTTCGGTCGCGCAGGCGCTCTCAAGAGGCAAGTGGCGGCGGTGATTCGCCGCGGGCGGCTACGATCCGACGCCCCAGCAACTTTATCGAGGGCAATTGGCGTGCCAAATTCTCAACCGCGGTTGGTTCCCACCAAAAGAACTCAACTGGCCCTCTGCCTGGCCCGCCGCCACCGCAGAACGACCGGGAGACCAAGTGACCTCGCCTCCAGAGTGCCAAGATGGTCCAAGATAGCTGCCAAGATGGCCCACGGCGGCTCGAGATGGCATTGTCTGCGCTTCCCAGACGACCAAGGTGACTCCAAGATGACCCAAGAAGGCACAAACAAGATCAGAGAGGCCCTACTGGACCCTCTTAGGCCGTTTTGGGGGCCGTTTTGGCCGGCGCGGAAACTAAAGGCATTGAACAATCATGTGTGTTTTTCAATATTGTTCGGGATTTTGCCTTTTCAGTCGGAAGGGCGTCCAAGACGGGCCAAGGGACCCCGAAGACCAGCCAAAGACGGTCCAAATAGGCTCCAAGAACTCCAACACGGCCCAAGAGGACCAAAAACGAATTGCCTACGAAATCGCAAGACGGCGCCCAAGAGCGCCCTCAGACGGCCCCAGAAGGCCCCAGGATGACTTAAACAAAACCGAACAGGCCCCCCAAAAGGCCCGCAAGGCCAGAGCATAGCCTTAAAGCAGCCGCAAGAAGACGGACCCAGCGCGCTCCATCCGCAATGTTTTCCCACTGGTTTCCCCAACAACTGTGGGAATGCGCAGTTTGCTCGGCACTTAACGACGCAGGCGCTTCCGAAAGACAGGGGGCCCCGGTGACTGGCCATAGGCGTCCTCGACACCTGCTTCCCATGGCGCGCGAATGCACAATCAAATCGATCAGCGCCACGGACGGGCAGCGAAGCGCATCACCGAATCGGTCGAGCCGCGGACGGCCTGGTCCACGGCCCCGAATCGCGGGCGATCGACCGCGTCGTCGGATCATAGAACCGATCGGTCATCGGTCGATCAGAAGATCCCGCCCACCGTCTCTGCCAACTCTCAACTGACTTAAGTCCCCCGCCGCGTTCTTCACGGGGCCGCCAGCGCGGGCGTCCATCAGCCTGGGGCGCCCCGCCTTTTTTCCCGCAGTCTCAGCATCTGGCCGAATCCGGAAACGGTGAACGCAAAAATGTTACCATTTGTCGGGGGCATATTTCCGTTATTCCGCCACCTTCGGCCCGCCTTGCACCTGCGGAGCCGCCCTCGTTTTACGCCCGCTGGCTCCCGCCTGCCTTCCACCACCTTCCGGCAGAAGGCTGGCGGAGGCAAGGCAAGGCTCGGGGGAGGCCCTTTCGTTCGAAGAATGTAATGATGATGAAGATGATGATGATGATGATGATGATGATGATGATGAGGATGATGATGATGAGGATGAAGATGATGATGATGGTGATGATGATGATGGTGATGGTGATAATGATGATGATGATGATTTCTACCCGGCATCAGGACCAAACGAGCCTGCACAGCGCTAAAGAAAAATATGGTCCGCCGCAGAGAGAATAATCTCTCGTTAGTCCCCGCTCTCGGGACCACGTCTCGCGGGCGCTGACACAGGGGGGCAGCGTCGCGCTGCCGCGACACGCTTCGAGGAGGCATTTATTCGTCAAGCAAAAAGAAACGGCCTCGTCTTCTGCTGCTGTATCGAGCTTATCGCGTCGGCCGTCGGGCCCTTCGAGATGGGGTGACCCCGAGTCGGCAGAGTCTGGCTGTGCCAGCCCTGCCGACCCCGAGTTTGCTGGCCCAGACAAGAAGACAGAAGATGAGACTGGCGGCGCGCGCCCTGCGACACGCTCCAGCTCTGTGTCTTCTGAGACTGGCAGCGCGCGCCCTGCCGACCCCGAGTCGGCAGCTGCTGGGGGGTCTGGCCTAGAAGCGAAGACAGAAGCTGCTGATACTGGCGGCGCGCGCCCGCGGGCACGCTTCTGCTTTGAGTCTTCTGAGACCGGCGGCGAGCGCCCTGCGGCATGCCCCTGCTCTGAGTCTTCTGAGGGCGGGCGCCGGCGTTGTACCAGCACACCGTGGCGGCCGGCTGGGGGCGGGGATCCCCTAACAAAAACTATTGATCGAGTCTCTCCAGCCAGTGCGCCGCCTCTTCCTCAAGCCACCCCGCTGGCGCCACACCACGATGGTGCTGCGCCGCGCCCCCGGCGGCCATCGCCTTCATGATTAGCTTGCGACCAGGCCGCTCTGGGGCCCCCACGATCAGCTTGGTCTTGTCCGCGTCGAAGTATCGCTTGAGCCGCATGAAGCTAATATGCTGCTGCAGCTCGTACTTCGTGATTTCGACTTCGGCCATCTCGTCGGGCGGCTGGGCCTGCCCCAGGTAGGCGCTGATATCCTGCTTGAATGTTCCGCCCACGTCGCACTTCAGGGGGCTCTCCAGCGCGGCGAGCCCCAATGCTGGAGCCGAGGCCCTATCTCCTTGAGCTTATGCTTGTCCTCCGCGTCTCCGCTGCGGAGCTTGCCGAGCATGTTCTTGTGGCCCTCCAGCTCGGCAGAGATCCCGTCCGCGAGTGGGTGCTTCGTCGCCATCGTGCACGCGTCGATGTTGACGCTGCTGTCGAGGTGCCTCCCGCGCGCGGTCTGGAGCAGCAGCCTGAGCGTGGTGCGTGGCAAGGCCATCAGGTTATTGTCCTTGCTGCTCCAGACCTTGTCGCTGTGGGCCCCCCATCCTCGCCCTGCGGCCGCCCCTGCGCTTCCTGCGCATGTCGCCCTTGCCTGCCTGCTCGTCCTCGTCGACCTCGGTCGCCGCGTCGACTGGCGCTCTCGGTGACTGACCTGGCCTCATCGGCGGCTTCTGGAGGCGGGGCTCGGCCGCGGGGGAGGGCCCCCTCGTCGCTGCTAGAGGAGGCGACAGATGCTTTGGAGCGCTTGGAGGAGTCCAGGGGGAGGCGCCAGCTCGCGCGCTTCGGCTCGGCTGCTGGCCGCGCGGCCTCGGCGGTGGAGCCCTCCCTGGCGGCGCCGCCGCTGCCGCCGTCGCGCTCGCGTCGTAGCACTGGCAGTGCGGGCGTCGACGCAGCGGCGGAAGATGGAGCCGCTGTTGGAGCCGCCGTCGGGGGCGCTGCTGTCCGACGTGGTGGTCGAGCGACGCGTGGCCGATGTCGAGGAGCTTCGCGCGTGCCCAGAAAGAAGTCCGCTGTTCGACGGAGGGCTGCCCCGGCTGCTGGGGCGCCCTCGATCGCGCGAGGCGGCCGAGGCGCAGGTCTGAGCGAGGCGGCTGCTCGAGGCCGTGCTGGGCCCGACTTCGTCGGGCGGGCCTCGGCCCTGATAGTCGGCTCGAGCATCGGCCCCGATGGCGGCGGCGGAAGATGCGAGAGAAGATGGGCTTTATACTGAGAATACTCCTGAAATTCGCGCTGGCAGGCGGGACCGAGCTCATATTCACGAAGGGGTCACTGTAGGTGCACATGCAGCCTGATGCCGTGGACATACCTGATGTGTGAGCTCCGCTATACACCGACCCGCAATCCATGAACGTCGTAGACGTCGTGCATCGTGATCTTGAGTTGGGAAAGTAGTCCGGCATGCGGTACATTTGCTGTCGGCCTGTAACGTTGTGACGAGTGATGGCACACCGCGTCCGGCCCCCCGAGATTTCGACTGACGTGTAACCAACTGTTTGAGAGTCCCAAACCGTAGCCCACAAGAGGGAATTCAACATACGAGCGGGCGATTGATTTCGTCGTCGCTGTCCGTCTCGTCGCACGAGGTTGTCGAGGGGGGGGGAGCAACATGCTGGCCCCTGGTGGTGCGCATTGTAAGGTCCAGTAGGAGGCTCTGAGTGCACGAACGTCGCAATACTGGAAAGCGCTCCGAACATATTCATCTCCCCGCAGGTTTCTGACAACGGGCGGTTGCCGCACCTCCTGGAAACTCTCGCCGTTGGGGTGCGACGCCAGGCACAGCGGGTCATCCGCGAGCTGCTTGGCCCACGGGTGAACACTCGGAGCAGCGGAGATCCCATCCTGCTCGTTGAAGGTGGAAGCACTGACTGGGCGGTGACTTATGGCCGCCTGCTGCTTGAAGCGACATCGCCCAAAAAAGGTAGCAAGGAACCAGCCGTGGTGGCTCGGGTTCTGCACAATGCTCTGCCACCAGCTTAATCTGCGCACGAGTAGTTCGATGGCCGACGGAGCAATCTGCCACTCCTGAAACACCTGATTGGTTGCGAGAGAAGAATGG
This sequence comes from Prorocentrum cordatum, assembly GCA_963575745.1. Taxonomy (NCBI): domain Eukaryota; class Dinophyceae; order Prorocentrales; family Prorocentraceae; genus Prorocentrum; species Prorocentrum cordatum. The sequence continues at coordinate 137,294 of CAUYUJ010017157.1, read as the reverse complement.
GCATCCTGCTCATCGAGGTGACGCGCCGCACCTGTCATCACAGCTCGAAGTTTCCAAGAACGTGAGCTGTCTGGACGATGTAGTCCGCGTGGGCGAAGGGCGCAGCTTTCCAGTCCTGACCACAGGCGCCCCGCGACGTTGGACACGAACGACAGTCGTTTGGCCTTTGGCCTTCCAGGGGCCGCCCGAGAACCAGTATTCTCCAAGACGCGCCCAGCCCACGCTCCCAGATTGTATTCGTGCTTCAATTTCACGACGGTTATTGTTGGCCACATTGACGTAGCCCCCCAAGTGAATGAAGTCCTGGACCGCGTTGCCCGATACGTTACTCTCGACGTCCCGAGTGGCCCCGCGCGTGCCCAGAGAGACCAGGGTGACCTGCTTACCTACGTTCTGGGCGTAGCCTCCGAAGCCCACGGCATGGGAGAGGGAGCGGTTGTTGATCGCATCGAACTGGAGGGCCTGGAGCACGGTGCCGTCGGGCACCAGAGGGACCTTGAAAAAGTCATCGATGAACGCGCCAATGCGCGCGTCGTAGCTCTCGGTCGAGAAGGGGCACACTACTTGAAAAGGGTTCCCTTGGACTTCGGCCACTTCCTCATTCTACCTGGCCACCAACGGGCAACAAGCTCCCATGAATAATTCAGGTTCGCTTGAATCTCCCATCCCCCCCCCCCGTGCCTGGCCGAAGAGCAAGGGGGGGTCTGAGGCCTGGGGGTGCACTGCCGCCTCCTCGCGACGCTGCTAGAGAACTGGCTGAAAGTGATCGTCTGCGCACCGAACAGCGCGCACGGCGATGAGACGCATGTGTTGCCCCGTCGCAAGCGCATTGCGCATGTCATAGGCTTTGGCCAGGAATGCCAAGCGCGCAGCTCGGAGCTTCCAGATCAAGAGCTTAGCCATCAGCACGAGGGCCTCACGGCGCGCGGAATGGACCCCTCCGCAGGCCTAGTCGGGGGGGGGGCGTGGGCGGCGCCATATTGTGGCAGTCCGACGCGGAGACGCAGCCGCCAGAAGCGATCAAAACCATGGGGTGGCCGTGCGCATGAGTGAATGTCGGCGATGACGTCGCCAGTGGGGGCTTCTCCTTCTCTTCCAATCGCCACTGCTTGGCTCGCGCAGGCCTGAGCTGGGAGAGATCCACCGCGGTGACCGTTGGCAAGTAGAGTGACGAAGGCCTGCGCGATTGCATAGCGCTGGCCATAGTCGAGCGGGCGAGAGGGCCGGCATGCTCGCAGTCAGCGTTGGCGCGTCCAAGTCCAACGCGCTGCACGCCACGTTGCGCGAGGCACTGCGGGTGCAAGAGCATGATGGCGACTTCCAACGGCCAGCCCCATGGTAGGTTGTAGCGTCGGCGCTTCGCCTGCCACAATCGTTCCTGGATGTGCTCCAGCCCCTCGGCCGCTGCCGCGATGTCCTCGATGCTTGGGGGGGGGGGGGGGGGGGGGGGGGGGTCACTTTACAACCAGAAGCGCACTTTACAACCAGATGGGTCACTTTACAACCAGCTTACAAAATCCGAGAAGGGCACTTTACAACCAGGAAGGGCACTTTACAACAAGGCAAGTAAAAACACATATTGAATGCACGCGTGCCTTTCCCTGAAATCTCCGCGGGCAAGCGCAAGGGCGGCCTTGGGCTCTTTGAGGCATGTTGGTTGTAAAGTTGCCCATCGCGCACAAAGAAGCACTGCGCACGAGTTGGCGATGCGGCGACCTGGTGCGCTATGGCATGTTGCGTGCTGGTGGGCGGATTCGAGTTTTGACCTGCTCTCTAAGCCCTGTCGGTCAGTTCTGCCATTGCTTGCTCTGCCTTTTTTTCTGACGGGCGAAGGCTAGTCGCGCAGGACATACGAATAAACCATGATCCCGTCCAAGACTGGAGCTGCATGGCAGTGGAAAGCTGTAGTGGGAGATGTGGTGGTAGCGGGGGCTGCAATGGGAACTGCATGGCGTTGGGAAGCTGCGGTGGTCGCCAGGCAACGGTGGGAACTGTGGTGGCAGCTGGGCTGCAGCGGTAAGTGTGGTGGTAGCAGGCACACAGGTGGCGGTGATGCGCTGTCACGGTGGCTCAAGCTGCTGCGCTGGCACGGTGGCTGAGGCTGCTGCCCGAGCAGGATACCTGCGTTGCTGCGCTGGCACTGTGGCTGACGCTGGAAGAAACGATCTTCGAAATAGTTACATTTATTCGGAACGTTGAACCTCGATCTTCCAAGACGAGGAGCAGCAGGGGGCCAACTGGAGCTGGCGCACTTAGCCCCTTGCAGAACACCGTGGGGCTTCAGGGGCCAACGTGGCCCAAGAGACCCGCGGTGCCAATGGCCTAGTTCCCTGGAGCGCTGGGCCCTTGTGGAGGCCACTGGGCTCGCTTCCTGTGAGTGACCCCTAAAATGGGCAGCGCGTCGCCCTGAGCCTTCCTACGTACGCTGTCGCCTTATTCCCGTGCGAGCACGGGGCCCTTGTTGAGGCCGCTTGGCCCCTGCTAGCAAGCCCTGTCTTAGTCTGCTGGGCTCAGAGCGCCAGAGCGTCCAGGCGCTCGGGCTCAGAGGCATCGCTGGGGCCTGCTCAGAGCGTCCAGGCGCTCGGGCTCAGAGGCGTCGCTGGGGCCTGCGCGGAGCGCCCAGGTCCTCGGGCTCAGAGGCATCGCTGGGGCCTGCGCAGAGCGCCCAGGTCCTCGGGCTCAGAGGCATCGCTGGGGCCTGCGCAGAGAGTTCAGGCGCTCGGGCTCCAGAGCGCCCACGTGCTCTGGATCACTTTTCAGAGCGTCCGCGCGCCCTGGAGCACTCTTGAGAGCGCCCACTTGCTCTGGGGCGTTTTTCAGAGCGCCCACTTGATCTGGGGCATTTTTCAGAGCGCCCACTTGCTCTGGAGCACTTTGCGGAACGCCCAAACACGCACGGCCACTCTGAGCTGGTTGTACAGTTGGTCCGTTCTGGTTGTAAAGTGGCCCGTTCTGGTTGTAAAGTGGTCCGTTCTGGTTGTAAAGTGGGCCGTTCTGGTTGCAAAGTGGACGTTCTCGATGAAAAACCATACTTTCCAATCCTATGTTGGTTGTAAAGTAACCCATCTGGTTGTAAAGTGGTTGTTCTGGTTGTAAAGAGACCGAATCTCGGGGGGGGGGGGGGGGGGCCTCGCCAACCGGCGCCAGTTGGTCGTCACTGCGTGCGAGGCAGCGCACGATAGACTTGGGGTCGTCGAGGTAGAGGCTGACGTGAGCAGACGTGGCGGCGAGGCCCCTACTCGCGGCGTCGGTGGCGATCGCGGCGGTGCACTTGGCAGCGGCGGGGCGCGTGGAAGGGGAGCGACAGGTAGGAGCGTCGTCGCGGCGCAGCGCGGCGACCCGCACGTAAGTAGGTAAGGTGAGCCACTCGCGCACGGTCGCGGCAGGCCCATGAGTCGCGCATATCCTGGTCCATGCTCACCTTCCACCATGTGGTCCATCCATCGTTGGTGATTCCGTAGCTGGAGCTGGATGTTGCGGAGGACGACGTCGTTGAAGGGTACGCGTTGAACTCGTAGGTGGGCGCGGCGCTTGAGCAAGTCAAGCCAATCTCGTCGAGCCTGCTGGCGCCAGTGTGGTTGGTGGCCCTCCCTGGTGAAATAGCGGTTTGCACAGGTCCTGATGATGTGGTTGAGAAGCGCGTTGTGGCGGGTGGGGAACTGGTCTATCTTGACGACGCGGAAGAGCTCGCGGTGGTGGTTAATGCGGTGAGCAATGTCGCGGATGAACTCTTCGCACTTCTCGCTTGTCTGCAAGGATGCGGCCATGATGCCGTGGTCCCATTTGTTCGGGCCCTGGGTGGGGCAGTCGGAGTGGAGTGGTATCTTGATCTGCATGATCATCGGAATGTGGTCGGGCGCGTGGAGGAGGGCGCGAAGGCAGCTTTTTAATATTCCAGTTCAGGCGGACGTACTTGAGATCCCGAGGATGGCGTGGTGGCCGATTAAATAATCGATGCGGGAATGGGAGCGGTTCGAGCCGTAGTACGTGTAGCCCACGTCGGTGTGCGCGCTGATGGCGGTGAGTTCGTGGTGGAGCAGCTGGTCGTGGACGTAGCGGCCGAACTCGGTCTCGTCGTGGGCCTGGTGGTATCCGACGGCGTCGTCGGTGCGGAGGCGTCGTGCGCGGCGTCCGAGGCCCTGGTTGAGGTCAGCGAAGAGGAGTGGCGTGACCCTCGTCGGCGTAGTAGTCATGCAAGTCTGTACTCAGGCCCATAGTCGTCGGCATCCCAGCTTCACTTGGGTGTGGTGACCAGGCCCGCTTGGGCGTGGTGGAAAGTAGGCGGCCACGATGCGAAGGCGTAGTTGACCTCGGTGAAGTTCGATGGCGCCCGCTTGGCCCCGCAAGTCGGCCGTAGGTGGGTCGAGAATCTTCACGATGTCCTGGCATCGGAAGTGGCGCTTGGCGATCGCGATGCTGCATCCCGCCGAGCTGTTCGTGTGGGCGCACCGCCCCCAGCCGAAGTGTACCCATGCGTGGCGGATGTAGTCCTCAACGTGATGTGGGGCGTCGGCGGTACGTTGTCTGAGCTCGGTGCCGACAAAAATAAGCGCCTGGATGTAGCGGCACGTGTCAGAGATGTGGCCCAGGCGGCCAGGCTCGCCCTTGAGGGAGAATGGGTTCCGGCCCATGAAGGTGAGCGGTTTGGTGGAGCGGTGTTGGGGCGTGGGGTCCTGGCCGTCGTGGGTGTCGTGCTGGGCGTGTGGGCGTCGGGCACCTCTGGGTTCGCGGATGGCTTGACCGACGCGAACTCGTCGTGGATCGCATGCTGAAGTCGGAATGGTGGTTTGGGTCCTGGCCGTGGTGGAAGTCGTTGTGGTCTGGGGCTCGTCCGGATTCCCGTGCTGCTTGAAACTGTAGTCCCTGGCGTTCGTAGCTGGCAGCTCGAGCATGGTGAAATTCAAGTTCCCGTCCTTCGCATCTACGCTCACCAGCGAGCAGAAATCACGTGCGGAAGGTTCGGGGGAACGACGTCCAACGTGATAACCTCTAGGTTCGTGTCGAGGATGTTCGGCATGGGCGGTGGGGATCGGCTCAGGACATGTGGGCACGTCATCGAGGGTTGCGGGTAAATCTCGTGCGGCTAGTCCGACAGACACATGTGCAGCGAGCTGGTGGTCATCACGTTTTGCGCCGTCCTTCTGCATCCCCTGGTGTGCCTCAGGCGCGCGGTGCCCGCGCACTGGAGCACCATGCGCGCGGCATGGCGTGCCGAGCGGGGTGCCGTCGATGGCCTTCCGCCTCCACGGGGGGGCGGGGGGGCGCTGCTGAAAGGCCGCTGTTCCTGCAAAGGCCTGAGCGCGCGGCGGCCTGATGAGGAGGAGGAGGAGGAGGAGGAGGAGGAGGAGGAGGAGGAGGAGAAGGATGAGGAGGATGAAGACGGGGATGAGGATGAGGACGAGGACGAGGAGGACTAGGCCTTGCGCCCGATCCTCTCCGCTCGGAGGGTCAGCAGCCCGACCGATGGAGTGAGGAGTCGACCTCGTCGTTGGGGAAACCAAAACATGGACCCATACCGCTACTCCCCCGACCTCTCCTGGGGTGCGCTCTGACCAAAATTTCGAGGCAAACCCAGCGGTGGCGACGAGGGCCTCCCAGGAAGCCCAACAAGGAGAAACGAACCAGAGGTAGCGGTATGGGTCGTACCCGCCGGTCGGAAGAAGTGGCTAGAAACATGCAGTAGGAAGGCGTTGGAAGTAGATTGGGCCTCCGCCCGCCCCCTGACGAGGAAGGAGACAGCAGAGGCACCCGACGACTGAAGTGGGGGCGCGCTCAAAGTATATATATATATATAGATCTATACATATATATATATACATATATATATATATATATATATATACATATATTGGCACCTGGAGGTCCAGGCGTGCCCACTGCTCAACGGCCGGATCGTGGCCCTGCCTCCGCCTCCTCGAGTGCCAAGGGGGGGGGGCACGCGGCTCCCCGCTGCATGGCCCTCGAGCCCGCGGGCCCCTCGAGGGCGGGGCCCCTCCCGGGAGCGCCCCCCCCCCCCCCTCGGGAGGTGCCGGGGAGGAGGAAGGAGCGGCCTGCGAAGCGTGCGGGGCGGGCCAGTAAAGCAGGGCCAGGGTCGGGATACATCGCGGCGCCCAATACATGCTCCAAACCCGCCGATTCTCAGAGATTTCGAGTTATCCCGCTCCGATTTTGTCCCGATCTTCGCGTCGTGTGAGCCAGGGCCGGGCCAGAACCCAGGGCCGGGCCAGAACTTGGGCGCCCGAGTTATCCGGGGTAAGTCGGGTCCGGGGTAACGCGGGTTTGGATTCCCGAAAAGCGAACCGGAGTTAGCCCTGACCCGAGTCACCCCTGATGATTTGGGGCTCTGGGCGCCCGAATTATCCGGGGTAATTCGGGTCCGGGGTAACGCGGGTTTGAATTCCCGAAAAACGAACCCGAGTTAGCCCTGACCCGAGTTACCCCTGATGATTTGGGGCTCTGGGCGCCCGAATTATCCGGGGTAACTCGGGTCCGGGGTAACGCGGGTTTGGATTCCCGAAAAGCGAACCGGAGTTAGCCCTGACCCGAGTCACCCCTGATGATTTGGGGCTCTGGGCGCCCGAGTTATCCGGGGTAAGTCGGGTCCGGGGTAACGCGGGTTTGAATAGTTAGCCCTGACCCGAGTTACCCCTGATGATTTGGGGCTCTGGACGCCCGAATTATCCGGGGTAAGTCGGGTCCGGGGTAACGCGGGTTTGGATTCCCGAAAAACGAACCCGAGTTAGCCCTGACCCGAGATACCCCTGATGATTCGGGGCTCTGGACGCCCGAATTATCCGGGGTAAGTCGGGTCCGGGGTAACGCGGGTTTGGATTCCCGAAAAACGAACCCGAGTTAGCCCTGACCCGAGTTACCCCTGATGACTCGCGGCTCTGAAGAGCGGTGCTCTCCGGTCTCGCTCTGCCGTGGTCCCGCCTCTGCCGCAAGACGACCTCGAAACGAGCACGATCCACGGAGCAGGAGGAGGAGGAACCTTTTCGGTCGGGAGCTGCGCGCCAAAGAAGCCTCTCCCCCGCCCACCCCCCCTCCCCCATGTGAGCCCGAAGCCCTGGCCTCAAGGCAGGGGTTGGACATGCGCAGATGCGCAAACAAAAACCCGCGGCAACTCGCGGATCCAGGCACGGCAGACTCGTGCCGTATCGACCTGGGCGCTGGTCCCTGATACCGCGCGGATCGCTCAACATCGACCACGTCTGGGTCGCCAGCGGCGTTCAGCATCGAACGCAGGCGGCGGGGTCGCCACCGGCCGACACGACGCGAGCCCACCACAGCCGTAGGAACGGCGTTGGACCGCCCTGGGCTCGGCCTGCGAGCGGAGGTCGCAGGACAAGAGCCAATCGCACAGAAACGTGGACCGACAGTCTGTCGAACACACACACACACACTGTTGGCGATCGCGACCTCGCGCGCAGCGACGAGGCGGAGAAAGTCCCCCAGCAACTAAAGCGCGCGCGCGGCTGGCCCTTCACCAGAAGGGGCAGGGATCCGACAGAGGATCACACACACACACACACACGCACGCAAGCACGCACACAAACACACGCACACACGCACACACACACACAGACGCGCACACACACACACACACACACACACACACACACACACACACACACACACACACACACACACACACACACACACACACACACACACACACACACACACACACACACACACACACACACACACACACGCACGCACGCACGCACGCACGCACACGCACACACACACACACACACACACACACACACACACACACACACACACACACACACACACACACACACACACACACACACACACACACACACACGCTTTTTAGCGTCGCGGCCCTGCGCGTTGCGACAAGGCGGAGGAAGTCGTAGAGTAGCACTTGCGCGCGCGCACAAAGAGTGTCCGAGCTTTCAGAGGCCGCTTCACGCCCCGCAGCGGCTGGCCGCCGAGAATCACCCGGGCGTGGACGACGGGGGGAGGAGGGAGGAGGAGGAGGAGGGAGGAGGGAGGAGGGGGAAGGGGAGGAGGAGGGAGGAGAGGAGGAGGGAGGAGGAGGAGGAGGAGGAGGAGGAGGAGGAGGAGGGAGGAGGAGGAGGAGGAGAGGAGGAGGAGGAGGAGGAGGAGGAGGAGGAGGAGGAGGAGGGGAGGAGGAGGAGGAGGAGGAGGAGGAGGAGGAGGAGGAGGAGGAGGAGGCTGCGGTGTGGCGGAGGTGCCATCAGCCGCCCAGGACCGGATGGCGGGGGGAGCGAGACGGCGGCGCGGAGCGGCAGGGAGGCCAAGACCGGCCCAGAGCCTACAGTCGGGCGCTGGCAGAACCTGGCTTAGAGATTTGTACCGGGGGCGCCCCCCCGTCCCATGTTTAACCGGAGCTGCCGCCACCCGAAAAAACACCAGTTGCGGCAAACCTGGTTTCTAGTGAACCTGGCCACTTGAGGGGCCCCAAGGCCCTACCACTAACCCGGCCCCCTTATCCAGGGTCCTGGCTGTACCCGACAAAAGCCAAAGGGGGCCACGTGCCCAGGGGTGCGCGGGTGCCGAGGCCGGCACGCGCCGGCAGATCGGCACAGAGAGTGAAGGAGCAAGGGAGCCGCAGAGGCCTGGCATCACACACGCGCACACACACACACACGCGCGCGCACACACACACGCGCGCGCACGCACACGCGCACGCACGCACACATGGTCCAGAAGGAGACGACGCTGAGGAAGGGCACCAGCCAGCAGTGGCCGCAGTGGCCGAGAAATGCTCCCGCTTGGGGGGGGGCGCATTGGCGCGGCACCCTGGGGAGACCCACGCCTGGAGCCGTTCAACAACAGGTGCCCCGCCTGGCACGCCGCCACCCCCCCATTTAGAGGCGCCCAGGGGGTGAAACTGGATGAGTGGGTGGACCTCGGCAAAAACCTTACAATGAGGGCGGATGTGTTTATTTGGACCGTCTGCCGAAGCGAAGTCTAGAGAACATACGCTGTACACCATGACGACAAACTGAAAGACAATGAGGGCGGATAAAGGCAAATCCGCTCAAAACCGGCCCCCAGACCCCTCAAGGGGTCCTTCCTGTGCAATTGTTCAACACCCCAGCCCAATGGGCCTCTCGCGCGCGCATGTCGAAATTATTCGAACGCCCTTGCGCACTCTCTGGGGGGGGGGCACGATGCCTGCCAAATAAAACCATGCGGGCGACTCGCCCGCGTCGGCCGCGCGCGAATGACGAAATCCGTCCGAAACCTTCAGCGCCTACGCGGGGACACCCATCGTCGTCATCGGCATGATCAACATCTTCGCCGTAATTGACCTTGCCGTCGTCATCGTCACTGTCATCGATGCTAACATCATCAGGCCTACGGTTGTCGATGCCGCCATAATACCGCGCCCGCCCAAGTCACCGACTCGCACTGAACTGCCCGCGCGTCGGCGCGGCCTGCGAGACGCGCTGGCAAGTGCCCAGCGGTCAGCGACACCGCGGTCGCGTCAGCGGCGCCAAACTAGCAAGCCGCCGTGCGCGCGAGAATGCGCGGGCTAGCGCGCTCACAGAGGTGCACCAGCCAGCACCAAACACTATCACAATCGCCGCCGCGTGAGTTTTGCAAACCTAGTTGCGGGTGGATGGGTGGGATGATTGCGCGAGCAATGGAGTTGTTCAAACTTCACTGCAACACATAGATTGCTCTCTTTCTCTCTCTCTCTCTCTCTCTCTATATATATATATGAAAGTGTGTATATATATATATATACACATATAGGTTGCACAACGTATACACACTGCTGGAACACACACACACACACACACACACACACGCGCACACACACACACACGCGCGCACACACACACACACACACACGCACACACACGCACACGCACGTACACAGTGTGGGACCAGCACTGTTTAACATGCAATTACTTCTCTCCTTGCGATCATATGTAGCATGTGCCTCCGCCTCCCCCTCTTGATCCTACCTCCCCCTCTCCCCCCCTGACGTCCAATCGGCCTCGGCACCAGCATGGCAGCGAAGGGCCCAGAGCAGAGCGACCAGCAACAGGCACAAGCACGAGCAGGGCCTTCTGACTCCCTGGCCTCCGACGCAACCACAGCGGTGCACACGTCTCAGGGGCATTGATTGGGGGACTGGCGCAGGGGGGAAACATAGACCTGGAATCGGCGGTGCATCGCCGATGTGTCGGCGATGGGCCCCCTTTATCGAATCCGCGCGTTCCTGGGCGGAGTGGGGCCAGCAAATCCCCATCGACGATCATGTGCGATTGGGGATCGACGCATTCCCCCCTGAGCCTATCCCCACCCCATCGTTGCCCCTGAACATCCCTGGCGCCCATCTGCGAGGACCACGGCTTCAGAGACCCCGTCGGCCGCATGATCTCGGCCGCGTTCTCCTGCCAGGAGGCAGCAACAGGCACCTCCCGTCTGGGGTCCAAACTACGCAGATCGGATCGGTTCGCGCCGCATCGTCGATGCAGCGCCGATGCATCAGTGATGCACCAGCGAGGTCGGCGACACATCGGCGACGTCGGCGCGGAGAAGATCGGGCCCCACATCGAGATGCATCGCCGAGACATTGGCAATGCCGGGCGCGATCCTCCCACCCCATCTCTGCAGCCAGGAACTGTCGCTTACCGTTCCGCGGCGAAGGCCCCGGCGACACGTCAAGGCCCTGAGAGCGCATATGGCGTGTCGCTCCGCTTCGCGGGGCGGGACGCTGGGAACGGCTCGGGACGCCGACGCTTGGGAATGGGGACGCGGACAGCGTGTCGCGCCGACGCGCGGTGGGCCAGGACCGGCGGCGCGACACCGTATGCTGAAATTCCTGACCTGAGCTGCCCCAATGCACAACGCGCAACCCGTAGCGTGCGGACACGAAGCTCAGCAAGTCGAGTGAAAACGACGCAGGTCTGGCGCGACACGTTCGCCAAAACGTGGAACCAACACGCAGCGTGTTGAACCAAGGGCTCCCAACTTCGCGCTTCGCGCTGCGCGAAGCGCGAAGCGCGAATAACTTCGCGCTCTCGCGCCGCCCCCCAAGGGGGAGAAGAGGAGGACAAGGAGGAGGGGGAGGAGGAAGGAGGACGGCGAAGCGCGAAGCGCGAATAACTTCGCGCCCTCCTGGGAGCCCGTGTTGAACCTGGAGGCTTTGAACACAGCACGTGCTGTGGTTCAGCACGGGCGCATCAGGGCACCTACGGTCACAAACTTGTAGGTAGCGTGTCGCCGCGGCAGCCCCGGCGACATGCTACGCCTTGCGAGTGGTTAGCGTGTCGCTCCGCTCCGCCGGGCGGGTAGCTCGGAAAAGCTCGGCACGTGGACGCCTCGGGACCGCGGAGTGGATAGCGTGTCGCGCCGAAACGTGGTGGGCCAGAACCGGCGGAGCGACGCGCTATTCCAAAGGTCCCGACCGTAGTCCTGGTCGCATGATAACCGACCCCTAATCCACAAACCTGACTGTCCATGTGTGACGCGACTTGCAAACTATCTACCGGTATCGGTTCCTTAGGAGCCACGTCTACATCGCAGAGTGGAATGGGGGCCGGGAAGAAACGTGCCGCTCCTTTGCAAAAAGCCTTGCCCCCATCTGTGACCGCCGCGATCGCCATGGCGACCTTCAAAACCCGACCCCGAGGAGTTCGGAGCGGGGTCGGAAACCACGCAACGAGCCGCGCCCCCATGTGGGAAGCCTGGAACTGGTTCGGGGCAAAGGGTTTTTTCTCGTAGCGGCGCCGCCCAGGAAACACCATAGTTCATCCTCTGGCGCATGGCGCGCCGCGGCCACGTGCAGATAAGCACGGCGTGCGCATCCCGCACGAACGATCGCACGCAGTGCTGCGCACACGCTCTTGCCACCCCCGCCCGCGACCCCTCCGCCCGTCTTTTGGCAGGACAAAAGATCCTTACCCGGACGGGCGAGGAGGGCCTCCTCGAGCCGCACCGCCGAGGCATCACCGACACATCGACGACGCATCGGCGATGCATCGGCGGCGTCGGCGATGGGTCGGCGACGTCGGCGCGGAGGAAGTCGGGGTCCCCATCGAGCCGCATCGCCGGTGCATCGGCGGTGCGGAGCGATCCTCCGACCCCACCTGCCTCGGCCCCATCTGGGAGGCCTAGGGAATCCCCACAGACTCACCCCACGGCGTGGTCGCCGGTACCGTGCAGGGGGGCCCCGAGCCGCGGAAGTGTGGAGGTCCAGCCCCCGGGGCCAAAAGCTTCCGCCACGGGTCGCTCGCTCGTGGCCCCAGCAAAAGAGGACAAAAACCGTCGACGACGACGACGACGACGACGACGAACGGCGACGACGACGACAACGAGGAAAGTGTTTCTGGACGGCCAAGCGTCGAGGGGCAGGGGCCAGAGGCCAGCCTCGACCTCTCCCAGAAAGCCAGGGCGCCTTCCTTTGGAGCCCTCCCGCCGTCGGCTGCGGAGGCCTCCGCGGGAGGCCTCCGGGACCCTCCCGAGGAGGCCCCCCTCGCCGTCGTGGAGTCCGCCCCCGCGCCCCGACCCCGGCGGCGCGCCCGCCCTGGAAAGCACCCCACCGTCGCGGTCGCTTCTAAAGCGCGGAGGCCTCGGTTTCCCTCCCCCGATCCTCGATGCCCGCGTCGGTGGTGTCCAGGACGGGCCAGCCGTGCTTCCTCCGGGGATTCCGACTCCGCCGAAGCCATCGGCCCGCTCCCCGACCGATCACGGCCCCCCCCCAAACCTTCCCTATTCTTCCGCTCCCCTCAGCGTTCCTCCTCCTCCTCCTTCTCCTCCTCCAGCTCCTCCTCCTCCTCCTACTCCGTTCTCATCCCCCTCCCTCTCTTCTTCCTCGCCCCCCATCGTTCCTCACGTATCTCTCTTCCCCTTCTTCATCCCTTCTCCTTCTAAACAACTCCCTCCTGTCGCACCCTCAGACTTGTCGGTATGACGGGCCAGGCGTTTCGCCTGAGACCTCCTGACCAGTGATGATCCTGAAACTTGAAATTGGCAGTGTTTCACGGATTGAGGGAGGGCTCTCGCCGAAGCGCCGCGCACCTTCTCATTAAAATTTGAAACAGTTTCAACGATGGAAGGCGGGTGGTTTTGAAACATGTGGTTCATACCTTAGCGCCGCGCACATCTGCTTTCAAATATTACAACACTCCTATGGATGGACTACTGGTGGTTTCAAAATGTGGCTCTCGCCTTAGCGCCGCACGCATTCGTTCTGAATGTTCGCAACAGTTTCAGGGTTCGCATGGTCGGAATCCCAGTGTCCTGGCAAAGTTCAAGATTGTCAGGACGCAGCGGGCACGTTGATTCGCTGTGTTGAAGTCCCAGGAATGAATTATTGCATGATTCAGGGACGTCAGGACGCAACAGTTACAATGATTCGCGACGGCATAATCCTTGAATTGCGGTTCTGGCAAGAATAAGGATTCTGGGACGATTGTCATCCAAGTGGAGGTTCCCCGCAATGGAAACAAATTCCTGTAGGGCGTTGTGCAAAGGAAAATCGGCGGGAGAGTTCATAGCAGCATCGTTGATGCGTATTGGGTTTGCACTGGTCCTCCTCGTCCTCCTCCTCCTCCTCGTCCCCTCGCTCCGCCGCGTTCCTGTCTCACCTCTCATCGTCATCCTCCTCGCCCTCCTCTTCTCCTTGTCCTCATCTGCCTCGTCCTCGTCCTCGTCATACTCCTCCTCCTCCTCCTCCGCCTCCCCCTCATCATTTTCGTCATCATCAGCAGCATCATCAGCATCATCATCAGCAGCAGCATCATCGGCGGCGGAGAAAGTCGCCGCCGTCTCCTCCTCCTCTTCCTCCTCCTCCACCTCCACCTCGTCCTCCTCCTCCTCCTCCTCCTCCTCCTCCTCCTCCTCCTCCTCCTCCTCCTCCTCCTCCCCTCCCCCCCCCCCTCCCCCTCCCCCTCCCACCTCCCCCTCCCCCTCCCTCCTCCTCCTCCTCCTCCTCCTCCTCCTCCTCCTCCTCCTCCTCCTCCTCCTCCTCCTCCTCCTCCTCCTCCTCCTCCTCCCTCTCCTCCTCCTCCTCCTCCTCCTCCTCCTCCTCCCCCTCCCCTCCCCCTCCCCCTCCTCCTCCTCCTCCTCTCTCCTCCTCCTCCTCCTCCTCCTCCTCCTCTCCTCCTCCTCCTCCTCCTCCTCCTCCTCCTCCTCTTGTTTATCTCTTGTCCTCCTCCCTCCTCCTCCTCCTCCTCCTCCTCCTCCTCCTCCTCCTCCTCCTCCTCCTCCTCCCCCTCATCATCATCGTCATCATCAGCAGCAGCATCATCAGCATCAGCATCAGCATCATCATCATCAACAGCACCACCAGCAGCACAATCATCATAATCATGAGCATGCGCATGATCAGTACCAGCATCAGCATCAGCATCACCATCAGCATCAGCATCAGCATGGTCAGCATCATCATAATCATCATGATCAGCACCAACAGCATCATCATCATAACCACCACCACCACCAGCATCATCATCATCCTCCTCATCATCACCAGCATCGTCATCATAATCGTCATGCGCAGCAGCATCATGATCCTCATCAGCAGCATCATCGTCAACAGCATCATCGACATCGCCATCATGATCGTCATCATCATCATCATCGTCATCAGCACCAACATCGTCATCGGCATAACCATCATCAGCATCATCGACATCATCACCACCATCAGCATCACCATCACCATCAGCACCATCATCATCAACAGCATCATCATCATCATCATCATCATCAGCATCATCATCATCAGCATCATCATTATCATCATCACCGTCATCGCCATCATCGTCCGTCTCCC